>CM060119.1:28249843-28849843 GCA_030522415.1 Channallabes apus | reverse complement strand
GAGAAGAAGTGTAGTGAGTTGGGGATGTTTGTCTAAAACCGAGTTGTCGGTTTAGTGACTTTGCGTAACCATTAAAGATTAGCACAACCTCTGATTATAGCCCTTATTAGACTTAATCAAGTCTGCTACCAGCCAAACAAACACTCGATGGGCAAACACATCTAGCTGTGCTGACACTATTGATTTAGTGCCATAACAGAGACAGGCAAGAAAATACTGGAAAAGAAATTGAGTTAACAGGTATTTGGAATAGTTCTATCCTTTAGCCCAAATTGACGATGAACACTTGTTGACTGTACTTGTTAAAAAAAAAATTTAGGGTCCTACTATGACATCGTATCCATCCAGGGCATTTTGAAGGTCTTAACATGATTAAAAATTCATAAATTCAGCACACAGGTTGGAATCTCTGCCTTTATGGGAGATTTTGCTCCATAGCTCATACACACTTGTACATATACATGTAAAACCCGGTAGACATTTCGATCTCATTGAGCTGAACAACTTTCATTATGCATGTCATGGGCTCAACTCAACAGAAAGTCAGTTATTTTGGGTTGCATCTAATTGGATATGATCCAATCCCCCTAGAGGATTTACCATAAGATCTCAAACAGGATGCAAAATTTTAAAGATATTTTTAATATTGCAAATAGTTCAACCGTGACAAGGCCTTAAACTTATGGTGCAAAGTGGCTAAATACTTATATACATACCCAATTTTGTCTACAACCCAAGGAGGGCGTAGCCTAACACATGCTTCCACTGGTGCAGATGAAGCCACAAACCACATCTTCTTTCAAACTCACATTGTTACTGAGTGGCATAACACACTCTGAGGTCCCATGATTGGCAAGTGTCACTATAACTGATGTGAGAGTGAGTGCCCCCCCCCCCCCCCAAAGACACCAATTCCACTCTGCTCTCTCTAGGCTCCCAGTTACGGACGGCTGTAACATGTCCAGGAGCCTCGAGAGAGCCTTCCGATCAAGCCTGGATGATAGTCATGAGCATTTACCGCAGTGCCACTCAGGAGTCCATGGCTTTGTTTTTAAACTCTAATACCTAAATGCTTTAGGGAGGCAGCCTAAATTTTTTTTTTTGCTAATGTTGTGACAGAAACATTTGGCAGCCCCAACAGTCCATTCAGAACTAAAGTAATCATCATAGCACTCTGTTGTCAGTAATAGTATTTGATATGATATGAATCATTTTCTCATTCCGGGAAGCTAAAGATAAACACCGCAGTCGGATCCTTTTTAAAAAGTTTGCGAAAAAAGTGCCAGGATTTGTTTTTTTTATGGACCTAAAAATGAAATGTAAAAACAAGTTCATGTCAGACTTGTACGTCTTTCAAGATTGAGAAAAGAGAAGATGGTGTGTTGCTAGAAGGGGTACTTTTCCTTGCCGTTGTTCTGCGGCTGACATTTCGTTTCGTTTCAGAAGAAACAGAGGAGCTGTCAGGCTTGGGGAATTTCTCAAGTCTCGGAAAAACATTTGGAAGATTGCTACTAAAGCATTCGACATTATTGCTGTGGTCATTTGAATTGAAATTCAAACTTTGGAATTGTAGGTAAGATGTCTTTTATTTTGTTAAAACCAGGCAGAGGCTCAGTCATGGGTACACCAAACTACGGAAAAATCAAAATCCACAGGCGATCATACATCAAACACAATTAGTGAGTCAAAACAACAAGGCTTGGCGACATCTGGATTATCTCACGAGAGTGTATACATCTCAAAGTCTCTCATTAACGGAGTTTTATTTATGCACAGGTGTAATTGGTTGCAGGTGTGTATATACTGTATGTGCTTATAGAACTCTGCCGATGTGGAACGTGTATGCTGGGAGTTACAGTTTGCCTCCGTCATGTTTGTATGCGGTGGCGACCTTGCTGATTCTGCCACCGCTGCTGGCCAGACTATGTAGACTAAATTCTGTGTACACCTGACCATCACATCCATTTGTGGTTCTTCCTGAAATGGGAAGCACAGAAGATGGTTTTGTATGTTGTATTTTTTTAAAAATCCTTCACTGGAACTAAGAGCCACAACATGATCTGTTCCAACATGACGATGCCGCTGTGCTACTGTAAACATGAGCTCCATGTGGACGTCGTTTAGCGATATTGGAGGGATAGAAATCGAGTGACCTTCTTTTTATTGTCTCCCTCCCTTTCAAAAATCAGTTTTGACCCAAGTTAAAAAGACTAGTCCATGAATATAGGAAAGAAAGTGCCTTTGAGTATGCTTCTTGCAATCACGCTCTCAGTTGAAAAGGCCCAAGGAGGTTCAGAGCAGACATTTATTATCGCCGTGAGCTGTAAAAAAAAAAAATTCTCCTAAAATACTGATATTTTCTTGAGTCTAGTGGTTTGCTGGAGTTATATGTGTTTCCTTAAATTTGATCTCTATATAAGAACATTGCACAGTATGTATCCCACATTATGCACGTTAGAATTCCGGTCATGATCTGTGTACGAGTGTGTGTGTGTGTATTCAGACAGCATGGCAGTGTCTGGATGATGTTCCCCATGACCCTTATGCCCCTGCTTCCTGCTGTCACTCCCCAAAATCCCACAGGGCATGCCATGTTATTGCGGCCCTCTCCTTATGGTGTTGCTCAGCAAGGACTAAGAGGCACTGCCATGCAAACACGTTCAAGATGCCAGTGGCATCTGGCCCCTACTAACATTACAGTATCCTGACAAGACTTTGGACCGCTTTCCAATGCAGTGCTGGACAAGGTCTTCTGTCTGTTTGCTGTAAGGCCAAAAATATATACTGCTATTATTGCATTGATTTACTTAAATTTGAAACAGGATAGCTTTCTCATAGCTGGCCCTAGGTGGGTTGGTGCATTGGGGCACCATGTCTACATCCAATTTACACACATGTATGCACGCACACACACACCACATGTACAGTATATACTGTACATTCATTCATTCATCTTCTATACCGCTTTATCCTGTGATCAGGGTTGCGGGGGACCTGGAGCCTATCCCAGGAGGCTTTCGAGCACAAGGCAGGGTACACCCTGGACAGGGTGCCAATCCATCGCAGGGCACACACACACAAACATTCACCCATCCATTCACACACTACGGGCAATTTAGGAACGCCATTTAGCCTAACCTGCATATCTTTGGACTGTGGGAGGAAACCGGAGTACCCGGAGGAAACCCACCAAGCACGGGGAGAACATGCAAACTCCATGCACACAGAGACGGGAATCGAGCCTGGCCGGGGAATCGAACCCAGACCCTGGAGGTGCAAGGCGACAGTGCTAACCGCTACACCACCGTGCCGTATACAGTATATACAAAATATAATATAAGTATAAGTCAAAATATAATATAAGATCAAAATTTTGGACACACCTTTTCATTTCTTGGTCTGCTGTATATATTTAGCTATTTATTAGCATTTCTTGTTGTCTTGCTGCATGATGTCTATGTACGTATGCACAGTAGTGTTTTTTTTTTTTTTTTTATTGTACAAGCCTGCAGGTACAAAAGACCTGTCCATAAACCAAGACAGCGACTTAGGGTTGTTATATGCATTCCCCGTAGCAGGAATAAGCAGAAATGGAAACTTTACCCTTTATTTAGAGTTGTACTGTTATAAGTGTTTTTCATGGTGATTCCATTATAAAGTTTCCCACTGTATACAATACCATAGTAGTTTTACTGTAGTTAAGGTACTGTAGATGGTTCAACCCTGGTAAACATTTGCTATGACATTACAAATACTATGTACTAGTAGTATGGAACCCGGATACTGTCAAAAATGTTATACGTTACTAGTCAAAAGTTTGGACACAAAACAAGCCCTGACTGTGATTAAGGGAGAGGTTAACATGTCATAGCAATGTAGCATTGCGCAATGCCACCATTGCATTGTGGCGATGTATCTACAGTAGTACTTTTTTTTTTTTTTTTTTTTGACTTATCAGTAATCAGTAGATGACCTTACAACCTTCAGTATAATATATTTCATGGCCATACTTGAAATAGGACGTATGTGTACAAGAGCACAACCGGGTGTAATAAGCTTCACTTTTCACACATACAGTAAGTCAAGTCTTGTGACTAGCACACTCTGCTGCTTTCTAGGAGATTTAACAACTTGTCAGCCAGTTCTGGCTGAGCTGAAATCATTGTTTCATTAGCCGAGACCTCACAACTCATGTCCTTCAAGATCTCAGTTTCAATTGTCATTTTTATTTGTAGGATGTTGTTACCTTTGTCACAGGGCCACAAGTTTTACAGAAATGTGGATCTGATGGAAATCTGATGAAGGAACCTTGAGATGAACCAAACACAAAGATTTTTCACGATTATATATTGGCCATGGAAGAATAATGATAATGAATGGTGGCATAGTGTTTATCACTGTCGCCATGCATCTTCAGGGTCAAGGGTTCGATAAAATACAGCCTTGGTGTCTGTGTGCATGGAGTTTGCATGTTCTCCCCGTGCTTGGTGGGTTTCCTCTCTGTACTCCAGTTTCCTCCCACAGTCCAAAGACATGCAGGTCAATTGCTGTCCCCAAATTCCCCGTAGTGAGTGTGTGAGTGTAGATGGATTGACACCCCATCCAGGGGGTTCCCCGCCTCCTGCTCCAAGTCTCTTGGGATGGGCTCCAGGCCCACTTGCGACCTGTTGTACAAAACAAAGTGGTATAGAATAAAGCGGTATAGACAATGAGCGAATGAGAGTCAAATATTTTCAGTGTGAACGCATCAGGGGGATCATGAACATTTCTGTGGGACCATCAAGAGAGAGGGAATCAGAACTTGGTGTGAGAAAATTCAGAGCAAAAGAAGAAAAAAAACGTCCATGCCTCAACCTTCTTGTTTTTTTTGTTTGTTTTTTTAGGTATGTTCTTTTGCTTCCGAGGTTTTACAAAGGTACAATTGTACGCTGTAGGAAACCCCTTTTAAAAGCACATGAAAATGAACGGCATGAGCTATACATCAGTGTCCGTGAGATTTCTCTCCCAGACAAGTTGACAATGACCTAAGCACTTTAGTTTCTCTGTTTCACTTCAACTTTTGCAATGTCTGGAAATGGATTGTTGCTCCAAAGCCAAAACACAAATGCTTTCTTTGGTACGCCTTCCAAAATGCATACCGTTTGTCCTCTCTCTAGCCCAATGTGCTTTTGCAATAGGGTTTAAAAAATAATAATTCGGAAGACACTATTTGTACTGTATATGATGCATTATTGTCATTGCAGAGAAATGAAATAATCTATTATACAGCCTTGTGCCTTGAAGCCTAATATAATCTGTCTTTGCAATAGACAGGGTTACAAAAGGGTACTTGCATTCTTAGATTAACTGTTGTATACAGTAGAAAGCAACCCCGGAGGCTACACATGCCCCCTTCTCCTTATGCTTTCACTCTCTTTCCTCTAGGGTCGCTCAACACTACGTATATATACAGTAATACTTATACATGCACTTAGTGCTTACACAATACACCACAGTAGTCTGATTATACTAATGGATAATTGTTAACTGCAATAGTCGGGATTCACAGATTCTACATTTCTACCTGTAAGGTTAATAATATAAAGAAAAAAAAATTAAACAAAAGTTTGTGTTTAAATCCAAATACCTGGCATTAGGATCATTCAACACCGTTACAGATCCAGATAATAGCAGATTGTTATACCTTTTTGGTGAATGCTGGGCATAGACTCTGGGGCTTTGTCTGATTTTCAGAAATATCATTCTCCACCGACTGCTACACAGCATGTCTCTTATATGTCAGCATACCACAGCAGTCTAAAGGACATCAGAAACCTTTCTAAATGTGGCAAGGTGTCTCAGTCTCCCTAAGAACCAGAAATAGGATTTCATCCATATATTGGGGTCCCTGTTAGCCTTCTGTTTCGAGACTATGCAATTCACCAAACGTAGACGCACGTCTCTGAGAATAGCCTTTTTGCTAACAATCAAGGGCTCTGGTCTGATATTGCAGTTGAATCCAGGATTCTTGTCCACGGTTATATCACTTGGTCATTTCACCAAGTGATGGCAACCTACAGTAGTCAATCAGCCAAGCTACTAATGTGACTGCGTGACTGATGATAAATTAATCTTAAATGCATTGAAAAATCAGTTTTCAAGCACAGTAAAATTAATATTATGCATAAAAAACCTTTCATGTGTTAAATATTATAAAGCAGGTTATTAAAGTGCGGCGGCATGGTGGTATAGTGGTTAGCATTGTCAGCTTGCACCTAGAGGGTCCAGGTTCGATTCCCAGCTAGTCTCGATTACTGTCTGTGTGTGCATGGTTTACATGCTCTCCCTGTGCTTGGTGGGTTTCCTCCGGTTTCCTCCCACAGTCCAAAGAACTGCAGATTAGACTAATTGGCGTTCCCAAATTGCCCGTAGTGTGTGTGCCCTGCAATGAATTGGCACCCTGTCCAGGGTGTACCCCGCCTCATGCCAAACCGACCCCCCCGCCACAGTGATCCTGAATACACGATAATGTGGTATAGTGAATGAGTGAGTGAGCACTAAACTACATAAGTGCATTATAGCAGGACATATGGAAAACCTGTGTTCGATTCCTGGCGAATACTCAAACTCCAACCACTGGATGCAGTGCTGGTCCCAAGCCTGGATAAAATGGAAGGGTTGCTTCAAAAACCTGTTTTGCAGATCGGATGGTCCGCTGTGGTGACCCCTTGACAGGAGCAGATGTATCTGATTACATTGTACACAGCACTTGTGTGCCAAGTGACGAACTTCATGGTTGATGTGCGGAGCAGAAAATTTTTTAAACTATTTAGAACTTTTATAATGTACTTATATGCACCTCAATTCCGATTCAAGACTGAGTAAAAAAAAATTATAATAAATCCAAACTATCCCTTTAAAACCAGCTGCATTTGAGTTTAAAAGCACACCGCATTAAAAGTTATGTATTTCACAGAGTATGGTCACTTAACATTTAACTAACTCTTTAATTTCTACTGTATATCACATTTAGGACTGGGAGATTGTTTGAATAATTAAGGCTAATTTTGCCATCTTTACCACTGGAGTCTAATGGACTATAACACATTAATTTTGCTGCAGCTCATTAATTAATTAGTCTGACCATTATATGACGATTATCATAAAGTTAACATTGAAAACTGAATGGTCTTAATGGGGTTTAAATTTTTTTCTCTGATATGAGGTTGGAAGTGATCAATCAGATGCTGCGAAGGTCGTCTACAATTAGGAAACACCACACCTGATCCTGTATCTCCTATTGTTTTCCCCAGACTGTTGGTCTTGGAATATCTTACTGCATGTTTCCCTAATCTACATATAATAACCGTCAGTGGATCTGTGCGGACGTAAGATATTAGTCATATCCAGATGTGATGCTTAGCTGCATTGCCTGGTGGAAATAAAATAAATTGTTGGGTGACCTTAAGCATTAATTACAGCATGCAATTGCAATGTGCAATGTATAGTATAGTCAACCACTCATAATAAAAAGAAAAAAAAAAGTCTTCATCATATCTTTCAGTGAAAATGATTCGTCATGCTTCCAGACCCACTCTTTCATCATTTGAGCCCAATGAATTCTGGCAATCTGGTTATTTAGAACATTCAGCTCATCAGCTGACTTTATTTTATTGCCACAGAACAATGCCGAGCCTAGACTAAAGTAACCCCAGCTCATAACACTGTCTCCAGAGGCTTGTATAGTGGACACTTTGCATGATGGATGTGCATCACTTCATTTACTTCCGTTCTTACTCCTGACGTCCATCGCTCTGGAACAGGCTCAATCTGGACTCATCAGACCATGACCTTTTTTCCATTGCTCCAAAGTCAAATCCTTATGCTCCAACAAATTCAAGCCTTCTTTAGCCACTCCAACGTGTTTTTCTTAAGCCTACACAGCTGTTTAGTCCTAATAAGCTCTAATCATATTGATGTGTATGGAAATGCTCTTACTTTCACTTTTAAATCTAGCAATGGTTTTTACCATTGATTTTTACTTTAAGAAGCATTTAAGTGATCTCAAGTCAAGATTTCTTCTACAAAGTTGATGGTTCAACGCCATCGTTCCAGGTTTTAGTTGGACAGCGCTTAATCCAATTCTATTCACTCAAATAACAAAGTAGTTTTATTTGCTTGATGCATAACAATATTTCGACCCTTCTAAAACACTAACATTTCTTTTCCACAACCACAGGATACGTCTTCCAGGATATTTTTCCTTTTAAGAAATGAGGAGCTACTCAGTGCATCGGTTAGGGTTAAAAGAATTGCTGCCAGCTGAACCAAATTAATCTCTGCAGGAATATTTGTCTATTTGCCATTATTTTAATTTTTTTTTTTTAATGAGATTTACTTTCTAAAATAACATTAGCTGGCCAATTTCCTTTGTTCCCATCTCTCCCTCTCTCTCCCTTTTACTCTCTCACACTCAAATGAAACTGTTGTGTTTGTTCACTGCTAATGTTCTCCTGCAAGTATCTGATGCAACCACCTGGTAATGTGCACTAATCACAGAAGTACCAAATCCTGGAATAAAAAATGATTTTTTTTTTTTTTTTTACTGTCCACATTCTGTGGCCCTTTTCTTCATTCCAGGATAGCTGATGAAGTCATAAATATTTCCCAAGGACAAAGGCCAGCATCAATCTTTCGCTTAGAGAGAGGTGATTTTACAAGTTGGCACAAAAAAAAGGCAATCTCACGTTCAGTTAAAGAGTACGATTTTATTAATCCGGTGAGCCAAAGCAGCAATCATGATGAATGTTAGAAAATATAAATATATATTTATAAATAGGACATCTGCTGCTGAAAAACATAAACCATGTACTGTAGGCTGTGACACGGGTAACATGCAGCTGATACTGTATTCTATTGTGTGCAGTGTCAAAATGTCTGCATGTGAGTACATAATAAGCAAAGCGCATGCACATTTCTGTGTGTGTGTGCTGCTATTTTTGTTTAAGACAGGTATATTGACAGAGAGACAGATAGCAACATGTACACATTGTCGGGTTGTGAATGGGGATATGCAGAACGGCTCTCTTAACGTCTTGTGCAGAGAGAGAGAGAGAGAAAACACAGCACCTAACCTACTCTCTGGGGCTGACGAACCTTTTCTGCTTTCAGTTACAATGACAGCTATCAGGCATTCAATTACCAGAGCAGAACAACAGCTGGACTACATATAAAGAGAGAGGGATAGAGAGAGACACAGACCTTCAAAACCCAATTATTAATCCTCCCATCACTCTGTATCACTGGCCCCCTGGTGGCGTTGCTTAAGTATTGGTCTGCTGGGGCATTAATATGAGCATGGCCTACCCCCAGTGGTTCTTCGTCCAATGTGTTTGAACTGCTTCGGCTTCTGATGCTTCTACAGGGTGGGTGAAAACAAATTAGGCAATATTTAATGGCTATAGAACATTGTGGACCTTATTTTCATCTAGGATGGTGCACCACTCCATTTTGGTTTCTTTTTCTCCTGTGGGGATATGCAAAAGAGGAGGTGTACCACGATGGCCGAGAAGTGCAAACCAAAAAAACTAAACCGAAAACAAAATAACAAATTTAAAACCAAAAAAACTAAACCGAAAACAAAATAAATTTAAAAACAAAAAAACTAAACCGAAAAACTAAATAACAAATTTAAAAACAAAAAAACAAATTTAAAAACAAAAAAACTAAACCGAAAACAAAATAACTTTAAAAACAAAAAAACTAAACCGAAAAACAAAATAACAAATTTAAAACCAAAATAACAAATTTAAAACCGAAAACAAAATAACGCATGTAGAAAACAAAATAACGAATGTAGAAAACAAAATAACAAATTTAAAACACAAAATAACAAATTTAAAACCAAAAAAACTAAACCGAAAACAAAATAACAACAAAAAAAAAATGTTAAACCGAAAACAAAATAAATTTAAAAACAAAAAAACAAAACCGAAAACAAAATAACAAATTTAAAAACTAAATAACAAATTTAAAAACAAAAAAACAAATTTAAAAACAAAAAAACTAAACCGAAAACAAAATAACTTTAAAAACAAAAAAACTAAACCGAAAAACAAAATAACAAATTTAAAACCAAAATAACAAATTTAAAACCGAAAACAAAATAACGCATGTAGAAAACAAAATAACGAATGTAGAAAACAAAATAACAAATTTAAAACACAAAATAACAAATTTAAAACCAAAAAAACTAAACCGAAAACAAAATAACAACAAAAAAAAATGTTAAACCGAAAACAAAATAACGAATGTAGAAAACAAAATAACGAATGTAGAAAACTAAATAACGCATGTAGAAAACTAAATAACGCATGTAGAAAACAAAATAACGCATGTAGAAAACTAAATAACGCATGTAGAAAACTAAATAACGCATGTAGAAAACAAAATAACAAATGTCGAAAACAAAATAACAAATTTAAAACACAAAATCAAAATAATAAAACAGAAAAAACAACATATCCAGAAACAAAATAACAAATGAAAAAATACAACAATTCACTCAAACCGGAAATGGTAGGTATAGTTCGCAAATTAAATTCTTATTGCTGATTGGATGAGACATCGGTCATTCAAGACATACAAGAAGCACTATAAAGCACATTTAACACAACTTAGTTGACCAAAGTGCTGTATAGTCCTGAAACACTGAAATGAATCCTTAAATGAAAATGCATCTAAATGTCCGTGTGGCTGCAGTACTTCATATATACGCATTACATTTTGAGTGACAGATACCTTGGGAGGGAGGTTTGGTTTGTGAATGACATTCTTACTGCTGACTGGACAAGACATGTGTCACTAAAGATGAGCAATAAGAATTTCATTCGCAAACCACACATAGGCATGTGGATTCTCACCGCTGATTGGACGAGACATCTGTCACGCAAAAGTACTGCAGCCACACGGACATTTAGATGTATTTTCATTTAAGGATTAATTTCAGTATGTTACAATTATATATTTGGTCAACTAAGTTGTGTTCTTTACAAATTATTCTGACTTCACTTGATAGTTCTGCTTGTACTGTACTGTGTATGTCTTGTGTGACAGATGTCTCATCCAATCAGCGATAAGAATTTCATTCGCAGACAATACAGTACCTTTTCTGGTTTGACTAAATTGTCGTGTTTCTCATTTGGTATTTTGTATCTTAATATGTCGTTGTGTTCTCTGATTTGTTATATTGTTTTGGATTTTGTTGTTTTTTCGCTTTTGCTATTTTGTTTTGCACTTCTTGGCCACCGTACTGTAGGTGTACAGGACAAACCCCCTTATGGCGCTTTTCCACTGCATAGTACGGCACGACACGGTTCAGTTCAGCTCACTTTTGGGGGGTTTTCCACTGGGAACAGTACCTGGTACCTGGTCCTTTTTTTAGTACCACCTCAGCCGAGGTTCCAAGCGCGCCGAACCCTTACCAAAACGTGACGTGTAAACTCTGCTGGTCACTGATTGGCCTGAGAAAATCGTCATTACTGCGTCACTGAGCTTGCGACACGAGACACAACAGAACCGCTATATTTAGAACAGCCAGAGAAGGATCGGACGCACCTTTTTGTATTAACCAAAAATTTTCTTTGGCTGCCATCAGACTCTTTTGAAACAAACTCCTTCGTCTCGCTGTTAAAAACATCCACATGCCGAGAATGAAGAACACCATGCCGTCGATATGCTCCATTGTTGTGTGTTTGTTTGTGGCGCGTTTACGATGATGTCATGGCAGTAGCGGCGCCGCGACTATAACGACACGTGAATAATCCCGCCCACTCTAAAGCGTTACTACACTGCAGTGGAAGCGCAAACCGAGCCGAACCGAAGTGAGTTGAACTGAACCGTGTCGTGCCGTACTATGCAGTGGAAAAGAGGCATTAGAGGCTTTAGAGGCAGGGATTCAGGAGGTTCCCAGAAACTTCCCAATCCATCCGTCCAGGAAACTGGTGAACGCCACTGGTGCCTACGTTGAAATTTAGAGGTCTTCTTTAATTTTTTCATGTAATAAAGTTTATACACAATTTGTTTCAATAAATCTGTATTAGAAATATGGACGTTAGTACCAATTTTTTTAATGCCTACTTACTTTTCACCCACCCTGTATATGATTCGCTGAGGAAAACAAGCTGCAGCGGAACGACAAAACCATGCTTAGAAATGTCGCTGCTGAATTTTGTATAACGGTGGCTTCAAATGAATCAAAGAGACTTAGAAGTATTTCTCTGCTGTACTTGCTTTTCTGAAGGATACAAAAAAAAAAAGGAAATGCCCTTTGGGCATCTGGAAGAATCACAAAGCATGAAACAGCTCTTATAAAAATGCTAAATATGTAGATGAGTCTAAATGGAGTATGGTTTCAGCAAACCCCTGAGAGTTTAACAAGCTGATCTAGATATTTGCTTTTAAATGGAAAAAATGCATCTCATGCATGCATCTCGCCGTACAAAAGAGGTCATGACCACAGATACACAGGATGTGTTTTTGGTTTTTAAATGGCAATCGATGTTATAGTAAATGTATTTCTCTAGAGCAAGCACAGAAATAAGTACGCTAGTGCATTCGCACTGCCGTCTTCACTTTCAACATGGCTTCAGGTTTTTCTCTTTTCTTTTCTTCGTTTGTCATAGAAACATCATTTCAACTGGTCTTTTGTTCTACAAGTTTTTTTTTTTTTTAAAGCTTTCAGGGTCTTGGAAAGTGATGGAGGTATATTCCAAACGCATGCGCACGCACACACACACACGCCTCTGCACACATACACATAGCTCATCAAACAGAAGGCAAACAGTGGGGACACTGCTAGAAGAAATATGAACACACGCGCTCTTCAAGGGCACCTCTGGGCCCTTGCCGTGGATTGATAAAAGCTGTGTGAGGAACCGTGATAGGACTGAGGCAAGGCGTGATTCATCCCCCAACGGCGCGCACACTGATCAGTCCAGCACTCAGCATCCAGCTCCTGTCATGCAGGGAAAAATATGCTCCAAGGAGAACGTTGTGATTATTGTCTTTATTCTCGTGAGCTTTAGTGATAATCAAACTATGAAACACAGCCTGTTGTGCTACAGCTTCAGCATCTATAAAACAATTCAGGATGACACCTGGCTCCGAAATCCAAAAGTGTTTCTCTATTTCTATTAATATCTTTAAAAAAAAATAAATAAAATAAAATAAAAAATACTGGAAAATAGACTGACTGATGAAAAGAACTTGAGAGCATGTGTCACTAATGAAAGGAACATCATGTCCCACTTACACAGCCTATCAGTGCCAGCTCGAAAGAGCAGCTGTGTGCAATATTGGCTCCTTACTTTTATAATCACATCTTTGTCCTCGGTATAAGAAAGGCCTCATGTAGAAATTTGAGCGTACAGCCTTTAAAGGGAAATAAAAAGAATACGGTTTGTCCACCGTATTATTATTATTAAGGCTACTTCATCCATCAACTGGGTATGTAACTATCATGTTAATTCATAAGATAAACTTTTTAAATAATATCTGAGCAAGCTCTCCGCTGAAGACCTGTCTGGCATAGTAAATGGCTCATTTGGCTTTCATTATTCAGGTCCCATGCACTCTCCTCCCCTCTGAAGACCATGAATTATGCTGGGGGTTTTTTATCCATTCCGTCTCTCCATACCCCTTCTTAGTGCAAATGTCCTCTCTCCACTCTTGTATTCTCTTGCTCCCCAAAAACCCACCCTCGTCTCCCTCCCCATTTAGTTCTTGTCCACAGGAGACACTAACCTACTGATTAGCACAATACCCTGTCCTCTCTCTCTCTCTCTCTCTCTCTCTCCTTCATTTTGTGCCTGAACATCCACTGCCTTCACAACTCCTCTAATCTGACACACACACACACACACACACACACACACACACACACACACACACACACACACACACACACACATTGACAGTCAGGTTGTATTCTCAGGCAGATGTGTCCTGTATATCAAGTTCCTATTGATTCAAATTCTCTCTCTCCTCCAGAGCTTTTTAAATGTGACTGCAGCAATAATGAGCCACAGTAGTGCTTAGCAAGCCCTAGAACCCTGACCTGCTAAATCATGTCATTATTTGCTAGATGTCTATTAAAAACACTGACAGAAATATTGCAAACAGGCGCATACAGTACAAGTGTTGTTCATGTGCACCTCTAGGCCATTGCCATGGAAACATATGTTTACTGAAACTGGTTATAATATAGCTGAAGTATGGAGGTGGTGGCATCATGCTATACAGTAGGGATGCTTTTCAGTGAAAAGGGCTGGGGTTGATTGGTTAGTTGAGGGAAGGATGCATAAATAGATATTCACCCTTCAGCATGACGGCAATGCATACAGCGAGAACAATGCAGGAGTGGCCTTCAGGACGAGGTCTTACATGTTCATGAGTTGTATAAGTTATAAGTTAAGTCTTTATATTATATATATATATATACAGTATATTTTATTGCACAGTGAAATTCTTTCTTTGCATATTTAAGTGTGGGGGCCATGAGGTCAGCCATGATACAGTCAGTGCCCCTGATTGTTAAGGGCCTTGCTCAGGAGCCCACAGTGGCAGACTGTTGAAGCTTCTGTAACCCAAAGCCTTCACCTGATGCCCTAATATGTAAAAGGGTGCATATGTAAAAAGTAGAAGTGACCCGGACTCAAACGCAATAGCACTTTGGTAGAAAAAAAAACAGAAGATGGCAGTTTTCAATCAAACTGAGCTAAGGAGGGAAATAAGAGAAACTTCCGAACCCCAGGGGTGTGAACCTTGTAAAGAAGACACAAGACTACAGTAGGTACTGCCAAATGAGCTACTGCCCAATTCTTAATAAAGGCTCTGATTACTTTTTGTTGTAGGCATGTCAGATGTACGATATGAAATTATGCATTTTTTTTTATTTTCATTTTAACAAACGTAAAAGTCTATTAAAATATTATTTTACCCATTAAGGCAAGTTGTAACCTCACGAACATACCTGTATGCAAAATTACTCCTCTCTCATCATCATTACCGCTTAATCCTGTGTTCAGGGTCACGGGGAGCCTGGAGCCTATCCCAGGAAACTTGGGGCACGAGGCAGGGTACACCCTGGACAGGGTGCCAATCCATCTCAGGGCATACATACACACACACACTATGGGCAATTTGAAAACACCAGTTAACCTAACCTACATGTCTTTGGATTGTGGGAGGAAACCGGAGTATCCAGAGGAAACCCACCAAGCACGGGGAGAACATGCAAACTCCATGCACACAGAACCGGGAATCGAACACGGACCCTGGAGGTGCAAGGCGACAGTGCTAACCACTACACCAACGTACCGACTATGCAAAATTATTGCATTTTAAATGATACAATGAAATATCTGGACTTGTGATCGATGAATTGTATACAATTTGCTGAAATACACATGGACAAGGCAATATACATTTACAAATACAATAACATGTATTGCATACATTTTTTTATTTATTTATTTATTTATTTTTAAAACACTCTAAGCCCAACGAAAGGTTTTCAAGTTTTGTTTTAGATAATGGACCTGATTGTGTGGATTGAAATAGATGCAGCACTTGGACATGGACAAAAACAACAACAAAGAAAGATTCAGACATGGGCTATGACAAGCCTGTTGACCCACTAGCCAAGGCGCCAGACATGAGAGACATGACATTTGAAGAAGGATATATACGGGAGTTTGATAATTGCAAAATGGGAAAATATCATCCATGCTGCAAGTGGCGGTATCATCCATGAGCCAGAGGCAAAAAATGACCTGCCTGACAATGCAAAGCTGTTACGGGAGTTTTCTAGAATGCGGATCTGTAGTTGCGACTTGTGATGGGGAAATTTTTACATGCAAAACAATATTATATATATTTTTTATATTTTAAAATGCATTTTATTGGTATTTTGTTTCATACGCAGGGCTCGATTTGAGGGAGAATGCTGAAAAAAAAAAAAACATCCCCTCTGTAAAACCACCATCCCCCTTTTTAACCCCTTAAGATTAATAATGCTGTGTATTATGTAAAATTTGTCATAAAAATATAACGTTAAACGTCTCTATGTACAGTCTGATAATTTTCTAACTAATAACGGCGATTAGATGATCAGAATTCAATATTGTAATGCGCCGCAGTTTGCATTTTGGCAACGGCCAAGAGAACAGTTCAAGCACAGCTTTCAAAAATAAGTGTTAGGGCTGAAACTCGAGTTATGATGCATACGTACAAATCCTCTCAGTGGAAATGCGATGAAAACAAAGGGTTCAGTTTAATGCAGGAGTTTTCGACTGACAGCTTTAATGATTATGAATGACGAGTTCTTTACCCAATTTGTGTAATTTCATTCTCAATTCAAAGAGGAGGTTTTGTTTTTCATTAGACTTTGTGGCCTCATCTACATGCTTGGCAAAAGGGTCAAAATAGATTTTTAAATGACATAATAGTAAGTTGATGATTTGTGTGCGTGCATGTGTGTGTGTGTGTATGAGAGAGAGAGAGAGAGGGAGTCTGGTGTGTAATCATACAAAACTACATTAATAATTAAATAATTGTATTTAATAGTAATGTTTATTCATTCATTCATTCATCTTCTATACCGCTTTATCCTGTGTTCAGGGTCGCGGGGGGCCTGGAGCCTATCCCAGGAGGCTTTCGGGCACAAGGCAGGGTACACCCTGGACAGGGTGCCAATCCATCGCAGGGCACACACACACACACACATACACATTCACCCATCCATTCACACACTACGGGCAATTTGGGAACGCCAATTAGCCTAACCTGCATGTCTTTGGACTGTGGGAGGAAACCGGAGAACCCAGAGGAAACCCACCAAGCACGGGGAGAACATGCAAACTCCATGCACACAGAGACGGGAATCGAGCCTGGCCGGGGAATCGAACCCAGACCGTGGAGGTGCAAGGCGACAGTGCTAACCACTACACCGCCAGTAATGTTTATGTAGATTTTTATTGTACTCTTATAATCTTCCCCAGACGAAAGCCACGGGAAAGATCAAAAGATAGTTTTGACAATTGCATGTTTACGTACATGTGTATTGTTTTGATGAAACTAAGCTTACGTTTTGCATTACATTTTACAAAACTTTATCCCTGACCTGTCTGGTGCGTTCTTCAGCTTCATGATGCTGTTTTTGATTAATGTTCTCTAACAAACCTCTGAGGGCTTTACAGAACAGCTGTATTTATACTGAGATTTAATTACACACATCTATAAACTAATCTGAAGTAAATGTGGGTGAATACAAACACACGCCACACTTTTCAGATTTGTATTTGGAAAAAAATATTTTGGAATATAATTTTTTAAACCATGTATCTTTTTTCTTTCACTTCACAATTATGTGCACTTTGTGTTGGTCTATCACATTAAGTCTCAAAAATATATTTACGTTTGTGGTTATAATGTGACTAAATGTGGAAAAGTTCAAGTGGTATCAATACTTTTGCAAGGCACTGTAGATGAGAGCATAGTCAAGTTCAAGTAATGAAGTATCTCTCCCTCAAATTAACTGAATGTGATATCAACATGGCAGTGAGTGACACATTGTGACTGTCACAAACTTCCAGGTCTATGAAAGGGGAAGGGTCTTGCTCACTGCGCGCATTATGGATCTCACGAAAACCATACTATGGATCTCATTTGTTCATTTTTATAGACATTCTATACTAAGAGGTGAAACTCTCTAATACCATGGACTGGATGTCTGTGGCACTGTTATCAAACGTTATTAGAAACGGATTCACTGAAAAATGCAGAGCAAGCAAACTTCCTTGGGGAAACATGAACTCAAATTGGCTCAAAATGACAATCTTGCTTTCTGTGTTTGACAGGATACTAAGACTGTCATAGCACTGTCTAATTACCGTCATCCCCCTCAGAAAGGGACAGAGAAGAGAAAGAAGCAATAGTTCAACAAAACTGAGATTGTTGTTCCAGGCATGCCTTTCTGCCTACCAAAATAGCATGAATGGTAGAAGTTTAAGAGGCTTCTCCTTTTTGGATTCTACAATGCATACATTTGGTGCAAGGTGTGCTGGAGGAAGCACATTCACAACCAAGTACAAGAGTGGCTAAAACATGTGGCCAGAGGACCTGGCTAAGGAACTTGTACCCGTACTGACGGCTAGGAGTGCTCCTCATGCAGCAGTGTCTGATGAAACTCTTTCAGGCGAGAAGGGTCTAAAGCAGTGAAAGCTGCCAAGAAGCAACACTGACGCTTGTGCGAGTTTCACCATGGAGGTTGGACACCTTGAGTGCCTTGGCAAGCACATCTGTAAACAACTTCAGTGACATGATGAGAATGACACATTAACTTTGATACAGTACAGTTATACACTCTAAAAGTAAATATGAAAATATGGATGGAAACAACAGGCACATTTGCAAGATTATATTTTTCAGAAAACCCTCAGGATTTTGGAGGTTGCAGCTTTTTCTTCAACGCCTTTGATCTTAATCGATTAATTTATACTCCCATATTGTTGCTCAGACTCCTTACCCCCAGGTTCAGATCCCACTGCTTGATCATCAGCTTAGGTGGTTTTCTCGTCTCCAAGAAATATCCAAGTTGGCCATACACAAAGGTACAGTGAATGCCAATCATTCCCTTGGCTCCACACAAATACTGCCATACACTTTTTAAGAAAATGCTGGTGGTGCAAATGGCCTGGCAGCATGGTCTTACCCTGAACTGAAACAACTTCATGGCTCACATTAAGCTTTCTATCACTCACTTAAACTGCTGTTGAAATTTTTGAAACTCTGTGACATGAAGATCTCTTTTAAACTGATGCCGCTTGTTAAGTTTGCATTGAAAATCAAAGTAAAGAATACATTCAGTAAAACCTTGGCTTAGTACACTGTTTTTTTTTTTTTATTCGCTTTGGTTATAGAATTGTCTTTATTTTGATTAACTTATGATATGTAATGTCACACCATTTATTTTCATCAAAAGTCACTTTAATTTCTCTCCACTATTTTGTATTGATGACCGCTGTGTAAAGTCTTCTTCAGCACATCAACAAGATTCTCAATGGGGTTAAGGTGGACAATCCATGTGTGAAAATGATGTCTTATGGTCCCTGAACCTGAATCACAGGGCATTATCATTTTGGAATATGCTTTTGTCATCAAAGAAGAAAAAAAAATCCATTCATGGAAAAAACTTGATCATTCAGAATACTCAGGTTGTCAACTAACCAAATCTTTCATAACACTGCCCCCACTAGCATGTATGTAAAGCTCTAGGCATGATAGTACATCACTGCATGCCCCTCTCTTCTTACTCCAAGTTCCCATCATTCTGGAAAAGGGTCAATCAGGACTCATCAGACCACATGACCTTTTTCCACAGTACATTCTTTAGGCCCCTTAGCAAATTGAAGTCTATTTTTAAGATCAATTAAAAAAAGGATTTACAACATACAAATTCTGAAAATTTTTATTAATTTATTCACTTAATACTTGACTGTGGCCTGATTTTAATAGCAGCCGTCAGCTTGTCAGTAGTGTTGGCTCAGGTGTTTCTCATCTTTCTCTTAACAGTACAGTAGATCATAGATTCTACAGTACATGAGGTTCAGGTCAGTTGAGTTGGCTGGCCAACCAAGCACAGTTCTGCATTTTTTGTTCTGCAAATCAGTTAATGGTACGTTTAGGCATCGTGGATGTTGGAAGATGTCTATGGCTCATCATGCACTGACTCCAGCCTCACTTCATTCCCTGTGAGGTTGACCTCTTGAGTTGACTTTGCTTGACAATTCTCTTAAGGCTGTGCTCATCCCTGTTACTTGTGCACCTCTTCCTCTACAATTTTACTTTCCATTCCTTTCCATTCATGCTTCGGGGACTCAACAGCCAGCCATTTCAGTAATGACCTTGTTGACATTGCATGACATATTTTATCCTAAATGTAATGGGATCTAGAATATAGGAGAACTTCACTTTTTTTTAAATTAAATTCTGATTGAGCGTGAATGGAGAAAGAGGATGAACATATAAACGTTGGGTCCTTTTATTGACTACCCACATGGCATAGTGATCATAATATGATGACCTTGCAACTGGTACTTGGCAAGAAAACAAGCACACAGTATGTCCACTAGTTCTGCATAAGCCTGCTCTTGCCCTACTCCAGAGATGGAACAGATGGAAGTAGAAGTGAGTCTATGCTAGTAACTATGATATAAATGTTTATTTGGCAGAGAGTTCTACATTGAAATGCTTGTTGTGAAGCTAATCCACTCTACCTACATAGGAACATGGAGAAAGGAGAAGAAACATAAGCGGTGATGCTTTTTGTACAAATACAATGTACACAATATACATATACGGTACCTGCTTTTTTACACAGTTATTCATTCATCTGATTATGTGACAGCAGATACAGGTTCACATCAAATATCAGAATAGTGGGGTGTATTATTATAAATATATATATATTTTTTACTTTAACTAGGTGTTTAACAGTCTTGTTGGTGAGAGATTTTATGGTTTGAGGGAAAGTCATGTGTGTGGAAATGCATTATTGAATTGAAAGTTCAGGAGAAAATGAAATGATTGGTTTGAGCCCCCAAGGACAGATAATACTACACTACCTACTGTAGTACTAGTTATAGTATAAGCACTATTTACCACCATGGTGAGCAGAAAAGAATCTTCAAACCTTGTGGTGGATGGGCTTCAAAAAGCTTATTGGAAGAGTCAGCTGGTCTTTCCAATCTTCTACTTATTCGGTTTTGGTTTAAAGAAGTAATTGTGCCCTTTAAAAATGCCCAAAGCTGTCATTGGGGTGCCCAGTGTATGGGAGTAAAGGTGTGGGTGTTAGTGGATGCATGGGTGAATAAGTAGAAGAAGAATTAATGACTGGATTCGAGTTTATTCAAAATCCTGACCGCCTGCAGGTCATCTGCTGTTGGAGCTCATCCACCTTAAGGTTTGATTTTCTTGTTCTTTCAGAGGTGCTTTTCAGCTCACCCTGATTATACAGCATGCAGTTTCTGAAGTGCGCAAGCCATCTGGTGCCAAAAAACAATGACATGGTTAAAGCCAGAGATATCACACTTATTTCTCATGCGGATGTTCGATCTGAACATCATCTCAACTTGATAACTCTTGGGTTGTATTTTCATGATGTTATGCCACCATATGTTTGGCTGATTAAAAGCTACATCGATGTCCTGGTCTTCTTATTAAAGTGGACAATAAGTTAATTATAGAGATCATTACTGCTGCTAAGGACCCAGTCCAGGTTCTGTGCAATATAAAGTCCTAACAGTGCCCATAAAAAATACACCGTACCCAAAATTGACAAAGATTTGTGAAGATATTGTCCATAGGTGTCTGTGAGCTGTCATTGGGGTGACCAGTGTGTGGGAGTAAAGGTGGGGGTGATGCAGTGGTGGACGCATGGGCGAATAGGTAGAAGTAGAATTAATGACTGGATTAGAGTTTATTCAAAATCCTGATAGCCTGCAGGTACAAACTGTTCTTCAACCTGCTGGTTCTGGATGCGGGACTGGCTTGCCTGGAGGCAGACTGGTAAACAAGCCATGTGCTGGGTGATTACAGTCTGTGGTGATTTTGTTAGCCTTCCTCAGATATCATGTATTGGAAGATGTGCTGGAAAGCTAGGAGTTTGTTGTCACTGATGAGTTCCTCTAGAGGGCCTTGTGGTCGCAGAGGGAGCAGCTGCCAAACCAGAAACTCAAGCACCCTGTCAGAACGCTGTCCATGGTGCATTTTTAGAAGATGATCGGGCTGACGGAAGAAGGATGTTCCTCACCAGGAAGTAGAGCTACTGATGAGCAGATTCCACCAAAGTCTTCCTGTAAAGTCACCCGGTCAAGTTGTCTTTGATTTTCATATATATAACAGTGCGAGATTCATTTTCATCCTAGTTTATAATGTCTCAGATATTGTCTTTGTTCTCTAAAGCCAAAGATTATTTGGTTTGCATGCCACAGTCTAATACTCTCACTGTGAATATTAAGTATTTAATTTGATATGGTAGTTATGCGTATGCGTAATCCTTCAACTCGCCCGGCAGATAATGAAGAATTACAGGACATGGATCGCAAGGACACTACACACGCTATCGTTTTCCAAGCTACCGTATTAAGATCCTGCTACTCTGATAAATGGTGCATTATCAGAAAACTCCATGGCAATACAGTAGGTATGGAAGGGGTAATGCGACAGGAGACACACAGGCAGTGAAGGAGACTCAGAGAAGTGGGATGCTGGCAACTGAAAATTACAGCAAACATTTCCACGCTATCATCCAATCTGTTCAGGGAGATGACAGTTTCAGATCTGAGCAGGTGTCTTTCCTCTCTTCCTATTACCGCTGCTATGTGTAAATTAGATTTAAATAGAATCTCATAAAACCAACCAAATGTTTTTCATTCTCAGGTTACCGGTTTCTTTGCGATGCTGCAACGACTGCTTGGAAAACGTAGTCAAAAGCAGGCAAATAGCTGAGGAGAAGCAGTGCCACTTTGACTGAGGGGTAAATAAAATGTGATTTAAGGAGTGAGGCTATAAGTAACAGCAGGCTTTGGAGTGAATAAACAGGGAAATGAGCAGGCAGTCTGGCCTCTTATTTATTCACACGGCTATTACCGTGACTAGAAGTCTCCCTTACTCTTAAACACACAAACACATTCCATGCCTTTTTCAGCATTCCTGTCACTAGACAAATCATTTCTTTAAAAAAATAAATAAATAAAAATCTGCTATCTTCTTATTTGCTACTTTTTCACCAATCATGAAAATTTTTTAGCTTGTACTGAAATGCTCACTCACGATGCGAGCTCTAAAAATTATTTGAAGGGAAAAAATATATATATAACTTCCAAGCTTTTTTTCAGGGCAAGAAATTACCTATATTCGTCCAGACCTTACACACATTTCATGTGATTGACATCATCTCTCTCTCTCTCTCTCTCAACTCAAATTCAGGGACAGGGGTAGCTCAGTGGTTAAGGCATTGGTCTACGGTTCGGAAGATCCCAGGTTCAAATCCCACAACCACCAAGTTGCCACTGTTGGGCTCGTGAGCAAGGCCCTTAACCCTCAATTGCTCAGATGTATAATGAGATAAAAATGTAAGTCGCTCTGGATAAGAGCGTCTGCTAAATGCCTAAATGTAAATGTAAATTCAAAATCCAATTTTATTTGTTACATACACAAATAAAACAGTACGATATGCAGTGAAATGCTTATACAGTACGACAGCCAGTGACCTTAAAAAACAAAAGTTATAGATAAGAATTAAATATGAATAAAAAGAAATACAATAGAAAATAAATATAACTAGGATAAAAAAATAGTAATTATACTGTGCAAAATAAGAACATTCACAATTTAGCAAGATATAGAAAATATCGAAGAAAAAATATAAATTTGTGAAAATTTTGAAATTTAGTGTGAAAAAAAAAAAAGTGACTGAGGATGTCCAAAAATGCATAAAAAGTATCTTATTAAAGTGACTTATTAAAGTGTTTTGTGCAATGGTCCAGAAATGAAAATATAAATATGTACGTGTAGGTGTGCATGAATGTGTCCATGAATGTCCAGTCAATTTTGTATCTTAAAAACTAATTTCCATCATTTAGCATACAATCGTAAATCTATGAATCTATGATTTTATGGAGTTTGCATGTTCTCCCTGTGCTTGGTGGGTACTTTGGTATCCTTACATAATGGTGTTTGCTGTTTCCAAATTCGCTGTAGTGTTGGGCTGTGCACGCTTGTGCCCTGTGATGGACTGGCACTGTGTCCAGGCTCAGTACCGCCTTATGCCCCGAGTGCCCTGAGATGGGCTCCAGGCCTCCCGCGACTCTGTATGGGATAAGCGGTATAAAGAATGTGCGAGTAAGAGAGTGAGGTTTTTTTTCCTTCTTTTTTTAATACTGTTTTAAAAAAATATTTGGATACATTATGTCTGCGCATATTTAGATGCTTTGCTCCACCATATGTTCATTTCTCCTCATTCTGCTGGGTTTGCAGAATTAATATTTATTCATTCTGTCTAGTCCAATAATTAATTTTGAAACACGTTGTTCATCTGCTGGAACTTTAGTTTGCTCTCTGAGCTCTTTATGACATCAGCGAACTACATTTTCTACACTGCTGTTAAATATAATAAACTTCTGTAGCGGACAATTGAGCAAAGAAGCAAAACTTTTGTTAAAAGTATTAAATTGATCAACTGAAATCCTAACAGCACAGTCGCGATTGACTGTTCTGTCATCATTCTAGATATTGCACAATAGAACAATATTTGTAAGTAGCTAAATGTTGGCTTTCTTTTCAGAAACCACTACCAATTCTCTAATGAACAGGCACTGAAGTGCCCTCTGTCACAGCCATTTTAATATTTCTTTTTTTTCTGGCTCCCAAAACACCTGATTCAGCTAATCTGCTAATTAACATCCATTTCTGAGTTTAAGTGGGTGTGGAAGTTCACATTAAAAGCCACATTGTTAAATTTGTTCACGTTCATGATTACACGTGACTTTTATCTGACTCTAACATGGACGCGTCTGCTCTCTGAAACATCGACGCGTCTGTGCTCATGTTATTTAGGGCAAAGCCCATATTTGTTCAACAACTCATTCATTCCAAGCTATGGAAGTGATGTTAGGAAAAAAGAAATGCTGGGCATTTTGCTCACACTTTGGCCGTCCAATTTATTTTAATTAACTTTCAAAAAAGACTAATACATTATTTTTCAACATAATCTCTGTGTCTCATAAAATCTGTCAACAAGCGTTCATGTTCCCTCATTAAAAATGTTTTAGGCTGTGCTGCAAGCCACAAATGCTCCGCTGTCTTCACTTCTTCATCAGAAGTGAATCTTTGTCCTGATAGTGCTGCGTTTCAATACGTTTTATATTTTATAATGGTATTAGTTTTTGTTTCAATAAATATTCTATATTTAATATCAGTAGCGTAATATTTCCACAGCAGCAGCGACAGTTATCCGAGGTGTTAATGTTACCATACCGGAAAAGTGAAGTTGTTCAGCTGTGGTAGATCTGATTTATTCAAACACAATAATAAAGTTTTATATCCTCAGGAGGGCTCATTACATTGTTTTAGCGATAATTTTACGGAAGCGAGTTCAGAACTAATCTAAAGCACTGTCATACTAAAAAAACATCAGAGAAGTTCAGAAGCTTCAAATAGAACGAACGAACTAATGAATTTTCTTAAAATTTTATAAAATTAAGTAGAGACCTAGTGACTCCCCTTAGAGACTCTGTAGTAGGTTTTCTCAGTTGAATATGAAAAAAAATATATACTGTACAGCTGATTATCAACGCGGGAATGAATGGTGCACTGCCCAAGTGCAAGTTGATCTTGGAGCTAAACTATTTGCTTTGGGTGAAAGCGCCATCTAGCGATCATTGTGTCAGCAACAGCTTCCCATTCAAAACAATAGGCGGTCAAATGACCGGTGAACTGCATTATAAGTAGGTCACACTGGCGCGGCGCTTCTAGTGTTAGGGAACCAAATAGGTGAAAGTCTGATGGAGTGAAATCAGAACAGGAGTGTCGACAGTGTGGGCAGAAGTATTCAATTCTTCAATAAGCGTCTCACTGTAATGAGAACTGTTGGTTGTTGAACCTTTTTTCCTGATAATGTTCCAAAACTGGCATTTAAGAATCCCATTAGAATTTTCCAGTTTAACTTTTCCTCGGTTGACGATTGAGGATGTTTCCTTCCATACTCTGCCATTTAATCTCAGACTCGTAGTGATGAATACGTGTCTCGTAATGATTCTTTTTAAGAAACTTTGACCTTTCTTGTCCAAATTTTGTTTGCAAATATCAAAACGCTTTGTTTATTCTCTTCCTTGAGTATGAATAAATAAAATAAAATTTTTAAAATAATCACTGTATGCTGCTCTACTTTGGTTCAAATCACAAGTAGGGTGTTCGTTTTTGCATTTCTCGCACCGCGGTTCCAAATGAACTGATGTAACACATTCACACCTGCACAGCAGTGACTGGGGAGACAGTAGCCTTGAACGGAAAGCCCTGATAAGACAGTGCGGCCAACAGACGTTTTAACATAACTGGAGTGCAGATCATTTTAAACTCGCCCTCGTATATATCTGATCCATATGAAAAACATCAGATTTGAGCATTTACAGATGGCTAAAACAATCAGATCTCTGTAACATTATGATAAATGTTCAGGCTGGTAATGTGTGAATGAAGTCTAAGAGTTGCAAATAGATTGAAATGGCCAGGACAGGCAGTGTTTCATGCACCAAGGTGGAGAAGCATATCAAAAGAAGTGATTAAATGAGGTTATTAGACCAAGGTTTGCTACTAGACCCACCATGTATGCACCTTTCTTTGGCAATACAAATAAGCCCTGTTTGTTATGCTTACTTGGTATTTCGGCATGGCTACCTCCTGCCTGGCAAGACAAAGCTTTAAAAAACGTAGTTTTATTTTGTTGCTTAACACCCGGAGGTGATATAAACGGTGTCTTGCCACGTCTTTTATATTCTTCCGCTCATGGTGAGACAAGAACAGATAAAAGAAGGAAGCAGAAGAGAAAAAAAGAGCCGGGGAAGTGTATATGGAGATGAAATAATAATAATAAAAAAACCTCGGTGTTTCTTTTTCGAGTGCTTCGTGTCAGCAGTAGCGCAGTCTCACTAACACGGTTTCCTATTTTCCCTGAGATTTGAGCCTAATCGACTCTCTTGAGAAATCTCAGTATCTTTTGTTTTGTCAGATTGCATCTGAAGGTGCGATCCCTCAAAGAACGTTCTACTACAGACAAGCGTGAGAAAAAACACGGTTTGCGTCGACTTTTCTTCCTAAAAGGGAAGGGTCACTTTCAATCAACACAAAGTCATCCCGAGAAATCTAATTTATCCTAAGATGAAACCTTTCTATCCTTATAAATCTTGATTACCACTGTGATGTCAACACTTCTATCCACATGGCAAAAAGGGGGCACTTGAAAATAATGAGCCTGAAAGTAACGTGAATCAAATTCACCATTTCAGCAACTGTCAAAATATTAATTGAATGAATATGAATGCATTTTACAAGAATGGCGTTCAGTGCATTTAGTCGAGTTACTTAAGCAATATCACATGAAAGGGAGTGCTGTTGTACTGAATATCAGCATGACTATGATGCAGTCATAGTCACAGACTGCAGAAGATATTACAGCTGTGCTGATGTACAGTACAACAGCACGACCTCAAGTGTAATATTGCTTTTATACAACAGTTCCACAAACACCATTTATTATCAACAGATTATGATTTATTTATTTTTATTTTTGTAACCAGTTATTTTGCTCGCCAACGCATATCCCTCCAGTGGAGGAGCTGGCGACTTTCAGTTCGTGTAATTAAAGGGATAAAAGCAGTTTTAAATTCTTGCTGGTATATCGTTAAATGGTGGGGAGAATAAACCATGGAGGTGGAAGAAATCTGTAAATCACGCATGTTTCTATTTCCACTCATTCCGCTTTAGAATATCAGCTGCGTTAGTGTTCAGGTTTAGGTGGCTGAATCCCAAATAGCATTATATGGAAAGCAGATGTGCTCGGTTATACAATCCCTTGTTCCACATTCCAAGTAGACCCATGATCTGAGGTAGAGAGGGATTTGGGATTTAGCCTTGTGTTACTTAGGAGTAAATAAAACAACATGAAGGTATTTCTTAGAAATTACTTTGATTTAAGTAGACAAGTTTTGTTAAAGATGACGTAAATAAGATTATCAGATGTGTTTTCTTGCTGAAAGTGTTAGAGTGTCTGGTTTTTGAATGTGGGCTTGGCAGGCAGCTACTCTTCCCTTGTTCCAGTACTGTGGACCATACCACCCTACTTTCGCCCATGCTGCCACCAACAGTTACTGTATTGTAATTAACAATTGTGATGACACCTGGGATGTGGAGTGATGCATATAGTTAAGTGTCCCAATGCTCCAACCATTTATCACCACGGATCCAGGGTACCCGTAAGAAACCTACCAAGCAAATGGAAAGCATACAGGCTCGTCACATACTGTACACACTGGAGGCTAGCCCTGGAGGTGCATGGTGACCATGCTTATCCCTAAGCCACCACGCGGCCCCATATGGAAAGGATACCGTCTGGATGTTTTTTATACAGCCAAACCTGCATCAAGATGTGGATGAATATGAATGACACAAGATATGGAATATTTAAATTAAAATAAATGTTCAGATAATTAAAAATAGAATATCTCATGCCTTTTGATCAATAAAAATACACGAGTTATTAACAACAGTTGCAATTAACAAGAGCATTTTAAATAAATAACTCAGAAATCATATCATATCTCTTAATAATCAATCATATCAAATCTCTTAACACCAAAAAACAGACAGTGTATATATTTAACAGGAATTCTGTGTGAACTAGTTTTAAAAAGGACAAAATATATGATTTCCTGTGGTCATAGCTTAGGGTTCCATAACCTCTATTCTGATTTATAGGAAAACATACATGAAAATGCACCAAGGTTTGCAAACAATTGTACACTTCACCGTCTGATATACAGTAATTGATTGTCCTTGAGTTTCAACAGTATACAATAGTGAATATCAGTGTCTATAGACTGTCTGGTGGTCTATAGACTGAATTGTTATTGCTGTGGCGACAAAAGAGAAAAGTAGTGATTTATTTTTTTGCCTACATGATCACAATTGACTCTGTGACATCAATGAATGTTGCCTTTCTGAGGGTTATTGTAGGTTTTGAAGACAGTGCTGGTGAACATACAGTACATTAATGTTTGATTTTGACCACAGACACGTAAGACCTGGTGTTATAACACTGTAGATACTCACAAAAACATTTATAAATCTGGCTTTTTAATAGGTGGTGTTTATACAAGTACATCCACTACTATATTAAACATAAAGAAAAAAAAATTGAATGTAGTTTACAACTTTTCATCATGTTTTCCCACTGTATCACTCAAATGTGCAGTGTTTTTTAATACATACAGTATACTGTACAGTATTATATATATATATATATGAGAAAGTTAAATGATTCCTTGTTTGTCTATAATGTAATTAAAAAAGAGACACAGGATCATTAAGATAGGCATTATATTTATTATTTATATAGTAAAAAGTTTTCTCAGTTTGCCAGAGCGTTTATTGCACTGCCTGCTTTATGCATTCAATTCTGGCCTCCCAGGAACTCCGTCAAGGGCCCAAATATGTGGAAATGGAGTGAGGTCAGAGCTGTACAGTAGTTCTTAGTTCCCACAGGCATATGCGTCTTATCTGCAAGTTGACGACAACCTTTCAGTAAGTTTTTAAGGATTAGACTTTCCACTTGTTGAATGTCCATGGGAACTACCGCACAATGGGCTCCGAACAACCTGGGTAGATGTGCAGCGCTCTTTAAAAAGTTTCCACCATTCCATTGTTTTAAAGCTGGGGTGCTGTATTAAGACCCTGTGCTGTTACCCCTCAGATTAACACCAATATGGTATTTTGGTATAAATCCCAGCTTTGTTTTTTCTTTTTCTATATTTTTGACAAATGTACTATTGCTATTTTGGAGGTGCTATGTTTTAGTTCAGGTTCCAGTGTCCACTACATGGTGACTCTTTACTGTTAATCGGATGCAAAGAACATATACTGTACAGATGACTGTTATTGTTAGTTGTTCTATACGTTCTTCCAGCTTTGACTCCTTTAAATAATTTGTATGATTTATTAAATATGCCTGATTAATGGGTTTTTTGTTGTTCAAGCGATCAATTAACGTTGCTGTCCTGTTTGGAGCTTGTAAATTGGGTTTAGCTGATGGTAGTCTGATTTAAAAATTGCAAAATTTTTCAAATAACCAATAGTTATACTTTTATTTATTTTTTCATACATGCTACATCTTTCAAGTCTTAATGCCTTTATATGTGTTTTGAATCCATATGCACATTTACTGTATATTAAAACAGATAAACGTAAAAAAGTATCAGGTAAAAAAAAAGAATGTTACAAATCCAAAAATATAACAGTTCACTGGCAAACTGCGGCCAAATCACAAGGCAGTAAATGGGAACGCCGTCCAATGTCAATACAGATGGCAAAGAAACCCAGCAGTAGCTGAAACATGGCTTGAATCCATTTTCCACCAGATGCTGTAAGTGTGTAGCTTGAGAAGTGCATTTTTTTTTATTTCAGTTTGCATCTATAAATTTAACAGTGTCTGCAATATACTGTACCTCAGTGACCGATCTAAATGGAGTGTGGTGTTAAAAATCTCATTAGATTAACGAACTTTACATGGTCATATACTGTACAGTATAATACTAATGCATGCTTATAAAAGCTCAGTGATAAAACATATCTCCGCATGTCATGATGGTGCAGCCAGAATCATTGCTTCCTCAAAGCTCTAGGGTATACAGTTTGATCACCTTCTCCACATGTTTGTCCTGGGTTTCCCAGTTTCCTCCCAGTATCAGGAGGTTATACAACATCACTGAGCACGATTGTCTCCCTTCACCACTGCCCTTTTACATTAAAACATTGTTCCATACTGAAGTACACTTGCGCTCGGATACAGTAAACGGCACTTGCTGTACTGTACTTGTGTTTTCAGACTGTCAGTTAACACAAAGGGAAGAAGAGTGAAAGAAATTCGACCTTCAATCTATTTCTATTTTATTAATATTTTGGAGAGGGTGTCAAGAGCGACCTTTTCACTGGCCCTCCTACTTCATCAGGAATGGCCATGTAGTTCAGAGAATGGGATCGGCACATAATGCGTACAAATGCAGATTTCAAAGGAGACAGAAAACCTTAATGGTGTCGCGGTTTAAACCGTAGTCTAGCTTTCATACCAGATTCTAACTGCAGTGAAGGTATTTCACAGACACCTTTATCCAGAGATTTATATTTTATCTCATTACACATATAAGCAGCTGAGGTTTAAGGTGAGGGCCCTTACGTAAGGACCAGACAGTGGCAGCTTGGTTTGAACCTGAGACCTTCTGATCAGTAGTTCAACTTTGAGTTCAAGTGTACAGTACTTTGATCTGTACCCAAGTCCATAGTGTGAAAGAAGCTACAACCGGTGCGGTTTTCAGTAAATGTGTGTATCCATAGAGCCATGCAGTAGACTTGTATCTATTGTCTTAAAGAAAATAATATATATATCTTTTAATAATTTTTTTCTCTCCTGATTTTCTCCCTAATTTAGTCGTGTCCAATTCCTCCCCGTCACTAGGGGGCTCCACATTAAGTCAACTACTACCATTCAGTCGGGAGGGCCGAAGACTATCACGTGTTTCCTCCGAACCACGTGACGCCAGCCGACCGCATCTTTTCGAACTCCTCGCTCACGCACCGTTGGGGGCGGCGTAACACACGCTATCCGCTCCTTCCGCTTGCGTGAGCTCACAGATGCCCCTGATTGGCTGTAGAGCCGTGATTAATGTGGGAGCACGAAGTACCTCTCATCCCTCCCCTCTGAGAGTGCTCGGCCAATCAGCTCTCTCTAGACCTCCGGCTGCGAGAGGTTACAGCATCACCCAGGAACCGAACCAGCGATCTCCGGAAGATAAGGCGAGCACTTTACCACCGCGCCACTCGGAGGCCGCAAAGAAAATACGATTTTTTAAAAAAATTATAAAAATCAGGAGACAGGAATTATTATGGAATTGCAATTTCGATGATTCCACATTATCAGCGAACACAACTTTCTATTTTTATATGTTCCTACACTGTAAAAAATAAATCCTGAAAATAGTTGTTGGAACAAAGAAATATATGTTGGGCTAATATAATGCTGGTGTCAAAAAAGAAAAATATGTTTTCTCAATGATTGTATAAATTTCATTACTCAACTAAGAAAGTTTCATCGAGGCAACGAATAAAACTGTGTTCATGAAACATTTAACTGCACACAAACAATTTTATGTTGGACGAACAAGAGGGACCTCTGCGCATGCGCAAAAGCGTTCTTCCAGAATTTTCGAACTTCCCGCTATTTCCTCCCGAAATGGTGAGTACTTCATGGAAACTAACTGTCCTGCAAAGTAATTAGCAATTTTAGCTTTATAACATATATATTATCCAGCAGCAAGCTTTAGAACATTATATTTTCGAGTGTTTATGTATATAATTTGGAGTGTTACTGTAGTTATCTGACAATGCACTCGTTTCAGCTCCTAACGCATTTTTTTTTTCAGATGGTATGTACATTGACATTAATGTTAATCTATGAAACCGCTAAAGTTTAATTACGTTACATACATTTTATTCATTTTAATGACTGATAATTTCAAAGGCTATTTGAAAAAGACAGCGCGTTAGTGCGCCACTGAGGGAGCTTAATGTTCTCACTCCTTCATCATTCATTAACCTTATAGTGTCTGAAAACGGTTATAATGGCTAAACGGACATTTTTTTGTATAGGATTTTTAATGGTTTTGAACTACAAACGGTTACTTAATTAGTTATTCATATATTTTTCTTTTTGTATTTCAGGTATTAGGGAGAATATCTGGGAAACAGTGCTTACTGCATCTGCAAACAATCTTGGAGCTTGGCAAAATTATTTCACAACATTTTTTTTTTTTTTATATCTTAAACCATTTCTGAGTTAAAGCAAATATTTTATTTTCAAATAAGCCACTGCACGTTTTTACTGAGAAATATCAGTATGTTTTGTTCTACAAGGCAGAAGTCTATTTATCCAGTATACTGTTTTGACTGAGTGTGATATTAGTAAGCTTTGTAACATGAATGTTAAGGGCACAGTTTCATTCTTGCATTTTGGAATGTTATTTGCATATTTTGTTATAACAATGCAGCATTTGTTTATTTGTTGAAATAGAGTATCTGGATTGCACTTAATCAATGTTGATAGTCTTTAACAGGTGTTTAAAGTTTACATTAAAAAAATATTCAAATTTAGAGGAATGTGTCATGTTATTTGAAATGTGGCCACAGTGAATAACCTACTCAAGTAAACTTTAAGATGTTAATTTTATAATTATGCAAGCATAATTTCCAATTCAAAATATACCTTTCAGTCAACTTGGAACATTTAATTGACACAACATTATATTTCAATTTGAGACTGCTTGTTGGCCTAACTAGGCATGTTTATTCAGCATAGAACATTTAGTTGACAGAATGTTTTATTTCAATTTGTGTGTACATTTAGAGGTAATCAGCACAGCAAAAACAAAATAGTTTACACAACTTAAATTGAGCCAACTAAAAATTTTAGATGCAACAGGTCACTAGAAATTTTTTAGTTGGAGTAGCAAGAATTTTTTTACAGTGTATCACTACCCTGAAATGACCTATGGATATATGGAATATCTTTCTGAGTTTAATTATCTTCTACTGTACGTTCAGCAAAGAGCTGAGGCCACCAACTGCAGGCTAATACACACCTTCTACCAATTGAAACCGTTAAGCACTACTATGACAGCCTTGGAGAGAGTGAGGGAGAGCTACAGAAAGCTGAGCAGGGTATAATGACAAATGAGTGAAGAAACCGTGTTATGAATCTGCGTGTGAGAGAGAGAGAGAGAGAGAGAGAGAGAGAGAGAGAGAGCTTCATAATCAGTAAATAAACAAGCTGGAGCTGCTGTCAGCGAACTGTGTATTCATCACTATAATGGCTACCTTGGGGATGGTTAAATGTTTCACGCGAACACTGAGGTCATTCCGTAGGCTAAGTAACATAATGAACTTTAGTAAATGTCGGATTTGTGTGCGTCTTAATGTGTTGGAAATGGCAGACACCAAGCCATCTTTGGTGTGCTGAGAGATCTAATAAGTCTCTCAGTGTAGCAAATCAGGCTAATGGATTGTGTTGGATAATTTGCCTCTTTTGCATTAAAAGTTCTAAATATCATTTATCATCATGATAAATATGATTGTGCAATACACTTTGCAAATATCATTTTATATTGCATATTTTTCCTCTAATTCAATTACTCTTGATCTGTAGTGTACACAGACTACTGAGTGTGTTTGTATGTACAGTGTATATACAGTATACTGTACATAAATATATATAATATACTGTGTGTGCGCGCTTAAAGACACCTGCGTGTTCAGGTTTTGCAAAGGAGTGTAGAAATGATTGAACTGCTTTTTTTTTTTTTACACCCTAATTGTAGTCTTACCCACTGATTTCCAATAACCGGTCATTTTTGACTGGAAACACCATGAATGTATAAAAGTTCAAAATTTGTATACAAATATTTCTAATTTATTTTATGTGCTCAAATGCCATGTGCGAACAAAATCATTGAACCTCATGAGAAATTAATCAAATTAAGTTTTTTAGAGAAGAAACTTGTAAATCAGTCAGATGCATGGGTTAAGAAACTTTCACCTTCCTTAGAGTATACTGTAGGTCCTAATTTTGTTTGCAGAGATCCAAATACTCCTGTTTATGCTCTTCCCATGAGTTCTTTCAGCATCGACCCTCAGACCAAAAAATAAAAAAATAAATATACGTATACACTACCGTTCAAAAGTTTGGGGTCACTTGCAAATTTCTTAGTTTTCGTTAGTGATTTATTTTCTACATTCTACAACAATACTGGGGCTTTCAAAACTGTAAAATATCACATATGGAATTAGGTTATTAAGTAACAACAAGAAAAACACCAGTTAGTTGTTATTTTAAGACACAGAGGTCGGCCTTTCTGTAATAGTTCTTGCAAGAACAGTATTGTCAAGTGCATTTGCAAAATCCGTCAAGCACCATAATGAAACTGTCTCTCATGAAGGCCGTCCCAGGAGGACGAGACCAAAACCTACCTCTGCTGCAGACGAGAAGTTCATTTAGAGTTATCAGCCTGAAAAATGACCAATTAACAGCAGCTCAGATTAGAGGCGTTATGAAGTCTTTACAGAGCAGAAGTAGCAGAAACATCTCAATATCAACTGTTCAAAGGAGATTCATGCATTTTTTTGGACGCCTTCAGCGTCTATATATAAATTAGTGCAAATCACAAATCTGGTGTCCATTTCTGCTTGCATCGCGGTTACAGATGAACTGATGTAGCCTTCCCACATGGAAAGAACCTATATGAGGATATATGCGCATATATAAAACCTATATGCAGTATATATGCGCATATAACCGCACCTATATGAGGATATATGCGCATATATGAAACCTATATGCAGTATACATGCGCATATAACCGCACCTATATGAGGATATATGCGCATATATGAAACCTATATGCAGTATACATGCGCATATAACCGCACCTATATGAGGATATATGCGCATATATGAAACCTATATGCAGTATATATGCGCATATAACCGCACCTATATGAGGATATCTGCGCATATATGAAACCTATATGCAGTATATATGCATATATTTGATAATATATATGCTGCATATATGCATATATATGCCACATATAGGCAACATTGAGGTGCATATATATGCATATACAGGCCATATAGGTCTCCTGTATTGCTTCTTTATATCCACATATAAGCCCTATATGTACATACAAGATATGTCTCCTATGGCAGGATCTGGTCATTTTAGCTCATATCTCACTTTGGCAACTGCCATACATGATGCCTAGCTTATATTTTCTATTATCAAGGCAATAACTAAGAACTAACTTTAAAAAAATGCATAAAAACTTATGTGCGAACACATTAAATTGGTATCCTAATTGGCCACATACAGTATATGAGGATATATGCACATATATGAAACCTCAGTCTCTGTGAAAATCTTTTTGAAACACGTCACTAAAATTAACTGAAATGTGAAATATATCTATATATCTTAAAGTGTCTACTTTTAAATGATGCAAGTCACATTGAAAACAAATATTCTCAGTTTATGTAATCCGTATGAAACCAAGGAGAGGCACAGAATTTCTGTCGCACTTATATGCTAATAACTCGAGGCAGGACACGCCCACACGCCAATCACACGGAAATCAGTCCGGGTAATTTACATACTAGGCCACGCCCCCGGACACCGGCCTGATCAACACACACACACACACACACACAGAGAGACAGGTTTGAAAACACTCAGATTCAGTGAGGTTTCTGCACGTTTTGGAAGATGGCACGCGCTTACACATCCGAGGAAACTCCTGGAAAGTTGGAGGAGTTTACATTTACCTCAGAAGAAGACTGTGTGACTCCGACGCCGAACAGGAGCATTTTGAACAGAGAATAGACCCATGCTACACTGGGTAAGTTATTAAGTCTTATATAACTCTTATTCTGATAATATTAAACTAATATTAGTAAATATTTTCCTCACTACAGCTAGCTCTTGTCAGCTTGTGAGACACATTGGCTTTCAATGCCATTTATATAGTTTAGGTAAATCATGCTAACATGCTGCCTCATGTAGCACAAACATGATATTTCCCGGTGACTAAGCTAATGCCTTATGTAGTTTACAGATGTTTATAAATGTTCTAATGTATTTCACCTTGTTTTGGATAGCTTTAGATTATGGTTGCTAATATGTATTTGGCTCTGTTTTGGTTAGCTTATAACACTGCTATCGGTAATGTTATTTAGCACAAACAAGCTAGTTCCAGGTGGTTAAAATACAGCCTTATGTAGCTAAGTGATGCTTATGAATATTTCTTTGGTGTAAATGTATATAATCCCTTTTGTTTAGCGTGTATTTACAAATGCCTGATAAGATGTAATTGTTTAGAATGTGTTCAATATGTGTGTAATGTCCAATGGATGGTGTTTGCTAATGTCTCAGTTGTAAATGTTTGAGATCCACTACATGGTCTGTTGTCCATCAACAGATATTTGCCCAGCCTATTGCCCATCAAAAATACAGAGGGGCACAAAAATGTATACACACTTTCACAATTGTTATCTATGGCCTTTTTTTAAAACTCAAATTGAATTATGGCAGCAGTGTGTAGTATTATCTATCACCATCATTGATGCTGTCATGTGACCTACAGAAGAGAGGTGTATATTTTTCATGTTGAAGTGTGGATACATTTTTTGGTCATCTCTGTTTATATTATGCATCCATATTAATTGCACATCCATTTACTCTGAACAGTATAGGCTAACATTTTTTTTATTTATTTGTTTTTAGGAATGTGTCTGCATCACCCTTGCCTTCACCAGCCCCTCACATCAGGACACGCAAGCTCCGTTCAGATGGACCTCTTGTATTTGTGAAGTGGATGGACACACGAGAAGTATCTACATGTTGTACCATCCATTCTGCTTATACAGTAGACGCGGTGAAGATGAGGGTGAAATTACAAGGTACATGGACTACAAAGACATTTCCTGTGACTGCGTACAACCACCACATGGGGAGTTGATCCCTCTGATCAGCTATTACAATACTATACTACACAGCACAAAACAATGAAGTCGTACAGAAATATTTCTCTACACTGCTTGGACATTGCTCCAACCAATGCTTACCCTGCATATATGTTTTGTACAGTTTTTTTTTATCTTGCACTGTTTTACTCTGAATGTCCGTCTTTTTTCAGTTTTTATTTTGTACTGTTCCTGTTGCAGTTTTACCCTGCATGTATCTTTATCATTTATACATAAAATCCTATTAACTATTGGGAAGCTAAACATGAGAATCAGTATGAAACATGAAAAGTTTCTAAAAGTTGCCAATAAATTAATATTGTCATGTGAAATAATTTTTCAGATTGAAGTTATAAAGGGCTCTGAGGTGTTTTGCCAGGCAGAAGCGTGGAGAGCAGCCCGCCTTGCCACCTCTGCTACTGCCATGGTACGGAATCTGCTGCTGGGCACCTTCGAATTGGAGACTGGACCAAATTAAAAAGGTAGCCATTATTGGTGAGTAAATGCATAATGCGTTGAGAAGGGAAAAAAACATTATAAGTTCACCACTTTAACCATAGCCTACTTGTATCAATGTTTATTAGCCATCAATGGAGACTGCATAAGGTAGGGCACCCATTATTGTTACTGTATCTGCTTGGTACCTATAATATTAATTCATCGCTTGCTCACTTCTTAATCCTAGCTTTCCTCTTCTAAAGCCACATTTCTGGGGTATTGCGCTGTAGGGTGTGTAGTCCTCTATTTTGTAGAACATATAGTGTTGCAAATAACCTCGTGGCACTAATTGTTGTCGTCTGAAGTTTTAATAAATAATCATTTATTATTATTATACTGTCTTATTATTTTTGTCTTCTCTAGATGCTACATTGAAGAAGTGGCCGGCAGATAGGCACATCTATCAATTCAAAGCTCACGGAGCTGGGAAGATCCACAAAATATATTTTTTTCTTCCTGTTCAGTTTTTTGTCATGTTTTTGTTCTTTTACTAGTTGATTGTTCTTAAGAAAATAAAAAAATTTAATTTCTAAATTTTGGGCTTTTATTTATGTTGTCTAGCAGCTATGGATTTTTTTACTAATCTAGGTAAACATACATGCATATATGCACACATATACATGCATAGATAGACAGATGGCGCGGCCACGTCCAGACGCCTTCCTGATCGCTCCGTACAAACTGTGCGTTTTTTTCCTTCTTTCTTTATTTATTTTACTTTCATTCGCTAAGAGTACTTCAGGTTTAGTGACCTATGACAGTAGAACACTACTGGATATAGGAATTCAGATTTCGGCGCTTACTTATACCACCTTTAAGCCTGACCCGTCGTGGCCCTCTGAGATACTACGCTGCTCAGACGACAACAACAATGGACGGGACGCTAACCCGCGGCGAAGAACAAAGAAGCGTCGAGGGAAACGCGGCGGCGTCCGTAACAGAATGAGAGAACAAGCTCATCGCACCCCTCTGCCGAGTATCCTGCTGGCTAATGTACAGTCACTGGAGAATAAGCTTGATGACCTCAGAGCCAGAGTTACTTTCCAGCGAGATATCAGGGATTGTAATCTTCTGTGCTTTACAGAAACATGGCTGACCCCCATTGTGCCGGACCGAGTCGTAACCCCATCGGACTCATTCTCTGTGTTCCGCATGGACAGGACGGCAGAGTCTAACAAAGCTAAAGGTGGAGGTGTGTGCTTCATGGTCAACAAGAAGTGGTGCGATGCCAGGAGTGTTTCCATTCTCTCCAGTAGATGCTCGCCTCATTTGGAATATCTGAGTGTTAAATGTCGTCCTTTCTACCTGCCTCGCGAGTTCACCTCGGTCATTGCCACGGCGGTCTACATCCCACCCCACGCGGACACAGGCACTGCTCTGTCTGAACTACATGATGTGCTGAGTGAGTTCCAAAACAAACACCCGGACGCAGCGCACATTGTAGCAGGTGACTTTAATAAAGCGAACCTCAGACAGGTTATGCCAAACTTTCACCAACATGTTACATGTCCGACAAGGGGACTCAACATTCTGGACCACTGTTACACACCATACAAGCGGGGCTACAAAGCTGTTTCACATCCAGCATTCGGGAAATCAGACCACAACGCCATTTTCCTCATACCGGAATATCAACAAAGCTTTCGTCGTGAAGCTCCGGTCATGAGGGAGGTGCAACGCTGGTCTGCCCAATCAGAAGCTACGCTACAGGACGCGCTCGATGACGTAGATTGGGACATGTTCCGAGCCTGCGCAGTAGACATCAACGAGTTTGCGGATGTAGCAGTTAGCTTCGTTAGCACGCTCGTAAATGAAGTTGTCCCGACAGTGAGGTTCAAATCGTTTCCGAACCAGAAGCCTTGGGTAGACCGATCGATCCGCGATGCTGTGAATGCCCGGACCGCTGCTTATAATGCCGCACTCATCAGCGGCGATATGAGCGCATACAAAGCGGCTTCTTATAGCGTCAGGCGAGCGGTGAGGGAAGCAAAGGGGCGGTTCCGACAGCGAACTGAATCACACTTCCATCAGGGTGACACACGCCGCATGTGGCACGGATTACGCACAATCACGGACTACAAGGTTGCCAAAGACACCACGACGATCGTCGCCGACTCTGCATTCGCCAACGAGCTGAACGCATTCTTCGCCCGGTTCGAGGTTAGCCAGGCGGCTAATGCTAGCAGCCTGCTGACTGAGAGTGATGACGTCATCAGTGAGGATTGCGTCATCAGCATCGCAGAGCACGACGTGCGCACGGCGCTGAGGAGGGTGAACACCAGGAAAGCGGCGGGTCCAGATGGCATCTCTGGGCACCTGCTGCGCTGCTGCGCTGACCAGCTGTCAGGTGTGTTCACCTGTATCTTTAATGAGTCCCTGGCGAAGTCTGTGGTCCCGGCGTGTTTCAAGAGATCCACCATTGTCCCCGTGCCCAAGACCAACAAACCCTCATGCCTGAATGACTACCGGCCTGTTGCACTGACATCGATGGTCATGAAGGTATTTGAGGGTCTGCTAAAAAACATCATCTCCTCCTCCATCCCCAGCTCCATAGATCCACTTCAGTTCGCCTACCGCCCCAACAGATCCACAGAGGATGCCATCTCCCATGTTCTGCACACCACTCTCAGCCACGTGGACAAGATGCAAGGTAACTATGTGAGATTGCTTTTTATAGATTACAGCTCTGCCTTCAACACAATAGTGCCTAACAGACTGTTCACAAAGCTGAGAGATCTAGGACTTAACAAACGCTTGTGTGCCTGGGTGCTGGACTTCCTCTCGGACAGATCTCAAGCGGTGAGAGTGGGCAAGTGCTTCTCCAGCAGCATCACCATCAACACAGGTGCTCCACAGGGATGTGTTCTCTCTCCACTGCTATACTCTCTCTACACTTCAGACTGTGTGGCCATGTTCGACTCCAACACCATCGTTAAGTTTGCTGACGATACGGTGGTGCTGGGCTTCATCTCCAACAACGATGAGTCGGCCTACATAGATGAAGTGGAGAACCTGGCACTATGGTGTGAAGAAAACTGCCTCCGACTGAACGTCAGTAAGACGAAGGAGCTGGTGGTGGACTTCAGAAGGGGACAACTGGACCACAAACCCCTCATCATCAATGGAGCTCCAGTGGAGAGAGTGAGCAGCTTTAAGTACTTGGGCGTCCACATCTCCGAGGATCTGACATGGACTGAGCATATCTGTGCTCAGACGAAAAGGGCAAAGCAGCGTCTGTACCACCTGAGGCAGTTGAGGAAGTTTGGGGTTTCCCCTGCTGTCCTTAAGGCTTTCTACTCGGGTGCTGTTGAGAGCATCCTAACACAGAACATTTCATCCTGGTTTGGGAATAGCTGTGTACAGGACAGGAAAGCCCTCCAGAGAGTGATCCGGGCAGCTGAACGCTGCTGCAGGTTAACTCTCCCCTCCATGCAGGACATCTACACCAGGAGATGTAAAACCAGGGCAGCTCGTATCATTAAGGACTTGTCGCACCCCAATAACGGACTGTTCAAACTTCTGCATTCAGGCAGAAGGTTCCGGGTCATTATGGCCAAAACGGAGAGACTCAGGAGGAGTTTTTATCCACAGGCGATTAGACTCCTCAACCATGATGGGCCACTCTCCCATTCATAGGACTGGTAACAGTTCACCCACACACTGCTGTGCTGACATTCCACACTGCACACTGCACTTTAGTCTGGACTGTAAGCATCACTTGCACTAACATCTTTATCCTGCTCAGATACACACTTTATTATTATGTTTACATTTGCACCTTTTTTTTTATTTTTATTTTTTTTTTTTTTTCAATTTCTATTTCTATTTATAGATTATTTCTTTTCTTTTGTTTCTTGTTATTTGCACAAAGTAGGAGCGGTTCAGGATACATTTCACTGCGTGTTGTACTTGTATAACTATGCATGTGACAAATAAAGAATCTTGAATCTTGAATCTTGAATCTATATATGTACATATAATATAGGAAAATGGCCAATTTTATATGTCACATATACTGTATTACTATATAGGTTCATATATGCACGCATATATGCACATATAATATAGGAAAACGGCTAATTTTATATGTCACATATACTGTATTACTATATAGGTACATATATGGACGCATATATGCACGCATATATGTACATATAATATAGGAAAACGGCCAATTTTATATATGTCTATATAGGTACATATATGCATGCATACTGTATATGCACGCATATATGTACATATATGTACATATAATATAGGAAAATGGCCAATTTTATATGTCACATATACTGTATTACTATATAGGTTCATATATGCACGCATATATGCACATATAATATAGGAAAACGGCCAATTTTATATATGTCACATATACTGTATTACTATATAGGTACATATATGGACGCATATATGCACGCATATATGTACATATAATATAGGAAAACGGCCAATTTTATATATGTCTATATAGGTACATATATGCACGCATACTGTATATGCACGCATATATGTACATATATGTACATATATAAAATTGGCCGTTTTCCTATATTATATGTCACATATATTAAAAACCTATATCAAAACCTATATTAAAACATATATGTTTATATAGGTTCTTTCCGTGTGGGTTGAACAGAAAGCTTTGATAAGACCAACATAACTGGAGTGCTGGAATTTTTGACTCACACACAGATTTATATATACATTTTCATTTGGCCTTTAAATGTTATAAGGCAATATTGCCCTAAGTCAACTCAAAAGAGGCTTATGCATTGACATTAAATCAATCTACAGTATATAAAACATTCTGGCAGTGGAGCTCCCCAAACACATGACTGAAGAAAATGTGAAATATGATTTCTCAGACATTGGCCAGGCCATGTGGGTGTCATAACCGTTATCTCTTATAATCAATTCAGTCGAGGCCCACGCTACTATCAACAACTAACTTTTGCGACAAATTGAAGGCCTGAATGTACAACTGTGTCAGCATCGGGACGGCAGAACGAGCCAGTTATAATTACAGCACAGCTGAAGGAAAAGATGACAGTGCGAGAGTGAATCAGCTGTCTTCAGTTGTGGCCAAAAGTATTAAGACAACATATGCCGTGTATTATAGTTCTCCCTGTGCACAAAACAAGTGATGACACTAATTAGTCCTCGTCTCGTCTATCCGTCTGAAGAGTTGCGCTAATTAGAGTCAGCTGGTTTATTTAATGGATGGAACAAATATGTGGCACGAGAAGCGCAAATCTCTTTTTGACTCTATGCCCAGCCTTGATACAGGAGGTTTTGAAGAATAAAGGGCTTCATACTAAATATTGATTGTTGTCTAGCAATTTCACTCCATAACAAATGATTCATATCTCGATTGTCATTAATTTAAACATTTGAGAATGTCATTAACTAAATACACTGAATTTGGCCGCCGCTGTACAGTGTGTCATTTTTTTTTTGTGGTTTTTCACATTGGGTGTCTCATCACTGTTCCAATACATGCTATCCAAAGCAACAGCTTTTTAGATTATGATTTCAAATAAGGTTCACAGCTACTAAAAAAGTGTGATTGTGTAAAGTCAGTGTAGTGTAATTCTATGCAGATTGCACGTTATTTACGTAAGTTAAAAAAGGCTTGCCAAGATGCTCCTTTTTATTTTTTATATACTTCTACAACACATTTTACACCTGAATCACTCAGCATCTAATCCGCTTCTTTTTTTTTATTCATTATTTACAAGCCCTGTGAAAAATAATGGAATCACATCACAAGCAAATAAATAAATTACTGATGTGACACAAAGCAATTTCTGTTTAATAGCTGAACATTTAGGCTTTTTGAATCATATCTTGCACATTTATTTATTTAAATGGCAGGTTTTTTCCATGTAATGGAGAACTAATAGACTTGCTCCATGCTGACGTAAAAAAAAAATATGGAGTCACCATATTTGCATTTTCAAAATAACTACAGTCTGCAGTTAATGGAGAGAGATTATAGACCTTAGCAAGCTGTTACACTTAGATAATTAAAAGGAAATATGGGCAACAACAAGAGAGTTGTCGAGTGAAACAGCGGAAATGATTATCAACATGCGGAATGTTATCTGCCGTATAAAGTATAAAGAATGGTTAAGAAAAAGGCAATCGCATGGACAGATGAAGGAAGATGAATAAACATCATGTTAGTAAGCAATATGCATTGGAAACAGGAGTCTATATAAATTGGCGGAATAAAATGGGATTTACATCTAAAAAGCCAAATGAAAGCCAGCATTAATCCCTGAGCAGAAGAAATCAAGGTTACAGTGGGCTAAAATGAAACAATCATGAGGAGATGAGTCACAAATATGTTTTATCTGAGCAGACAATGCTGAATCGTCTAATGAAACATATACGTATAGATGGCTGCCAGAAAAAAAAAACGATCTAATTTCCTGACTCATTTACAGTATAATATGGAGGCAGCATGGCGTTGCTTTGCGCCTCCAGGGTCTGGGTTCGGTTCCCGCCTTTGTGTGTGGGTTTCCTCCCGTAGTCTGAAGACATGCAGATTAGGCTAATTGGCGTTCCCAGATTGCCTGTACTGTTTGAATTTGTGTGTGTGTGTGTGTGTCCTGCGATGGATTGGCACCATGTCCATGGTGTACTCAGCCTTGTGCCCTAAGTTCACAGGGCGAACACATACTACAGGCAATTTGGGAACACCAATTAGTCTAATCTGCATGTCTTTGGACTGTGGGGGAGACCCGAAGTACCCGGAGGAAACAAACCAAGCACAGAGAGAACATGTAACTCCATGCACACAGACCCAAAACTGGAATTGTAGAGGACCCGTGAGGTGCGAAGCCACAATGCTAAACACTATCCCACTGTACTGTACCACCTGGGCAATAAATTATGTACTTTTATTATGTTTAATTACATTTTGTTTTATATAATTTCTATTTAGATTTTGTTTATTTGTTTCGGTCCGAAGATTAATGAAAATAATTAAATTCAGTTTGTTTGAGGTGTGTTTCATGAAGCCTTAATGTTCAGCTACTGTATTAACCAGAAATGTGACGAACATTGAGGGAACATTTTCCAAGCATGGTGATTCCATAATTTTCACCAGAGGTTGTGTACCTGACAGATGTTGCACACATTGTTTATTGGTACCAGGTTTGATAACTAATGATTACATTTATTATAAATAAAAAAAAAGAGGTAAAGTTAATACAGTTCTCTAAACTCTCTAAAAGCAATCGCTTTCATTGGTTATGAATGTGGTAGAAATGCCATCTGAGGGAAAATAACTCACAGACTGTCTACAGCATCTTATATACGTATTATACATCCATTACTGTACATACATACAGTAAGGTGGATTCGCAGTGTGCAGTAAGTAGTGCATTAGTATTCAGAACCCAGGATTTCACTATTAGTCAAAGGTTTGGATTCCTCTTCAAATTCACTGATCTGGTTTTTTTTTTTTTTTATGTTTATCATGTTCTTCATTGTGCAATGCTAGAGGCATCCCAAATGTGAAATAATCTTCTCTGACAAGATTGTTAAGAAGTGATGCTCTACATGTATGAAGCTTTCCTCTAAGCACTGGCAGAGTTTCCAGTTTTAGGAGACTTGTACAGTAAATAAATGAAACCTATCCTCTTCAGCAGAGGTAGGTCTTTTTGTTTCTTTCATATGAAGCCAGTTTTATTATAGTTTCATCATTTTCTTATGTACTTGTGAATGCTCTTTAAGAAATTCAGGTTCCTACACTTTTCCAGATGGACTGAACTTCATGTGTTAAAGTAACAATAGACTGTATTTCTGTTTACTTATTTACGTAAGTCCATATGATTTGTTTTACAGTTTTGATCTCTTTCCTAGTAAAATGAGCTCGTTCATTATAACAGCTGATGCATGTTGGAATAGGTCTTTGTAAGTCAATGCATGTTTATGTCATTTGTTAGGCAGGGTTTGATAGGTGTGGTGTGGCATTATTGAAGAAACAAACAAGATTGAGAGAGTGAAAGGATCCAATATTGTGCCGTATATGAAAAAGGACTTTTTCAGGACTGATCGAGTTTTAGGTTTTCTTATTGAACAGGTAAAGCATTTATTTGTCCTCTAATTTGGAGGGAAGGTAATAAATGAGAGAAAAGACTCGGCATATGTGTCTGTGTTGTGCATCTTAACCTGCTGAGAACTTCCTGAACCAGAGAACTCGCAATAGCTGATGCTAAGGAAGTAAGGATTTCATTTCTCCTCCATTTCAGATTTAATTCTCAAATATACTGCGCAAAAGTAAACGATTTAACTCCCATATTTGCCTTTTTCACAATTATTTCTGGTGATTTCTGGGTTTTAGCTAGTGTATTCTCAGTATTTTGTTCTTACTAGAGTTGGTGGTCCTCGGGGTAAAGCTCTTACATTCAGCCCATAGTCTTGCCCCGAGCAACATGCTGTGAGATTAAAGTAGGGCAACTCTTTTGTCTTTAACCGGAGCTTATATCTTAGCTACAGTAGCTATTGCATCTAATGCTAAGTGAAATGTTTATTCTGTAGGACACATGCTGTTTGTAATGCTCTACAGTGAGCAAGATTACACAGTGGTGGGTCGGTGATGCTTCTTAATCAAATAAGGTTACAATAAGAACTAGCAAAGAAAAGACAATCTCTTATTGACAGGTTTTTGCAATCAGTGAATGTCTCACACACGCACACACACACACACACACACACACACACACACATATATATATATATATATATATATATATATATATATATATATATATATATATATATATATATATATATATAAACTTGTTCATGAATGAGCAATCACAAGGTGTTAATCTTGCAAAGATGAATTTATTTTCTACCATGTAGAGAAGCCAAAATTTTCCAGACCATAGCTTTAAGTTTTAATATCCTAAGCTATCTTCTTTTTGTAATTTTAATTGCCATTGAAATTTTTTTCTTGGATCAGGAATAAAATTATATCCCTGATCTATTTTTATATTTTGGCCTGCACACACACACACACACACACACACACCATCACTATCTGGTCCATCATACTATGCAATGGTAGCAGAATACAGTATAATGCTTTGTCCCACTCAAAGTTCCCATTGAGTCCTAAAAATATCAAACAATGCAGCAGGGCTGGGATCAAAATGGAAAAATGCACATTTATCAAGTCCATTCTACTTCCAACCCATGTCCTTGTCAGGTTCTTAATGCATGTATCATGTTGTCACTAATTTCCACACACCCACATGATCGTGCTCTCACGTGGACCAGTGAGAATTGAGTTACTGATTACTGTGTCCAATCAGATAGCACCGTGCGCTTACCAGGTACTTATCATGTGCTTATTACTGTACGTTGTCATTCTGTCCGGCTGGTTGATATGAATATCATGACGTATGCATGTGAGGCATTGGATCCAGTATATATGCTAAATTCTCTAAACATGACACTGATGCGCTGATATCCTGCTGCATGCGCGCCATAAACATGGCAAACATCAGAAGAATGCAATATGAACTTACTACAATCTTCTACAACATGGCACGGACCTACCATTACTGTAGGGCAACCCTCATGAGGTCATTATGATTAGCACAGCAACAACGCAGTGACAACTCGTTGCTTGTAGTACGTCAATGGAGTCTAGAAAAGAAATTATGCTTTTAAAAGTGGTCAATGCAGCTTCATGTCAAAGGAGACACTATGTCCTTACCAGATTCTAGTAGTTGTTTTGTCTAGTTGTTCTGTGTTCATCCAAGTTTTTCAGGAATCCAAAGCTCCCATTTTATCTGGGCTTGGGACCGGAACAGGATACAGTGGCTGGGGTTTGGGAATTGGCTTGGACTCGAACGTGAGGCTTCTGCATGGCAGGCAAGAGCCACCACTGGAGAGACCTACCACGGAGCCACCAATGCCCTGTTTAAGTTAATGTAAATAATGTTTCATAGACTTGTCTGAACGTTTACAGACAAATACGAAATGCCCTTGGAAAGCATGACCTTAGACATTCTCCTTAACTTCTGTTAATAGTTTAACTTTCTGGCTGTTTCTCTGTTTTTCTCTCTCTGTTTTTTTTAAAAAAGTCTTTTCTCTTTTTGATTGGAATCTCAGAAAAGCTTCAGGGACCTTTTGCTTTAAGATTTATTACTGATTCCACGCCCTTCGGGCTGTCTTAAAATGGCTGCTTAAAAATAAATGTTAAGCAGTCAAGGCCTGAACTTTGCAGGAAAACTATATTAACCTCAGGTGTCTCGAGGGCTCATGTTAACCTGCAACGTAACATCTGAAAACTGCTCACAATTTCATTTGTTACCTTGTATCTTCGATTGCTGACCACCTAATTAAATGCTTTTAGATTTACTACTTATCTACTTATTGATTTCTCTTTGCTATTTGTTCACAGCAGACAGCGCTTCCACTTGAATACTCGGAAGTAAGAAGGCTAAAGCAAGATAAAGTAGTGTCTCTTCAGTGCATTAACTAACCTGGAAGCTTATATATCAGAAACGTATTGTGAAATATAGCCGCGGTGTCATTTTATCGAGGTGCACATGGGTTACTGTTGTGAATGGTAAGTTGGAATAGTGCTAGCTCAGCATTTACGATTCTGCACTAGTGGTCAAGACGTTGCAAGTTTACTGTAAATTCTGGTGCTATTAGAGTTATGTTGTTTAGCTACTGTCTGCATTGTATTCGGCAATGTTTATTACTGGCTTGCATTCGTGTGTTCAACAAAGGGAAAGAAATAATAAGTAATAATTTAATCCACATCCATGTCATAGCAAGAACGAACCATAAAATGTCAGTTATCAAACAAAAAACTGGATTATCTTTATCAAACTCTCACATCAATGGCTGTTCCATTAATTCACTCTCAGTCGGCTCTTCGTTTCCGTCGCATGAAGATATCAGAGCCGATCATAGCGTACATCTCCCATAAGCTCACGGAACCATTGTGTTGATGTGCTCAGCACACTAAGAAGTCAGGTTGGATTTACATTCCCTGCAAGGCAGGTGAAGGAGCACAAGACACTGCTGTTAACAAGATATGGAAAGGCTGCTCAAAGGAGCCATGTCAGAAGGCAGGGGATCTCTAATTCAGCTCTCCTGACCTTCCCCCCCCCCAGCAGCTCTTTTACATTTTAAAGGATAAACTACTGAGGCTTAATATGTACGTGAGGCTGAGTGGAATTGGAATGAACTGGCCATGACGAGAAATCTAATCAGGAGCAAAGTGCAGGAAACACAAGAAACCTTTGGCACAGGTCTTAAAAAAGGGAAACTACACACTGAGTGCAGGTTCTTTACAGGGATTTATTTTTTTTGTATGTGTTTTTCTATGCATTTTATGCTCTTTAAATATTTAATTAAATACCACTGAGTCACTAATACCTTAGAGACATACATCCTGTCTTTCTGTAGAGTAGTGCTTTTGTGCGTGTGAGTTAAATAAAACCGAACCCCCAGGATTCAAAACAAAAAAACACACTTTTTATTTATTGCATGTTTAATATACACAGTGACAGGGCAGTAAAAAGACAATACCAAGAAGGAAAAAAGAGGGTAACCATACATCATATCTTGCACTCCTCTGAGTTATATGTATGTAACCGTATTGTTGTTTAAGGAGAGCAATTTAGCCACAACTAACATCTCCGACAACCAACCAGTTATCTTCTACAGTAGTTGTACTCCTTACTTGCATGTTTTTATTATTTGGTCTCTGGCTTTTATTAGTTTTGGCTGATCATAGCTTAGTTGGTGAGCCAGACTAATATTTGCAAAAATAATACCTTTTTGTTTTGTACATTTGTGTGTGCATGACCAGTGTTTACAGTCTGTGTGTTGTACTGTAATCTCACATCTAACTCGGACAAAAAAAAAATCCCTCAAAATGCAATTAGACCTAAATTTCCTCTATATCAAATCCGAGATCTGAGCATAAATGAAGTAAAAAAATTAAGAAAAGTCATTGGCATTACTACATTTTACATCAATCGTACATAACATTACAATGCATTTAGGTTTCCATTGTGCCACTGGGTTGTCTTTGGAGTGTGCTGTGGTTAAGGATACCAGGACATTGGCAGCAGATCCTTTGGGCGCTGAGATTTGTATATGGCCTCCATGTTTCAGACTCGTTTGTCTGGTGTATACTGTACCATGGTGTATCCTCAACCATATTGGGATCTGGGGAAATCTGGGGACTCGGATCTGGCGACTCGGTCAACAATCTTTGTCTGCTGGGTCCTACAGTATTAAAAAAAGTAGTAAAAAAATAAAAAAATCCCAAAAAAGCTAGTTAGTTTTTGTTAAATTCAATAAAATTTTATTTGCATAGCGCTTTTAACAATTGTCATTGTCGCAATGTTGTGTTGTTAATTTATGTTGTCAGGTCAATCTGTCTTGTCTCCGCTAGCCCGCTAACTAGGCCTCTTAGTTAGCTGGTTTAGTTTTTCTGTTAATTTATGTTGTGAATTTATGTTGTAAAGTATGTAGCACCTTGGTCCTGGAGAAACGTTGTTTCGTTTCACTATGTACTAACTGTATATGGCTGAAGTGACAATAAAGCCAACTTGAATATTTCCATTGTTGGCCAGCATTGCCTTTAGCCAACAATTTGTGTTGCATGGTCTTTTCCTGGACAGGATAGGCTTTCATCCCTATGGAGATGAATGAGAGTTGGGTCCTCATAATCCTGTCACTACTTTGCCGGTGTATATTTGGTGACCAGTGTTGTTCAGTTCACCTGTCAGTGGTCATAATGCTATGGTGTATTAGTACAAAATAAAATTCCAAAATCAGCAATCATTCATGCAGGTTAATCATTAAGTAGTAAACATTTATTTTTTCTATTTATCAAAAGCATCAAACCATTTTTTTCACATCCAAATCAATGAATCAATCATCATTGTTCATTTATTGTAACACACTGTAAATAGTAGTATGATTGATACTGTAGTGCTACAATCCTATACTGTATGTTATGTAGCTTTAGAAGAACGTTTGAACTTGTACATTAGTTATTGTAACATTTTAGTGCAACTTTTTCTAAGAACAGTACAGCAGTTCAAGGATAAACTCAAATTCAGATTTTTACTCATCCTGACAAATTATTTTCTTTAGGGACACAAGGTTGTCTATAACAAAATGTTTAACTGAAAAAAAACCACACTGCATATTCTTCTTTTAGAAGCTTTGAGCATGTTTTTGGTAAAACATGACCATTCGTGACCACATCACATGGCAAACCATGAAACAGCTATAAAGAAACAAATGCGTCACTTACTGTACGTCGGTCACCTGATCATTGAAGTGAATCTACTAGCTGATAAGATTTTAACTTTTGTTTGGGAGCTTTGATGCAGCAATCCTTTTCTCATGGTCCAACCACAAAATAAATATGCATTATTCAGGAACAGGTTTATGGTCTTCTAATTGTAAATGTTTTTCAGTCACTATTGTGATTAATGGAATTCAATTAGATTGAAACTCTAGTCTAAAATATAGAAATTTTAATTATAGAGGGGAAAATAAACTTTACATCTATCCAAATCAACTAGGAGAACTGATGGCAATATCCCCATCTCAATCTAATAAAAAGGGCTTGGTTGGGGGATATTTCAATTGTGGGTGTACCATATGAGAAATAATCTGACTTTGACTGTCAGGTTCAGGACAACTTGACAGGTTGCCATGAAGAAGTGGAAACCAACTCTCCTAGGAACCCAAAGTGCCAATGCTCTGGTTAGAGCCAAAAATCATTTCAGTAGTCTTTCATTAAGAGGTCACACAGGAAGGAGGTGGATCTTATTATTTGGCTTCACAAGAAAGAAAAAGAAAACACTTTGCTATTTTATACTGTAAAGAAACCAGATTAATTTATTAATTTAGGAGTCTATTATGTTTTAAACATACTATTCTTTACCACACTCACGAAGGACATGCCATACATTGAAAAATAAAATGTATTAAAGGTGAACACTTCCACTGCTAATAAACATTGAACTTACTTTCATATTGATTTTTAATATTCAATTAGATTTTCCCCCATACGCTACAGTAGCTGTGATTAAAAAAAAGCAGATATTGTTTTTTTTATAATATTTATTGATTATATACAGTAATTGATTATATATATATTGCTTTATTACTTGTAATATGAAAGTGTTTAATCAACAGTACCCTTGTGTCAAAGTATGCAGGGAGTGTTACTTTACACTTTAAAGTGTTCTTTAAGGTACACACAGCTTCCCAACCTTGTCTTGCCTATTTTTGTTTTTCCTCTCTCCATCACAACCACTTTAATTAAGCAAAGGTTGTTAATTAGCTGATTAACTGATTAGTTAAATTAATTGTGCTGTGAGCTGAGAAAACACACAAAAAAAGAAAGAGGCGGGGGGGGGGACCAGCGTTTAAGCATTTTATATTGTACTGCTTTTAGATACCTGGGCCACATTATCAACGGCAATCAGTCACTACAGTACATTACAATGCAAAAAGAATATGCCTAGTATTGTGTTGGTTTCCTCCTGGATAGCCACCTGGATAGCTTTGGACCCTCGGATCGTGGCTCCACAAGAACTTTGGGGTCTGGCACCATGACCTTGGCAGTGGATCCTTTGATTGCTCTGGTTTGCAAGGTGGGGCCAACATAGATCAGACTTGTTTGGCCAGTGCATCCCATTGATGCTGGATCTGATTGGGATCTGAGGTGTTTGGAGGCTAGTCAGCAATCTTGGGCTCTTTTCTTGCTGGGCCTTGTGCACGATCAACTGGGATGCACTGGGTGTTCTGGTGCTTCTCCCAATTGACTGAAAAAACAAGCATTGACTTTTCTTTCTGATTAGTGCTGCACGGCTTTTCTGTGGGATTGGACCAGACATGCAGGCATTTGCTCCCTGCAGGCATGCATGAGGCCTGGGTGTCTACTGTATGTTCTTGTCACCAGTTTCGTACCTGTATACAGTTCATAACCATTGTTAATGTGTTAATGTTTTGTAATGTCGGTGTAATGGCCAATGTACAGTATATACAAGGTGCTGTCAAAAAGTTTCACTATTCATAAGCTAAGTTTTTTCACCATACATCCTCCCCTAGAGATGCCTTAAAACCTGGCAGTAGAATTCTCTATTGATTTCTGGCTCTTGGGATGAATTCTTGATGCACGGCACAATGTCGAACATGATGAGCATGCACTTGGTCGAGCTGCGGACCTGCCTCACTTTTCAGATCGTGGAGATGATGGGCTCGTCCAACATGAAGACTGTTGCCTCATTGCAGGATTGTACCCATACACCCAATTTTGGTCACTGGTAATGATCCTTGATCTAAAGGGCAGGTCATCCATGGCATGCTGAGAGTTCTTGGCAAACTTCGACATGACGTTACTTCTGCTCCTGGGTCAGCAGCCTGGGGATGAACTTGACAAAAACATGGCCCATGTTCAAATCACACATGAGGATTGCCAGGTCTGTTCCTGGCAATGGCAGCAATGTTGTGGATCGTTCTCCAACAATTATCAAGTTGGCGAATGGTTTCAACATTTTTGTGGGTTGAGTTCATGGAAAATGACAAGAGATCAAGAAGACCATGTTCTTTGCCTCTTGAAGCTGGCATGCCACTCAAAACTCCTAATTGCAGCATTGCTGTAAACTTGCAGAGTCATGTCAAACATCTCACTGGCAGATTTGCAGAATTTCATGTTCACACTTTGTGCTAACTTGCTGTTCTCGTTGCTTGTTGTATGGTACTGTATGTGGTTTCTGCAAGCTTTATGTATACTGTATCTTTGTTTTCGTTTATTCACTTACTGTACAAAACACCATGTCTTACCTTTAATTCAGAGGTACCATCCCAATTTTAAACTCGGCATTAATTCAGTGTATTTACCGCCCATGCTTTCTTTATTCCAGTAAATGATTTCAATAAAATAAAAAAATAAAAAATCTGAAAGTATAAAAAAAAAAGTTGCGTTAGGTTGAATAATTGTTGAATAATTGTTACCAAATGTTTTTATTTCTCTCTGTCTTGTACAAGATTCTGTTTCGCCACAACCATGACAAAAATAAAGCAGTTACTGAAGATGCCTAAATGAATGTTCTGAACAAAGCTGTTTTTACCGTACATACTGTATTTTCCACACTGGATAATTGTACTCAGCTTTGCACTTCAGCATACATTAGACGTGCATGGTTTAGACTAGAATTATCTGTACGCATGCACTTTGGGAAACATACGCTGAGCAGCTGGGAAGCAGTAGTAGAGCAGAACAGTGAGCGTCTGACATGATACCAATCAGAAATGGCAACCAGATGTTTTGCTTTTTTTTTTTTCCATCGGTGTGAGGTTCTGAAAGCATGTGTCTGACTGCTTATTAGAGAACTTTATTTCTTTTTTTTCCCCTCAGACTGATTAAACATTTTTTTTTTGCACTTTGCATTGTAGATTAAAGGTAATGATAATTATGATGATGCCAAACCCAGAGAGACGGGGTAAGTGATTTACAGAGACTAGGGACATATCTGTAATACGTGTAGTTTGGTCTAATCTCTGACCTAAGGACTTTTATTCACTTGCGAAAGTTGGGAAAGGAGTAACAACAGCAGTTTGAGGAGATCCACGTTATTGAAATCGCAATAATGAAGAGAATTCAGAACACACTTATAATTTACCAAATACAAAAAGAAATTAAAACTGTATTTTTGTTATTTGTAGGCTTTAATCCTTTAATTAGAAGAACGTGTGTATTCATGGAAAAATGCATAGTCTATAGGTTTAGTCATTCAGTTTTTAAAGCTAAAGGATGAATAGCTTTTAGTCGATGGCCCCTTCACTGTTTCTGATATAGATATCTTTTACTTATTTCAAGGTCAATCTATTTTCCATGGACACATAAGCATGGATACCATTTAGTTTGAAAGGCCTTGACCACTGCTTGACTGGGAGGGTGGAGTTGTGGTATTGGTGTTGGATCAAGTACAATATGTAGTGTAAGAAGATATTAATTATAATAATAATAATAATAATAATAATTATTATTATTATTATAACATTCGTATTAAATCAGTAGAATAAATTATGCTAAGATGCTAGAGTTATCAATGATGGCAAGCCAGACAATACATTCTTTGCTTTTCTCTCTCTTTTATTCCTTTTTTCTCATTCCTTCTCAGATAGTTATTTTTTACACTGTGTCTTATCCCTTTTTACATTCTATGCTCCTGCTAAAAGGCAAACAGTTGGATTGATACAAATATTGGTAAAGCAGCTTATAAAATACTAAAAACAGATTTGTCATTGGAATCTTTTTAATACTCAATGTTACGTGCAGGTGTGTGTGTAGTGCACGTATGTGCGCATGCGTCTCTCGCTCTCCTTCTTACAGGTGGCCCCGCCCCGATTGAACGTGCCGTGACGTGCGCCAGGATTGGTTGGCCCTGGAGCAGCACGTCCATTTAAGCTGGCGGATGAAAGCCGGAAGTGCGCGACTTATACCTTTGTGTGTGACTTACGTGCTCTAAAGATTGTTTGTTGATTGATTACTTGGTTGATTGGTTGTGTGCTGGAGTGATTGTTGGTGTGTGAATTATTGTGTGTTTGAAGAGAGAGACTGTTGTGTCGCGCCCTGTGCTCTCTCATTTTCTTTTGCAGATTTTCTGTTTTTTTTTTTTACGCGTGGATGGAAGTGTTCCTCCCGCGATTGTATATAGTTTTCTTTGGGTGTAAATATTGTACATTTATAAAAAAAAATTGTATATAGTTCAAGGAAGCAGTAGGGGTTGGGTGCCATTTTTGTTGTCCCCCGTTTTCTCCTGTGTATTTGTATTGATGGTTAGGTAGTTAGTTTAGTCCTTGTATTTTCATTTATATTCTTTTTTTTTGGTAGTTTAGTTAGTTTTGAGGCAGGAGACAGGGGTGGGGTTTTGTTTATTGTTTTGGACTTGGCTCAACCCTGAAGCCTAGAGCTTCCTGTGTGTTTTTGTGAGTGTGTGTGTGTATAATAATAAAAGACCATGCACACTAAAAATCTTGGTTGCAAGGTTTATTTATTTATTATTAATTATTTTCTTTGTGGCGGCGCGGTGGTGTAGTGGTTAGCACTGTCGCCTTGCACCTCCAGGGTCTGGGTTCGATTCCCCGGCCAGGCTCGATTCCCGTCTCTGTGTGCATGGAGTTTGCATGTTCTCCCCGTGCTTGGTGGGTTTCCTCCGGGTACTCCGGTTTCCTCCCACAGTCCAAAGATATGCAGGTTAGGCTAATTGGCGTTCCTAAATTGCCCGTAGTGTGTGAGTGTGTGTATGTGTGTGTGCCCTGCGATGGATTGGCACCCTGTCCAGGGTGTACCCAGCCTAGTGCCCGAAGTCTCCTGGGATAGGCTCCAGGTCCCCCGCGACCCTGAACACAGGATTAAGCGGTATAGAAATGAATGAATATTTTCTTTGTTGCGTCCCTGGACCCTGAACAAAATCTCTAAATAATTAAAATGATCTTCCTCAATCAAAATGTGTCCTGAAAAGCATGTAAAACAGTTAAATTTATTTCTCCTTAGAGTACCTAAATTCAGCACACTTCTTAATTTCCTCGCTTTTCAATTCACTTTGTCCATCTGTCAACAAGCTTTTGTTTTCCCTCATTAAATAATGCTTTCGTCTGAGCTGCAAGCGATGAACAGACTGCTGTCTTCACTTCTTCATCAGAAGTGAATCTTCGTTCTAGTAGTTCTGCTTTCAGGGGACCACACAGGTGAAAGTTTGACAGAGTGAGATCAGGACCATAGAGAGGATGGTTTAACACCTCAAAATGGAGTTTTTGCATATATACGTGCAGGTGATGTTTTGTATGTGTGTGTGTTCGTGTATGTGTGTGAAGGTAAAGAAAGGAGGAATCAGCCCCTCTCCTCTTATCTTATACAATAACACTTCCTCCTCTCTTATTTGAGTTTCACACACACGCACACACATAAACTGAAAGACTGTTTTATCTGGAAACTTAGCAAGGAACATCGCTAACGCAATCACTGCTGTAAAGTAAAAATAAAAAACAAATTAACCTGCACTTTACCTTTGAAAAGAATCGCGACAGAGCAGTGTTTCTGTGTAAAGCCGAGTGTGTGTGTTTGTGTGTGTGAAGGCGCACGATGTCAAATTACGAGCGTACACACACATAATGGCATGCTGACCCAGGATAAGACTTTTGCTTTGCACACACGCACACACGTTATAATAAACAGTACGTGCGCCGAGTACACACATGCATACATTTTTTTTTTATATGTTTCATGCACACATGTGGTCACAGTGTTATAGTAAACAGTACAAGTGTGCACGGATGTTGATTACACCAGTAAGAGACGCGCACTAAGACCCAGCAGGGGAGACGATTACCCACAATTCCACAGCACAAGAGAGAGAAAAACCACTGGCTCAGTTGTCATCACGGGATGCAGTGAACAAAAACAAGGAGCGCGATACATTATACTCGGTACTCGTAAACCAAGACTTGTTAGTTTTAAATTGCTTAAAAATCTTTGCTCGTCTTGTGGAGCACTTGCAAACCGCGTTACTCGCAATCCAAGGTTTCACTGAGTGTGTATATATACAGTACAGTATATGAACAGTGTATGCATAGTGATTCACTTATTTGTCTAATATACAGCATATGTACAGTATCACTGTATCACACAGTACCACTGTGAAAAGACGCACAATATTGGAACAAAGGTTGCTGGCAGCCTCCTGCAAAAAGAAGAGTAGTTGCTCATGTAATGAAAATTTCAAAAACAATAGACGCCATAACTATGTTACTTGGTGCCATCTTATTAAATCCCCCTATGAATTGTTCTGCCCCTTTTTTGTTCAAACATAGTATATATACAGTTTTTACTGTATATGCTGTATATTAAACAAACCAGCAGGTGCCTCAGGAATCTCTCTTTAATACCCTTCAGGAAAAGCTGAATTATCAGCTCATTCATTGAATTTTGCGAGTCATCAACATACGTGCTCGGAAATTATGGAGGAAAATTAGCTTTGAGAAAAGGTGGCCAAAACACATCATTTTCTCACTTTATGAGACTAATGTTTTCATGTGGAGTCACTGGTGGGAAAAGCTTCATAAATTCAATTTAATTAAAATCTAACTGATGAACTGCAGCTGCAAAGCCGCTGTTTTTGTTATTTAGCGAGTACTCCAATGTACTTCTGTTTGGTGGCTTAAGATGATGTTCCTCCCATCAATGCACTTATCTTAATGATTATACAGTACATTTGACATCAGCAGCGGTTTAATTGATGATCGGTCATGAGAGACCGCTGCATGTATGAGATCATTAGTATATTGATGTAATTGCATCCTGAAACATATACAGATGTGACCGGCTCCTTCTCCTTTTAAATGAGGCTTGAGCTTTTCTACCGATTTTCTGCCAACTACAAGCATGTAACATCTTCATCATGCGCATGATACATACTGTAGATAGGTGTTCTTTAACGAAGAAATGTCTTTACTACTTCTCCAACAAATAATGTTCGTACTATTTGTTTCTTTTAGATTTGTAACCATTTTGCGAAGACTCAAGTAGTCATTTTTACTGCTATATATTTTTTCCTACTGGTTGGTGTCTTTAATTATCCATATCTGTGCAGCAACCACTTCCTAATTGTTCATCATCCAGGTCAGAGCAATCCATTTTAGAAAAAATGGGTCAATCCCAATTTCAATTAGAGAAAAAAATCATTTCTCTTCTAGGCAGTTGCTGAGATAGGAAGGCAATAAACAGGAGCACCAGATCTTTGTATGATGGAAAAGCTGATGCCTACTTAATGAAAATTCTTCATAGATCTTTGCGTTTTCTGTTACCCACAGAATCCTTTTATGGGTTTTAATTATCCCGTGTAAGTGTGTGTGCGCGCACATGAGGGCAAACACAAGCTTGATTGATTCCGTTTGATAGTCTCTGATCAAATTTCAAGCAATTTCAAAACAGACATTTTCTCTATGGCATGAAGAGAAGAGCTAGGCATGAAAGCAGAACGAATCTGTCCACAGCATAAATCTGTTCATCCCACTACTGCTCATCAAAATTACCCCCTGCAGATGCAAACACACATTTCCATATAAAAAAATGAAATCAAAGTCTTGTTTCTTGTATTCAAACCCACACATTTACTTTTGCAAATAACCAGTCGTACATAAGCACAATGGCAAATTACAGACAGCCTGCGGGTCACAATCAGTTATTCGCCCTGCAGCAGAACACTTCTTCGAGGAATGTTGCAGGGTATCTGTGCTGTCAGTTAAAAAGATGAAAAGTGTGCTTCCTAACAATCCGTGCAATATTGACAGAGTAAACTTACCGTATTTACCTAATAGTTTTTGCCATTATGTCAAATAAGAATTTTATTATCGTCTCAGTAAACAAATTATTTAAAAAGTCAGTTATAAGTAAAAATGTCTGGATGACAACTAAATAAGGAAGCATATATTCGGTTACAGTTACAATTGGAATTGTGTGGGATTTTATTTAAGGGGATAAATCAGGCAATATCTTTAAAGCACATCATGAAGTCTTAATTTGAATACGCTTAACACACAGAATGTATTTAACCCACCAACCATACTGTACATGTTTCATGTAAATTTTCCCTGTGATATTTTTAGAAACAGTAAGATATTATAAGTCAGGATTTTCACTGATCTCTGGACTTTTACTGAACTCATGATGACTTGACCTATAGATTGTTCTCTCTCTCTCTCTCTCTCTCTCTCTGCGCACACACACACCACCAATGCTTTTTCACTTTCAAAATTCACAAATGTATTCATGTATTTGTAAAAGGCAAATATTTTCCACTAGTGCATATGTAAATATTCTGCAAAAAAAAAAAAAAACATAATAAGGAAAGCAATATATACTGATCTTTATATTCTGTTAAGACTTATTTGCAGAAATTGCCACAAAACTCGGATATTAATGAAAATTTATCAACTTGCATTATTATAATTGGGTTGTACTGTATAATTTTACATTTTTGTTGTTCTTTACTTGACGAATTAAATAGTCACATATTGCAGAGACAAATCGTTAATTAAAGGATGTGGCAAATAGCTAGGCTATAAAGGCCTTGCACACATTTTTGGAAACTTCATGTACAGCAATAAAGGGCCAGTGGTAGCTCAGTGGTTAAGGCATTGGACTACGGTTCGGAAGATCCCAGGTTCAAATCCCACAACCACCAAGTTGCCACTGTTGGGTCCTTAACCCTCAACTGCTCAGATGTATAATGAGATAAAAAATGTAAGTCGCTCTGGATAAGAGCCTCTGCCAAGTGCCTAAATGTAAAATGGAAGCATTATGAACAATTCAGTGAACACCCTCACTAGCACATCACTGATGCATGTGCATTTAAACCTTCATCACACCTCATCAACATCTCTAACTCATATTACACAGTGCTTCACGGAATAGCTTCTGTTATGCGTTTTGGGTGGCATGTTTGGGTGGTAAGTGGTAAAGCAATGCTTCCACTTTCTTTTATTCCTCTCTGTTTCTTGCATACACATTCACACGTATTCATATAGATAGCTTTTTGTTTGTTTTGTGTGAGAAGCAGCGCTGGATATCTTAGTGCCTAAGTACATGTAAGATACAACCCAACACAGGCCTTATTGGGGATGAAATTGGTTGATACGGAAGTTTGTTGGAGCTTTTACTGTGGCACAATATAACAAGAGCTTGTAATAATCAAAATGTTTCTCAAACAAAAACTCCTTAATCCTCCTTTTTTTTCAGTTGTCCCTATACCAGAATACCATCAACACTTGCTCTCATACCTGGTGTGAAATCAATGTCTGTGCACCAAGTGAGGTTTTCAGAAAGCTTGTATAGAAGCACACACAGGTGTTTAACATTTAGTCTGATTGCCTCCTCGGCTCTGTTGCCTAGCTACTGGCAGTGCCGGTCCATGGTGTTACATCACCCCTTTGGAATGGTCCCTCATGTTCCAATGCCCATGGTGTAATTCCTACAGAAGTTTTTGATCAGCTTGGGGTTCAGGATATGGCATGTTGGAAGTGTTCCTGGACCATATCTCTTCTAATCCACCAAGTACTGGATTCCCCCTTGATAGCACTGCGAATAGAGGATGTGTCTGACGGTGAAGGCTAGGAACCATCCACTATATGTGGTGGGGGAGGGCTTGGAAGTGTGGGATGTTGAAGTGCTGGACAGGAATGGTTTTAATTGTGTAGTGTAAAATGTAGTATGGATTTTTATAGAACATGGGAATGCTCTGTTGTGAACAAAATTAGGTGTTTTGACTAGGATTATGACCTGCATGATGTCAAATGTCTAGCATTCAACGTTTCAACTAACCCTTTCTGTCTGCCCATTGGACTCTACTACTGAGTGGTAGATTATCAGTGGCCACAGCAGTTTGTGGAAGACCTTCAAAACCGGTTAGTGAAATGTAGGTGTGCTTAAAAATTGTGGAAATGTGGCCCCATGAGAGGACCTGGGGATGCACTCCCATTGGTACATGTAATTTTCCCCCTTTCAAGATCCATTGGGTTTCCTGGATGTAAGGCTCCAGTGTCTAGCACAAGGGTCTGTGATGCATGGAAATGGTTTGATGGTTTCCTTCGTCTGAAGCACCCACCTTCATTATAAATTAGACCTCTGGAATAGTTTTGTCAGCCCTGTTGCTGGTTTCAGTCTAGATCAAAATCTCTCAGCAGTGAGGTGTGTTGCCAATGTACTAAATTTTCTAGTAATTTTCTAAAAAAGTGAAACAATTGAAGAAGTTCTCAAAGCCTAGGAATCATTGGATGGCCCAAAATGAGGTAGGCCATGGCCATCCTGTGACCGCTTTTGATTTCATTTAGGTCCATACTCCGGCGCACCTTCAGATTGATGTACAAGTTATTTTGTATAAGTTATTGTGTTAAATATGCCTCTCAGAGGTATGACTAAAACCATAATGTCATCTAAGTACATGAAGGTAAGTAATTCAGTGCCTCCCATAGCACTTAATTTATGAATCTCTGGGAAATTGCTGGAGCATTTGTCAGGCCAAAAGGCAAGAGCAAATATTCATATTGCCCTTAGGACATAATAAAAGCAGTCTTACACTCATCACCCCACCTGATGTGGATCAGATTATATGCACTGTGCAAGTCTAATTTTGAAAAGACTTTTGCTCTCTGCAGGCACTCAAACATAGAGTTCATCAATGATAAACTTAACAAAGGGGAAACATGTCCCAGTCGACGTTGTGGAGATTGATAAAAGCAAGGAGCAAGTTGATGGTAGTCAAATAATCCTCTATGGGGAAGGAAGGTCTTAGCATTCTGCAGCAGTGGGACTTTGGGTACCCTTTGGGTGAGTGTGGGAGCACTGGGAGATGATCCCAGGGATTAGCCAGTCAATCGATGGGTTGTGTTGCACACACCTGTCATTCCACCTTTGCACATTCAATACAATTCAATTTTATGTGTATAGTGTTTTGAACAATTGTCATTGTCGCAAAGCAGCTTTACGCAATCAAAAGAATTATTTAATTTTATATGGAGTATGAATGTGTATGAATCAAAATAGTCAGATGCTTCTCCTGGCCTGACACCCTGGTTGGGCAGCCCCCAACTGCAATGGCTCTATGCAGGTCTTTTCAAAATCAAAGTTTCTTTGCCATTTCAGATGGAAAGATTTTGTTGAGAGGGTTGCATCTCAAAAATTAAAGAACACTGCATAATGAATGATTTGCATCTTCTCTGGTTCCCCGGCATAGGGTCGAGGAGCCACGGGATCTCAGAGACCAGGGAAAGAGAGTTAGACATGGCTTTGACAAGATGAGAGCTCAACTCCTGGTGTTACAACTGTGGGGTTGAAAAATATATTTATATATTTTCACCAAGTTGATTACTCATGTAAATCATCCACTCATTTAGGTGTAGTTTCCAAATCCCTTCATGACCCATCATGTCAGTCTAATGGCTGGTGCTATGTAACTAACACAAACCAACATACTGTAGATACTTACTGTATAAAAGCAATATTTCAGCACTACTGTATATAGAGGGATTGGCCATGTGCAGTTCTTTGGAAAACTGAGTAAAAGTAAAATTTTTAAAAGATGATCTGTCCTGAGTTTGACACTTGTTTTATGACATCACATGTCTATTGATGACTATGTGACAAAGACAGTCACTGCACAGCAATAAAGATTTAATTTATATTTTACTCTCCCTTAAGGAAAAGTTACTTCTGCTTATACAGTAAGTCTTTTTTTTCTTTCGTTTATTGCTATTGTTGTGTTTTTAGTAAATTTTTGGTTAAATATAATAATAACAGGTGTATGTATATTTAATGCAAGTTAAATGTATGCTATAAAAACTGTAACCCATAAACATAGTTCTTATGTGTGGGAACGCACACTTTACCAATAAATATTCTAATATCCCATTATTACAATGAGGTAAAAAAAAAAAAAAAGTCAGTGGTTTTAAAGTTGTCACATATACAGTATGAATAGTATATAATACATTCCAGTGCTGTAGATACTGTATATTAAGCAAAAAAGAGTTTGCAGTAAAGCAGCTGGGGATTAAATGCATTAATGCATAAAATAAACAGGGATTGTTTACTGTAAATGCTGTATATACTGTACACACATACAGCAATACATCAACATTAGCTCTTGTCAAAGTTGATCAAATCCTTACACTTCCAACGCAACATCTTCAGGGACAAAATGTCCACTTGCTGCCTAATAGCCTAATATATCCCACCCACTTCCAGGCGCCACTGTAACGAGATATTGTATGATTTGTAGATATTGCGATTTGTAGCTACTGTGACGAGGGCTAAATTGTGATAGATAGACGACTGGGTCAGAGCAGCTCCAAAACAGCAGGTCTTGTCTGCAGTGGTCAGGAGCTACCAAAAGTGATCCAAGGACAGAAAACCAGTGAACCAGTGACAGGGCCATGGATCCATGTGGGGAGTGAAAGCTGGCCTGTGTAGTCCGATCCAATAGAAGAGCTAGCTCAAATTGAACAAAAGGTTAAACAAAAGGTCTCATACCGTAGAAAGGTGTCATTACAGTTTTTGTGGCCAATGGAGGGGGAACCTACTTCATATTAGGCAGGTTAAAATAATGTTATGGCTTATCTGTGTATTATTTATATACTAGTTAGCCATATCATAAATATCCCATACCGTTAACAGTGATGGAGAAAAGTAGCAGGAGTGATCTGTGACGGAAAGGTATGGGCAAGAATAAAAGGGAAAGTTTACAGGACGATAATGAGACCAGCGATGTTATACGATTTGGAGAAGTTGCAGCTGACAAAAAGACAAGAAGCAGATCTAGAGCTGTAGATGCTGAGGTTCGCTTTGGAAGTGACAAAAATGGACTGGATTATAAATGGGTATGTTAGAGGGACAGTGCATAGGTAGGATGGTTTGGGACAAAGTTAGAGAGGCCAGATTAAGATGGTTTGGACATGTGCAGAGGAGGGATGAGGGGTATATCGGGAGGAGAATGTTAGAGATGGAGCTGCCAGTGCTGGCGGAGAAGAGCAAGGCCCATGAGGAAGTTGATGGAAGTGCTGAGGGAGGAAATGCAGGAAGTTGGAGTGCCAAGGGAAAATGTGGTAGACAGAGTTAGATGGAGACAAATGGTCCAATGTAGCGACCCCTAATGGGAGCATCGAAGAAAGGAGAAGATTAACAGTGATGAACAATTATATAACATAAACTGGTGACAGACTCATGAGCACCCAAGGCGCATTTAATTCAGTGGGGAGCAAAGGCCAGTCCATATGATCCAATCCCAAGAGAAAGGCCAATGCAGCACAACTCAGCGAAAAAAAGTCACCAGAAGACACAACCTACTTTAACAACAGGGGACACTGTTATTGTACGTATTCTAATTGTGTGCACACACAAGAGGAAAATGAAACCCTATAATATAAACCAACTGATATTTAAGGCCACCAAAAAAATAAATTAAAGTTCGGATTTTTTTTTACAGGTGAAATAAAGTATTGTAAAATAAATTGTTTATGATGGCCCAAATTCTCTTCTCTATTTAACATTCTGTACTTACCGTATATAATATAAAAAGAATACCTTGCATATGTCTGTGTGTGATAGAGATCAAAATGTTCAGAAAAAGTTTTGATGCATTGATTTTCTTTCTTTTTTTTTTTTTAGCTTCATGGCAAGCTTGTCACTACGGTCTTCTATACCGTATGCTTAACAACACAAATATTAAACTCTGCCAACGGGTTTATCAAGCATCTGTAGTTTCCTCCCACTGGAAAGATTTAAAGCCCCTTTCATCTCCCCATAAACTCTGTCTCCCTTAGGCATTCCAGAAATGCCAAATCACATTTGTTCTGCCCTAATAATTGATTACATAGGAACAAATTAGATTTTTGCCTGAGTCCTGCAAAGTTACAATTAAGGCCTGAAGCATTAACATGCACATGCTGTGTGCCAGTCTCCAAAGTATTGTCATAACTCCTTCTGCAATTAACTTAAAATAACAACAAGTGATCCTACTTAATTCATTATTAGTGGTTAACAACTACAATACATATTGCATGGGAAATGTTTAAATTGATGTTGTTCGAAAACGGGGACACCTAAGAGGAATCTCTTGCTCTTGCTTCGAATTTCAATGTGTCACGGAGATTAAATTGCAAGACATGGGAACGGGTATTAGCAGCATAAACCATTCATGAGGAAATTAATCCATTGTTTGTGATTCCTTATTATTAAATCTACATCAGTTTAAACTACCGCTATATGCTATGACTAATGTAATTAATATGAGCGTTTAACAATAAGCTGTCCATATTTCTGCAGATAATAAATTACAAGGCTTTCCAGAGAAGGTCTATCAATAAGGAAAAAGTTCCAAATGGTAATTTACATATGGAGCAATGTCTTATACAGTATACTGTATTATATGAAAGTATAGTAGAATTACTGTATAAAATGTGTCTAGACTTAATTACATATGAATTATGAATTAGATTAATGCATCTATTCTAATGCGCAAATTTACCACCACATGGAAGAATAATTATTTTAGCGTTTCGAAACGGATTTTCACAGTTTCATATTGCTTACAATTAGCACTCCGTTATCCTGCTTCTCTCTTATTTACCTGTGTGTATGTTGTTTTATTTATCATGTAAATCCAATGCATTTTGAAAGAGAAATGCCTGCTATATTTCACACGCACAGCACGTACACAATCATTTATATAATATGGCCTGTACTCTGACTCTGCTGGAGCTGGTGGACAGCAAACGCTGGGAAGGATATTGATTCCCTTCTTTCTCAGTCATCCCTTACTTCCTTGGGCTGACAAATACCATCCTTGGAAGCCCGGACAGCAAGGCCGATCTCCCTCTTAAGCAAGCGTTAGTCAAACTGCCAATGTGGGACGCACGTTAATTGAGGTCCAACAAATCACCACAAATAGTCCTGCAGTGCCGGAGAGGTGAGAGAGGTGCCTTTGACAGTGTGTTGTTTAAACACCAGTGCAGAATTCGGTGATATGTGTTTGCTTTTATCCCTGGAAGGAGGTGTGGGAGTTGGGCTTACTCAATTAGAAAAACTAAAGGCTTGCAGGTAAGCCTTGGGAGTTATCATAGATCCTCCTAAAGAGAAGCTTGTTAAAATGAATCTGCTGCCTAGGCAAGCTGTTTTTGAGCCTGCAAATTGAAGTTTGCACAAGCCTGCACACGAAAAAAAGTTATTCACAGTTAAGATGAGGGCAAACCACATTCATATAAATCACAAAAATCATGGTGCTTGGTAGAAATTGTATGAGATCAGGTAGTATAAAAAATAAATATAACAATAATGATGTGCAGTGACATGCTTTGGAAATACAGTGTTTCTGCTCAGATTCGTCCTATTTCTGACCAATTTTATACAGAAAAGGAAGAATTGTTGCAGAGGTGGCATATTAAGAGTGTAATATCTTCTAATGTGTTTTGTCCTTCTGTTTCTCATTTTACTAAACATTTGTATTATTCCACCTTAATTGAAGACAATCCATTTTAGCGATAGTGCCTGGTTAATATGACAAAATGAGACATAAATTGAGAATAATATTTTACCTCATGAAATTAAAGCCAAAATACATTCTGATTAGTCTCATGCTTGGCTTGGATGTGATAATGCCTGCTATTTATCTGGCCTTGTGAGAAGACACTAATAATGAAAAACATCAGTCACAGCAGGCTCTGACAGGAGAATTGCATTAACTCGGTAGTTCACCTGGAACGAACAGTGGGTCAGATAGGAAGTTTGGCCTTTATGGCCTTTATTTTGACAGGAGTGGATAATTTCGTCAGTGCCGTTTTATCAAGTTTATTCTACAATGTAGCCTATTTAAAATGTAAATTTACTGAATGTAAAAATATAAGGTGGAAACATCTTGAGCCACCCATCATTTTTTGTTTTATATATATATATATATATATATATATATATATATATATATATATATTTTGCTTCCAAAAAGTCTGTAAATATCTGTATTTTTAAAGTAGCCATGAGGAATAGTTCTAGTAGTAGTTAGTTCTAATAATAGTAGTTGTCTCTCATTTTCAGTCCAGTCTGCAATGCCATAAAAATGGGAGGGTTGCATCAGGAAGACCTGTGCTGAGTTGTTGTGCGGATCAGGTGGTCCACTGTGGCGACCCCTCGAGGGGAGCAGCCGAAAGACTAACAACAACAACCTGCCCCTGAGCAGTTTCAGACGAATGTTTTTTGTTTGTGAAGCCACACAGTGGCCTATGAATCATTCAAACATAAAAAAATAAATATGTACATTGTTACGTCCTGGTCCAGGGACAGGCCGCAACAGACAATGAAATAAATTAGGAAAAGGAAAGAAGATGAATGGGGAGAGAGATCAACTGCACTTTAATTCTATGTACAAATATTTACAAAGATGGTAATATCTTCAGGGGTCCGTTCTTCGTACGTCGCTTGAAACATCCGGGATGAATTGACACATCTAAGATGAGATCATCGTGCTAATTAAGACCTGGCTAAGTTGGTTCTTCGAGCACACCTGTTGTTGATGATCAGTATGGCCGGATTGAGTTGTCTAGGATTATTGCGCGTTGGTTTAAAAGGCGATATGCATCGACAGTAGAAACACTGATCACAAGCCCTTTGATTGGTTGACGAAATGACAAAAGAACAAGCTAATTTTTTTTTGTAACACCTGTTATGCGCTGAAATGCTCCCCTGCCATGGATCCCCCCTCCCCACACACACTCACACACACATAATCGCTATCAAATATTATATTAGAACATAATATGCACATATGTTTTACAAATTACATGAGACAATAAAATAAAATAAGAAATATGAAAATAAATATGTTCTATATGGAAAAATTGAAATATGAATATGTTTTTCAAAAACATGTATACTTTTATATTGTTTACTTTATAATAAAATTAGTTTTGTCCAATTTTTCATTATAAAAAAATATTTTTATTATATATTTGCATATTCATAACGAACCCCTGAAAAATAAATGTGTTACAAAATAAACATTATACAAGAATTTGAATTAATGGTCTTGAGGGCTGTCTCGTGCCTAGAGTTTATTATAATAATAAAAACCCTATGAATTTATGTTCTAATATAATATTTGATATCAATTTTATATATATATAGAGCAAGCCGTATATATATGCAAGATACTTTTCTTTCCCCACATGAGTCAGTCCACGTCAGCGCTCTTTAACCAATCAGATGTGACCTCACCATTTCAACCAATCATAACCCGGCAGGAGCGCACCATTAATCCTGTTTACATGAAATAAACCTGCTACCGAGCAGGTTCAAGCTTACGGACATGTTGCTATGACAGCAAATGCGAGATCAGCATCGAAGAACGAAACAATCCAAGATCAGGACAAATCCACAACAATCAAATCCAGCTAACTGAGTTGGCGACGTACGAAGAATGGACCCCAGGAGCCGACAATGCCAAAATAATAAACCAAACCCACTAACTAGAGTCACAAAAGTCTACATAACCTAACAGCAAAAACATACCAAAATACATTGAGTCTTACCTAACTCTCTGACTAGCATAACCAGGAGAAAAGGGGGGAAGAACAAAAAGGGCATCGACTCCCTATTACCACTACATACAGGATGATATTTACACAGTATACAAAGTTATGTACAAAGGGCAATAACAAAAATCGAGGTCGAAAAGGGCAGCAAAAGTCGATACACAATAAGTCCAATATACACAGGCAAAACACCATAAGTCAAGCAGTTGTCTCTCGAGCAGCAGGCAGGATGGCGTTTAATTACAGCTGTGCAAAGTGCTTGTTCAATGGAGATACAGGAGGTGGGAGTAAGGCACACATCACTGACTGATCCTCCAATCAGCACCCCTCTCCACGGTAGAGGCCAATTAAACCTGCTATACAAACAGAGAGAGGGAATCACACCCAAGAGAGCAGGCAACAAAAGAATAATATAACAAATATATATGTATATAATACGTCAGGGATGTAACAACATCAAGACATGTACCAATGAGAAACAGGTGCAGATGAGGACAGATGATCAGGCCGGTGATTAGTATACTGGTGATGCTGAATGCTGAGTGGTTGGAACAGACGAGAGGGGAAATGAGGCTGCTGCTGAGGTTGTTACATAAACAAGCATTTTTTTATTTATTTATTAGTTTAGTTCAATGAATCTTTAGTTTAATGAATCTACATAATTTGACTTATTTTAATATGAAGAAATGTGAGGTGGCTCAAGACTATATACTGTACACACTACGATACAACTTCCACTTTCGACGTTGTAAAATATTGCTGAAGGCATCCAAAATATACAATAATCTCCTGAGACAGATCTGCTACTTATGCTCTGTAAAGCCTTCATGATGGCTCTAATCTGAGGCTGGTGACTCTAAATGAACTTCTCCTCTGCAGCAGAGGTCAGATCTGGTCTTGCTTTCCTGGGAAGGTCTTCATGAGAGCCTGATGATTCATCCTGGAGCTTGATGGGTTTTGCAAATGCACTGTTCCAGAACAGCTGACCATCATGTCTTCAAATAACTGACCGTTGTTGTTATTGTTTCTTAATTACTTAATGCCTTAAGTATTATTTCATAGGTTGAAAAAAAAAAATAATAATAATAAATAAAAATTATCATTTTGGAGCTTTTGTCCAAACTTTTGACTGGTACTGTAGTGCTATGCAAAAGTTTGAAGCAGTGTACAGTATTATCTGTAGTGGAAATGTTGTTATATATGTTTATCATGTCTGCATTAATATGTACAAAACCATTCACTATTTCCAAACATAACCTTAAAAGTAATAAATAACATTACAGAAGAATATCTGCATGCCTGTAAAGAAATCGTCCTATTACTTGGAAACAAAAAGAATCCTAATGCAGTCTCCTGGTTTTTGCATGAAAGTAGAAAGGAGTGAGAAAGTTACCAGAAGAACTCTGGCATATTCTCCAGCACACTCAGTAAAACTTAACAGTTGTTTTTCTTATAACTGCACAAATCTGTATCTAACACTACTGATTATTTTCAAGTAAAGAGTTTTCACACCAAATATTGACTGTGTTTATTTTATATTACTCTTTAGTGACCTTTATAGAAGTTTATTTTTTGTATAAATGTTTTTAAAATGGCAAATTTATTATGGCATTGTGTGTTCCCAAGACATTTGCACAGTAACTTTAAAGTAAAGTGTTTACTGAAAGTGTTTTAGAATACGAGTTCTCCTGGTAACTTTGTCACACTTTCTCCTTTCTGTTTTCATGCAAATCCCAGGAGCCTACATTTGTTTTTTTTTTATTTTTGTTTTTGTCTGTTATGTAATATGTTGTTTTCTTTACAGGCATTTAAATATTCCTCTGTAATTTTATTTATTTATTTATTTATTTTTCAAGGTACATTTGGAAATAATTAATGGTATATACAAAATATACAGTGAAAAACCATTTGTATACAGTATGTACAATATAATTCTGTTTTACCGAGAAATGTTGTACGTTAATGGTGTAGAAGCAATTATCAAAGGCAGCATCATTATGATTTGTACAGTATATGCAAACTGATAGTTCAACATGATGTACAGTTATGTCATGAGCATCAGTGTTTTGAGAAGCCAGGGTCTACATAATATCAGAAAGAAAAAAAAATCCAGCTCAGTCTTTCTCCATGAGTATAAAATTTGGCCCCAAATAAGAATTAATTAATTTATTTAGCTACTTACTTTTCAATTGATGGCACTGGTTTTGCAGCATTCAAAATCCCCGATACATGTCACAGTAAAATAACCCATAATGATGCACCTGGACGTTCATAGAGACCCCTACAGAAGGAGAGCTTCTGCACAAAGGCCTGGGACAACTGCATTATTTAAACAGTGAATACAAGGATCAGTAGCTGATGCGGTGGAATATTTATTAGCTTCTGCTCTTCAGTTTGCCCATTTGGTAAGCCACCAAATCTCCCTCTTATTCTCAATCCAACACTGCTGCTAGTGGTTGTAGAATCACATGTGCTAGTCAAATAGACTAAGAAATCTTTTAATGGAGGTAATCAGAAATGTTAGTCAGGCCACCATACTGCACAGACACTAAATCTAATACAGTGACATTAGATTTGGGTAGCGGATTATGCCACCTTTTATAATTAGGAGGTGTTCACGTTGACATTCTCCGCCTTTACCTTGTGCTCATCAGATGATTACAGTGGAGTAGTGCCTTGGCAACAGGATTGGGTTGAGGTAGCCTTAAAAGGTGACCAATTATGCAGAATTTGCTTTTTGATCATTTTGGGCAGGAACATGGGTCCCTGTTGTGTGACTACATGCAAAATTTGTGAAGAAAAAAAAATCTGCTTCTGAGATTTCTCCTCTCTCATGACATCCACACAATGTTTCTAAAAAAATGTGGTAAGGTCTTCCTCAGGGCTCAACTCCACTCAAGGCTCGCCATATATATATTTTGTTCTGTGTGAAGTAGTACAGTACGTTTATTTACAGCTGTCTTATTTACAGGGTTAGTGTAGTTAGTTAGTTAGTTATGTGCATAACTATATCATCTTTTAGCTTTATGGTCTGTGCAGTTACTCTTACTATTACATATTTAGCCATTAGTCACAAACTCAGTTTTGTCGCTTTCATTCTGTTCTTTGCACACTTCCAAAAAATTTTTTTCCTCAATTACTCATTTTTTTGTTCTTTGCACAATTACTAATTGCAATTTACTTATTTTCACTTACGTATTAGATCTTTTCCCTAAAAACAAACAACAAAAAACGTGATTGATTTATATACACTACCGTTCAAAAGTTTTATTTCACTTGTAAATTTCTTTGTTTTTGTTTAGTGATTTATTTTCTACATTCTACAACAATACTTGGGATTTCAAAACTATAAAATAACACATATGGAATTAGGTAATTACGTAACAACAACAAAAACAGCAGTTAGTTGTTATTTTAAGACACAGAGGTCGGCCTTTCTGTAATAGTTCCTGCAAGAACAGTATCGTCAAGTGCATTTGCAAAATCCGTCAAGCACCATAATGAAACTGTCTCTCATGAAGGCCGTCCCAGGAGGACGAGACCAAAACCTACCTCTGCTGCAGACCAGAAGTTCATTTAGAGTTATCAGCCTGAAAAATGACCAATTAACAGCAGCTCAGATTAGAGGCGTTATGAAGTCTTTACAGAGCAGAAGTAGCAGAAACATCTCAATATCAACTGTTCAAAGGAGATTCATGCAGTTTTTGGACGCCTTCAGCAAAATTTTACAATGTAGAAAGAAATAAAAATCAGGAACCATCATGGAGTTAGAAAGTGATCTAAAACTTTTGAACGGTAGTGTATACTGTATATAATCTTTATCATTGCACTAGTAACTTCTGGTCAGTTCTCTGGAATTTTTTCAATTCAGATCAATAAAGTATCCTTCCATCCATTCAGTTAAACATTTTACAGTTAAACATTTTTACACCAGACTGCTTTTCTCAATGAGGGACAATTCCAAGCTTGTTTAGTGAAAATAAAGCTAAACAATCCTAAATCTGTAAGTCTTACAATTTTCAAGTTAAAACTTATTTGCTGAATTAAGGCACACTGTGAAAATCATATTGATAACTGTCGCTATTACTGACTTTGAGTTGCAACAAATGTATTATGGGCTAAAGCCTCAGGACGGCGAAGATCAGGGGCCTGTCAAGAGCACAACATTTTTTTTTTATTTTGTGATTTGACAAATATATTGACCATCATGTAATATTCATGTTTGTGGCTTTTGATTGATCTACAGTAGTTTGCAATCAGACAGATGGACCGTTACCTGAGGTTGTGCGTGTGTGTGTGTGTGTGTGTGTGTGTGTGTGTGTGTGTGTGTGTGTGTGTGTGTGTGTGTGTGTGTGTGTGTGAGAGGTTCACAGGGCTCACTGAGACCTTTCATTAGTTGGTTTTATGCTGTAATTATTAGTGTATCTGCAGACAGATATTCTTTTGGTAATTCAGAGTGGAAGTAAACTTTCACGCATCTTAGCTTTATAATCATTTAGTCATAAGTACTCTTTCACTTTATAAGTCACTGTGTGTTTTTAATTATAAGCATTTAGACTTTCGTGTTTATGCTCAAGTAGGCTTAAGTGATTTGGTCATCAGTTAGTAATGTAACTATTGTTGTGTTTTCTGGCTCGCAGTTCACTGCTGCTACAAAACCTCTCAGCCTCAGGGCCTAAATGCAGGTTGAGGTAGAACTGCATATACTGTACCTGTATTTCTTGATGCTACCCAATTTTACTCATCTAATGACATAAAAATACATCGCTGATCCTCTGTTTCTAATAAGCTAAAGATGGGTGGGTAAGGGGCAAATATTCATTCATTCATTCATTCATTTTCTATACCGCTTAATCCTGTGTTCAGGGTCGCGGGGGACCTGGAGCCTATCCCAGGAGACTTCGGGCACTAGGCGGGGTACACCCTGGACAGGGTGCCAATCCATCGCAGGGCACACACACATACACACACTCACACTGACACACCCAATCACACACTACGGTCAATTTAGGAACGCCAATTAGCCTAACCTGCATATCTTTGGACTGTGGGAGGAAACCGGAGTACCCGGAGGAAACCCACCAAGCACGGGGAGAACATGCAAACTCCATGCACACAGAGACGGGAATCGAGCCTGGCCGGGGAATCGAACCCAGACCCTGGAGGTGCAAGGCGACAGTGCTAACCACTACACCACCGTGCTGCCAAGGGGCAAACAACTAACAGCAAACCTAGCCTTCCTTTGATCTTACTTGTGTTTTAGGTTTAATTCAAATTCTAATTTTATTTGTCACATACACAGTCATACACAGTATAATATGCAGTGAAATGCTTACACGACCGCCAGTGACCTTAACCAAGAAAATAAAAGCTTGTACGTAAAATAAATATCAATAAAAGGAAATACTAAAGAAATAAATTTAACTAGTAAAATAAACTGTACAATAAGGGCATAATAAAATATTGCAAAATATAGAAATATAGGGGGGGGAGTGTATATATATATATATATATATATATATATATATATATATATATATATATAATTTAAAGTGTCAGTGGTTATGCAAATATGCATGAAAGGTGACTAATGAAAGTGACATGTGCAATTGTCCAGATGTATAAATATTTAGTGCAAGTGTGTATGAATGTGTCCATGATTGTCCAGTCAGTGTTGTGAGTTTAAAAAGATGTTGTTAATCCTGTGTGGAGGTGTGATTGAGAGACCTTATCGCCTGCGGGAAGAAGCTCCTCCTCAGTCTCTCTGTGTTGGCCTTTAGGGAGCGGAATCTCTTCCCAGACCACAACAAAGAGAACAGTCCATTACTGGGGTGACTGAGGTCCTTCATGATCTTCCTGGCCTTAGTCCAGCACCGCTTGCTGTAGATGGAGTGCAGGTCAGGGAGCTCAGTGCGGATGATGCGCTCGGCTGATCGCACCACCCTCTGTAGAGCTCGTCTGTCCTGCATGGTGCTGTTCCCGAACCAGGTCGTGATGTTTCCCGTCAGGACGCTCTCTATGGTGCAGGAGTAGAAGTTCCTGAGCACCTTGGAGGGCAGTCTAAAGTCTCTCAAGCGTCTGAGGTGGTACAGACGCTGCCGGACTATTTTCACCACGGTGTTGATGTGACAGGACCATGACAGGTCCTGAGTGATGTGAACACCGAGGTATCTGATGCTTTATATTACTGAACACTGACGTCTCATGACATCTAATCATGAATCAAAACTCTTAAATATACATTCAATAAATTGGTTGCTACTGGAAATCCCGAGAGTCCCGAGGAATGAAAAAACATTTTTTCCAGCCATTTCCTGTTGTTGATTTCTCATTGGCTAGGAAAGTGTACATCACCAAAGGGACATCCTGGGTGGTTTATTTAAAAATGTAGGCACTGAAATGACATGTTTGAAAAATGGGTTAAGCAGCCAGGATGCAGGCTCTGAGTTATAGTTGGAACATTAACAGACACATTCTTTATATTTTGTTAACCATTCGTACATGTCGGAAATAGCACGTGACATTTAAGGTAAATTGAATGGTTTGTCTACAGTTGAGAGTCAGGTTAATCTTGAGGATAGCTAAAGCCAGTTACTGTGTATGCCTTTGGGATTAATAATTGTCACTTGAAAGCATTTCCCACACAAACCCCATACTGTATGTGCTTCTGCTACAAACTCCTTAAACCTATTTTGTGTACCAAGATGATATACTTGTGAACAGCCAGAAATTTAAAGCACGTCTTATGTAGCGTCTACAAAAAGAAAACCACCTTTGACCGTCTCAAATATGCCAAAAATGCAGTTAATAATAGCTTTCACAGCAATAAGTAGCAAGTCAGAAATAATTTTTAATCCTCTTATAAATGATAATTTAATGTGTTGAACATGTCATAGCCTGTACTATACTATACTATACTATACTATACTATACTATACTATACCATAGAGTAACTGTTTATGATTATTGTAAATTTGTGTTGACCCCGGTTCAAACTTTTTCAGTTGCACATGCTTAGAATTCATTCGACCACATTTAGCTTTGATTGCGGCAAACAATGTGGAGGCTTATTCATGTGTGAAAATGATTCTTAATGCTTACAGAGCCACTAATTTATAATTTCAGTCCTGGAAAATGCCTGTGCCGTCAGAGAGGTTTTCTTTGCTTGATGCAGGACAATTTTGTTTGTTTATTTTAATTTAAATGTAATTATTTCATTTATTTAATTTACTTAATCACATGAAATTTAATTGGTTAAATCAAAATGTATTTATTTTACTGTACGTAAAAAAAAAAAAAAAAAAAAAAAAGATGATGATGAGGTATATCAACCTTGTATTTGCATGATCCATGTCTATATGTGCCAGAAGGGTTTTGGCAATCAAGAACACACTTTTCAGCATGTCAAACATGAATTATTATGTAAAAGTAACAAATTAATTTCTGTAAATTACCTCAATACTTTTTCTTTTTGCCCTGCGTATGACGGAGATCAGTGATGCACTAAATAGTGAAGCATATTTGTGATAAAAAAAAAATTTTTTTGGTGTGTTTTATATTTTTTTCAAAGTAATTAATTTTATTTTAAAAATAAAAGTTGTGGCCGAACAGGTAAGACTTTCCAAAATTGAAGGTTAAAGGGTCAAGTCCCAATACCTCCAGGGCCACTGTTGAGCCACGCCCCTGCCCTCTGAACCCCACTCCCTAACAAGCTATTAAGTTTCAGTAATGTACAGTGCTGTTAGAAAGTATTTGCCTGATATTTTTATACATTTTTTCATATTTAATTTAAATAACATAACTTAAATGATTTAGATAATCAAACATATTTTAATATTACACAGAGATAACCCAATGAAATACAAAACGCAGTTTTTAAAATAAAGTTTTAAAATACAAAAAATACTTTCATGACACTAGACAGACAGACAGAGAGAAAAGTTTATACACACTTCAGGAAAATAAACGCTTGTCTAAATATTTTAATAGTAAATTGTTTGTTATACCTTATTAAAATATATATATATATGTGTGTGAGTGTGTATGTGTGTGTGCCCTGCGATGGGTTGGCACCCTGTCCAGGGTGTACCCCACCTAGTGCCTAAAGTCTCCTGGGATAGGCTCCAGGTCCCCCGCGACCCTGAACACAGGATTACGCGGTATAGAAAATGAATGAATGAATATATATATATATATATATATATATATATATATATATATATATATATATATATATATATATATACAAAGAATGGTTGTGCGTGAAAATCCCAGTAACTGAGCAGATTGTGAAATACTCAGACTGGCCCGTCTGGCACCAACAACCATGCCACGCTCAAAATTGCTTAAATCACCTTTCTTTCCCATTCTGACATTCAGTTTGGAGTTCAGGAGATTGTCTTGACCAGGACCACACCCCTAAATGCATTGAAGCAACTGCCATGCGATTGGTTGATTAGATAATTGCATTAATGAGAAATTGAACAGGTGTTCCTAATAATCCTTTAGATGAGTGTATACAGTATAATAAATATATATAAATATATAATAAATAATAATATATATATATATATGGATTGGCACCCTGTCCAGGGTGTACCCCGCCTAGTGCCCGAAGTCTCCTGGGATAGGCTCCAGGTCCCCCACGACCCTGTATATAAGGATAAAGTGGTATAGAAGATGAATGAATGAATGATGATATATATATATAGGGCAGGGGTAGCTCAGTGGTTAAGGCATTGGACTACGGTTCGGAAGATCCCAGGTTCAAACCCCACAACCACCAAGTTGCCACTGTTGGGCCCTTGAGCAAGGCCCTTAACCCTCAACTGCTCAGATGTATAATGAGATAAAAATGTAAGTCGCTCTGGATAAGAGCGTATGTGTAAATGCCTAAATGTAAATGTATATATGGCACAGTGGCTTAGTTGTTAGCACTATTGCCTTGCAACTCCAGGTCTGGGGTTTGATTCCAATGTCGGTCTATGTGCAATGGAGTTTGCATGTTCTCCAGGTGCTTGGTGGGTTTCCAGTTTCCTTCCACAGTCCAAAGACTTATAGATTAAACTAATTGGCCGATGTGAGTGTGAATGGTGATTGGAGGTTGTACAAAAACGGGAAGAGATACAATGGTCAAAATTGACCTCCACTTTCCCTAGTAGGACTCCAAAGATTTCTACATAGAGAGAGAGAGAGAGAGAGAGATTTTATATAGCAATTATTGGTGTTTGCTGCTTAGACAAGATATCTAAGCTGTTCCATACCCTGCTCGTGATTCCTGCTCCAGTGCATCTTAAAAGCGAAGGTTATCTTTATTTAATGTGGCAGTGTGTTGACAAGCCATTTAAGGGCAATAAAGGAATGTGTGCTAGCATAGGTCAAGAAGAGTCAGCCATTGCTCAAGCTCCAATTTCCCCTCTTAATCTCCATCCAGTTCTCCTGACCTCCCATTAATGATCTGCCCTCGAAGAATCATTACAGGACAAAGTTTTTGACACTAAGGAAAAAGCGAATAATGCTGATCTGTTTTATTTCCCCATGTTCTTTGAAAATATTGCAGGTTAAAACAGAGTGTTATGTTTAAGAATTAGCATTCAATTAAATTAATTAAAAGATTTTGAACAGTTATTTAACAATGGACATATTCTGACTTTAATGAAACATATTGTAGCAGTGTATCAGCCTACTGTACAGTATGTCTCTCTGTGTGTAGGATAGAAGTCTCATTTTATAACCACCAGAACCATCAATTAAAATATCCCTATCCTTCCATCCTGCTTGAATCTACCCCGGCAATCTGATATGAACTGTCTAATTATCAGGCCTTCCCAGTCTCAGCTTCTGGGGATGATACCTCTGTAAAGGTGAGAAGTGGTGGAGGTTGGTGCTGATTAAATACACACTCCAGTAAGTTGCAGAGCATTTGTTAAATCACTCTGCCTCAGTGTGGTAGAAGCTGGGATAGCAGATTCAGCTCAACACATCAGGTCACAGATGTTCAGGAGGACTTGATGATAGCACACAGGAACTTAAAGAAACGTCAGACAGCAGGAGTCAGTGGCTCCTTTATGAGCACGTCATCTGTTTTCTATCTGCATGTTACTGTATGTGTGTTCAAGCTGACAGGCATGTTCTGGGGGCGTGTGTGTGTAGGGGGGGGGGGTACCTTTCAAGTCACATGACAAAATGAAGCAAGAATAGTCACTCAATGAAATTCTTTCTATTCTAATATCTTGCCAGCATCGATGGTCTTTAAATAGTCAACGTATTTTAAGGTATCTCTTTTTCTAAACATTATTTTTTACCTTGGCTTATTTAGTGCCAGGCCTTAACCGTCAGCCATGATAAATGAGATGCACACAGCACAGTAAAGATTATGTCATATTGCATACATATCTAGAAACCTGGCACAGGAACATTACTTTGTGTGCTATGTGATCCCGATAATTTGTATTCTTTAAGAAAGGGAAAATCTAATGTGTCGTCTGTAGGATAGAGATATAGTGCGTTAAATTAAGTGTATATATGTGGAGGGAGATGACAACACAACATTGCAAAGTGTTACAAATATCAGTAATAAAAAAAAGGAATAAAACCTAATGGTGTATTTGACACAATTTTAATTTACATTTTTTTTTTTTGTCATCCACCCGTAACAACTGGCCAGTTTCATAAATCAGACCTTACACTTACTGCATACAAAAAGTCTTCTTATTTGAAAATAGTCTTATTTGAATGTGACACAGGTTTGTTCAGTTTGGTTCATGCCACTCACTGCACAGCATTTGTTTGAGAATAGCAACATAAAATTACATGCATGGTGAATTATGATTGCAAGTGACCAAACACCCACTAAACAACCTTATTTGTATAGACAGAATACAGTCTAGGCTACTTTCAGCTTTCTAGGGTTAACATAAGAAAAAAAAGATTAGAATGTATTTGAGTTGCTTCATAAATAATGAAAATCAGACATTTCATTATGTGCACTAAAGATTGGTTTTTGGCTTTTTTTGTTGTCAATTAATTAAATTTATTATAAATGTAACGCAGATACAACTACAGTATAACGCTAAAACCATAAACAAGGGGCCAGGTGTAGCTCAGTGGTTAAGGCATTGGACTACGGTTCGGAAGATCCCAGGTTCAAACCCCACACCACCAAGTTTCCATTGTTGGGCCCTTGAGCAAGGCCCTTAACCCTCAACTGCTCAGATGTGTAATGAGATAAAAATGTAAGTCGCTCTGGATAAGAGCGTCTGCCAAATGCCTAAATGTAAATGTAAACTATAACACTAAAACCACCTTCTGTAGGATTTCCCAGTGTGCCATCTGGGCAGCTTTGGCCCCTGGGTTTGTGGATCTGCAGGGCCTCTGTGTTTGGCAACAAGATGTTGGCGGTGGATTATTTGGGTGCTGTACTGTAGGTTGTGGGGTGGGGCACCCATGGCTTGAACATGTTTGTCCAGCGCATCTAATACTGTCTGGGAAGTCTGGAGTCTGGGAAGTTCGGCCCTCTGCCTGCTGGGCATTCTGGAACTGTACCTTTGTGTCATGGCCAGCATTGACATTTTGGCTTTTCTGTGGGATTTGAACAAACAGGCTGCCCTTTGGAGTCATGGAGGATTAATATTTTTTTTATAGATAAAAATGTTTACATTAAAAACATAAAATGGATGTACAGTATCAATCTAAAAAGCTTTATACTGTACATTACAAGCCTCTGTTTATTATTGCTGTCTCCATACTAATGTTTGGACAATCAATCCCTTGCAGGAATTAAGGTACAGTAATATATACATTCTAAACATATAGCCTATGAAGGATTCACTTGGTTAATAACGTTAATTATTTGCATTTTAAAGGGGAGGAGATGTAGAAAGTGTGGTGGTGTGAAGGGAAGAGGGAGAAATAGAACAAAATAAGAAAAAAAGATGATTAAAAAATGAAAACACTTTCATCTTCTAGTCTGTACAGATTACAAACTTTGAATCTGCTTTTTGTGCCCATTTCAGAAATTGTGCAGTAAATCTAAATCTCTGTCCATATTCCATAGTGCCTTTCATACTTTTGATGAATCTTTATCAGCAGAGAGAGAGAGAGAGAGAGAGAGAGAGAGAGCAGGGCTCTGGCCCAAATAGCTTGATGTGTATTCTCCTCACAAGGAGTTGACCTTGAGGTCTGCCACACTCTGCACACTACATTATAATAGCTGCTTGTGCTGGACCACATCAACACCACCCTCTGCATTCTCTCTCCTCAGCAGCAAAACAACACAAACCAGCAGAGACACACAGAAAGAAAGCCCCCCCCCAAATGCACATGCCATGTGTAATTTAATAGCTGGTTTTAAATGTTTAGGTACCATGGCATTGTATTAATATTATGTTGTAAATCCACTTGCACACTTCATAACACATATAAAACATGTACGAAATGATGAATGTAACCGGGGATACAGAGGATTCTGTGTCTCATATGAGAAAATGTTTGCTTTAATGAATATGCAATATGAAATAACTCTATCGTGAACGTAAAACATAAATCCGCACGGTGCTGTATAAAGTGTGAGCTTTGGAGGTCAATTGTGCAATTGCGCTGACGAATCATTATGACAAACTCATCCTCATTCTGTTATTTTGCATTCAGGTTTTTTTTTTTTTTTTTTTGTGCACCAGGACAAGATCATGGGTTTTGGAGGCCCAAAGCTACATCGTGACTGTGGCGTCCTCAACACTATCCAAGCATACACTGACCCAAGTAAATATAAAAAAACACTAAATTCATTGTTTTACAAATATTTTGTACTTTATAAAGAGATCTTTTTTTTTTGTACTGTACTTTACCCAATGTGCCCACTGGGCAATTGCAAAGTCCATGCAATTAATCAGTTTCTATATGCAAATCAGCCCAGAAGAAATTTTAACAGAGCTCTTTATTATTAGAAGTAAAAAGTAGTTATTTGTAGTTGAATCTAATAAAGTTATTGAAAAAGTATCCACATTTAATTCATTCAAGTTTTTAAAAGAATTTTTTTTTAAACGTAATTATATCATAAGTACATATCATAAAATGAAGGTCATGGTTCAGTACTATCCACCCATGTGTAGATCTTACTCTATTTTAGAATAGTGAACTTACAGTATTAGCCTGCATCAAGCAAAGACAACAACTAAGGAAATTGCTGAAATTACTGAAACTGGGTTTAAAACTGTCCAACACATTATTAACACCTGGGAGGACACTACTGAACCGTCACCTTCATGGAAGAAGTGTTATCGTGAACAAAATAATAAATGACAATGACCAGTAATCACATGAATATACAGTAGTACTTGTTGAAGTTTCATTGTAAACGATTGATAGTGGACTATGATCAAAAATAAAAAAGAGCATTTACACACACACACACACACACACACACACACACACACACACACACACACACACACACACACACACACAGTAGATCCAGTTTGCCACGCCTGAAGTGGAGTATTTCTGGGAGCATGAGGAATGATTTTCATACAGAAATCGTCCACCACACAGACCCAACTGAAAGTCTTTGAGATGTCCTGGAGAAAACTCAATGGTTAAACTCAGGTGTCATCAATACTGTCTATAACCAAAAAAAAAAAAAAAACTATTATGCACCTCAGAATCAATTAGTAGTATACAGTATACACCAATAACAATAAAATCGCTTGTCAAATTCAATGTAGGTCCCTCTTACAAGACCGTTAAATGTACTGTGGTATCTGACACCAAGGTATTAATAGAAGATCCTTTAAGTCTCGTAAGTTGCAAGGATGAATCCCATGGATTGGACTCATTAGTTCAGGACATCACAGCCATGCAGATTAATCAGTCTTGGACACCCATGAATCTCTTACTGATGTACAATGTTGTTTTGGGGTTATTCAATTAATGTTACTCCAATATCATTTTTTTTTCTTTTTTTATTAAAGTCAGTCTATTTTTCAAAAACAACACTGGACAGATTTAGTGTTTTGGGTGGACAACATTGCAATCTATACAACTATGTGACATCATCCAGCCGTAGGGTTCCTGCTGGGTAGAACAAACATGACTTATTTTATAATAAAATTTTTAACTTTGTGCATGCTTTAAGTATTTATTTTTATTTTTTTTCACCAGACTCTGTCTAAGAGGATCTGAAATTTCGAGTCACACAAATTGAGTTTTTACCTGTTTGTTTTACCGGTTTATCCCCATATGTGATACACATTACTGTACCTGTATATTTTGTAATTTTTGATCATAATCCACTGTCAATCATTTACAATGAAACTTCAACAAGTACTACTGTATATTTATGTGATCACTGGTCATACTGTAGTCATTTATTATTTTGTTCATGATAGCACTTCTTCCATGAAGGTGATGGTTCAGTAGTATGGTGTATTGTGTATTATACAAACAGTCAAGATACTAATAAAAACTTCATATCATATGTGATCCACACTTATTTGCACTACCATGCACACTGTGTAATGTACATTGCTGAATGATGTGTACTTCCTGTGGACAGTGACTTGTCTTTCATCCAAACTATGAAAGAACACAGTAGAACAAAAAAGTGTTGAACACCATAGAATGTTTTAGATTTTCGATTGTTCAAAAAAGCTACATTTAGATTTGATGACAGCCATGACTTTCTCTCATCAGATTCACTAGTCATAGTCACCTGGAATGGTTTTCATTTCACAGGTGTGCCTTATAAAGTGTTAATCGACATTTCTTGCTTACGAATGTGCTTTAGACTGTCAGTTGTCTCATGCAAAGTCAGAGTGGGTGCAGAGTCATTAGCCCTATTAGTCCTAAAGTACATAGAAAAGACAGTCCATCATTACTTTAAGAAATAATGGTAAGTCAACATGAAAAAAAAATGTCAAGAACTTCGAATGTATCCTTAAGTTCAGTCGCCAAAACCAGCAAACGCTATGAATAACTGACTCTAATGAGGACAGTCCCAGAAAAGGAAGACCAAGAGCTACAGTAGCTCTGCTGCAGAGGATAAGTGGAAGAGATCTGTTTGAGCCAAGAAACAAAAAGAATGTACATTAGACATGTGTCCGTTGGTCTAATGAGTCCAAATTTGGTCTGAACAGAGTCCAAACAGCCATGTCTTTGTTAGACATAGAGAGGATGAATAGATGGTTCCTGGATGTGTGGTTCCCACTGTGAAGCATACAAAAGGAGGTGTGATGGTGTGCTGTTGGTGACTAAAAATGACCCCAAGCACACCTCTAGGTTATGTAAGGAGAGTGATGGAGTGCTGCATCAGATGAACTGGCCTGAATGAAGGAGTGAAGGAAAAGTGTGTCTGTATATATATATATATATATATATATATATATATATATATATATATATATATATATATACACACACACACACACAGTACAGGCCAAAAGTTTGGACACACCTTCACTCATTCAATGTGTTTTCTTTATTTTCATGAATATTTTCTTTATTTTGTGAGAATTTACATTGGTAGATTCTCACTGAAGGCATCAAAACTATAAATGAACACATGTGGAGTTATGTATTTAACATAATAAGGTGAAATAACTGAAAACATGTTTTATATTCTAGTTTCTTCAAAGTAGCCACCCTTTGTTCTGATTACTGCTTTGCACACTCTTGGCATTCTCTCGATGAGCTTCAAGAGGTCGTCACCTGAAATGGTTTCCAACAGGCTTGAAGGAGTTCCCAGAGGTGTTTAGCACTTGTTGGCCCCTTTGCCTTCACTCTGAGGTCCAGCTCACCCCAAACCATCTTGATTGGGTTCAGGTCCGGTGACGGATAGATTGGCAGATCTATTGACAGATAGATGAGAAGGTGTGTCCAAACTTTTGGCCTGTACTGTATATATGTATATGTATATACTGTATGTAGGTATGTATGTATATGTATTATATATACTATGTATTATAGATATTCGCACTTTGCCGCCTGACGTCCGGCAAAAAGGGTTCACTGACACCCAACAAAAAAGGGATGGGAAAAAAAAGGGGGAGAAAATAATCCAAAAATGATGGCAATACTCGCAGTGGTGTTAAGTGAAAGGTGATCATTTATTTACAGTGCTTGAGAGGAGTCCCAGTGGAAAAACAAAAAAAAACAAACCAAAGCTATATACAGTACAAAGTAACAAAATAACAGTATACCAAAAAGAAGGGGAAAAAATGGAAACAAACAGATAAATGTATGCACACTCCAAAATATCGCTCACGGCACCACAGTTGCACGCTCGCTGGCCAGGTAAACTGACAGGGACAAGTCACTTTGTGATATATATATATATATATATATATATATATATATATATATATATATATATATATATATACACTACTGTTCAAAAGTTTTAGATCACTTTCTAACTCCATGATGGTTCCTGATTATTATTTCTTTCTACATTGTAAAGGAATGCTGAAGGCGTCCAAAAAATGCATTAATCTCCTTTGAACAGTTTTTCATGCTGATAACTCTAAATGAACTTCTCGTCTGCAGCAGAGGGAGGTTTTGGTCTCGTCCTCCTGGGACGGCCTTCATGAGAGCCAGTTTCATTATGGTGTTTGACGGATTTTGCAAATGCACTTGACAATACTGTTCTTGCAAGAACTATTACAGAAAGGCCGACCTCTGTGTCTTAAAATAACAACTAACTGCTGTTTTTCTTGTTGTTACGTAATTACCTAATTCCATACAGTATGTGTTATTTTATAGTTTTGAAATCCACAGTATTGTTGTAGAATGTATATATACAATATATATATATATATATATATATATATATATACCAGTGCTCAGCATAAATGAGTACACCCCACTACACCTTTAGTTTCCTTTCAGAATCAACATTTTCTATGAGATACTATACTACAAAATACAGATATGGGCCATTGATTGCAAACAAGATTTGTTAATTTGCACACACACAAAAGTGATTTTCCTAACAAATTCATTCAAGCCCATGTTGCAAAAATGAGTACACCCCAATTATAGTCTTAGGAGAAAAGCCACACTTACAGTAAGACTACAAAATCCTAATTAACATTCAACCACAGGTGAGTCTAATGATTCATTTAAGAGGTGTCCAGCAGACAGGTGACCATAAAAGGGCATTATTTAACAAAGAAACCCGTCCCATTTCATGCCGTTAGCAATGGCTCCACATGGAAGAGAAATGTCAAAAAAATCTGAGAAAGGAAATCATTTCTTTACACAAAAAAGGTGAGGGCTACAAGAAGCTCAGCAAAGTTTTACTGTACGTATCAGTCAAAATACTGTAGCAAAAGTGATCCAAAAATTTAAGAAAGATGGAAGTGCAACCATCGTACAGACAGGTTCAGGCCGTCCACGGAAGTTAACATCTCGACAGGAGCGTCTTCTGATGAGAAGGATTCAAGAAAAAATCGCCATGCAAGTTCACTGCAGTTAGCTAAAGCAGTAGAAAGCCAAACTGGAGTGGCCGTTTCCCATGACACCACACTGCAGCGCACACTGCAGAGGAATGGCATGCATGGGTATCCACGAAGGAAGCCTGTCCTAAAGCCCATGCACAAAAAAGCACGCCTAGAATTTGCTTCTTCATGCTGAATATGATATGAAAAGAATGAAGACTACTGGGACTCTATACTCTGGAGTGATGAGACAAAGATAACTGTTTTTGGAACTAATGGTTTTAAAATGTATGGTGTCGTGAAGGTGAGGATTTCAAAGAAAAATGCATGGTGCCTACAGTGAAACATGGTGGTGGCAGTGTCCTTATGTGGGGCTGCATGAGTGCTGCTGGTGTTGGGGAGCTGCATTTCATTGATGGTATCATGAACTCAACAATGTACTGCTCTACTGTATATTGAAGGAGAAGATGCTGCTATCACTCCGTGCACTTGGTCGTCGTGCACTTTTCCAACACGACAATTATCCAAAACACACATCTAAAGCTACTGTTGTATTTCTGAAGAAGAACAGGGAGAAGGTGATTGAATGGCCAAGTATGTCTCCTGATCTGAACCCAATCGAACACCTGTGGGGAATTCTGAAGCGACAACTTGAGCATCATTCTCCATCCAGCATCCAGGCTCTAAAAGATATTATTCTTGAAGAATGGAAAAAGATTGATGTTGCAATATGTCGCCAACTTGTTCATTCCATGCCTAGAAGATTCGGTGCTGTCCTTAAAAATCGCCGTGGTCATACAAAATACTAGATGTATTAGGTTTTGTTGCGGGGTGTATTAATTTTTTGCTTTAACCAATTTGAGTAAAATTGGTAAGTAAGATTTTCTTATCTAAGTTATATAATTAACCTTAATTTAATGTTATGGAGTTAAACAAGTGTTCAATAAAACTCCACAATTTTGGAAATTGTTCTTTTGTTCATTGAGCTACTGATTACATCTATACTTTTTAAAGGGGGTGTATCATTTATGCTGAGCAATATATATACAGTATATATATATATATATATATATATATATATATATATATATATATATATATATATATATATATGAAACAGATGTAGCTTATCTTTTTATATTAATGCTACCACAATGGATTTTTTTTTCATTCTTAGATTATGACAACAGATAGCAATTGTCTGAACTTTACCTTTTCAACTCCTGAATAAAATTTAACTTTGATTCAAGACATATTTCCCATAAAAAAAGGGCCTGCTATAGAAACTGCAACTGACAGCACTAACTGTTTAATAATGATTTGTCAGATTTACTTTCCTTTCTGGGTTTGCCCCGTCAGTGCAGTGGGAGTATTGCTGGAATTCCCTGAGGGGGAACTCCATCCACTGACACAAATCAGCGCATTCTATGTGCCGGCAACAGGCCTAGATAAAATAGGGCGGAAAAGGCATCTGTTGTTAAAAAAAATATATATATATATATATATAAACTTCAGTATGTGTGAAATAATATAATTTGTTGTGGCGACTTCTAAAGTTAGCCAAAATGAGAAGATGTGACTTTCCTTTTTTGGTTTGTTACAGTCCAGAAATTTTACCATTACCTACAGTATAAAACTTTGATGCACTTACAGGATTGCTGCAAGTACAGTACAGATTAAATAGATTCTTTATGCATTTCATTATAATAAAACTTTTATTTTCTGTGAACAATTACACTGAAGAAATCATTTAGGAACAACAATAAATGCTTAAGAATGTACAAGATTAAATAGGTAAAGTTTTTAAAAACAATTAAATATGTTAATACTTTTGTGGAAAAGCCCATACACGGTATACACAGTACTGTGCATCAGCCCTCATTTCAGATTTTGCTTCCAATGAGATTTTTTTATTATTATTCTTGAGGAATACTGTAGTTCTCCGATCTTCCTGAAGGATTTTTTTTTTCTTTTTCCGGCTCTTATTTTTTAATGCACTATTCAAGCATAAAAAATAATTCTAACTGAATGCTGAGTGGTTGTAACAGATGAGAGGGGAAATGAGGTTGCTGCTGATGTTGTCACATAAACAACCAAACAACCAATTTTTTAATTGCTCTTTGGAGCCTGTCACAGTAAAACATTTGTTCCTGTTTTTTTAAATTAAATCTAACGTTAAACATTCAACAAGGCAAGCCAAACACACACCAGGAAATACAGTAGAGAGTTGGGGGGGTGCTGCATGTAATATATTTATAATTGCTTTACTTTGTCAAATTGGTTTATCTGAAAATTGTCTGAAGTTCCATAAATGTTTTTGAATATCAATCCAATCTTGATGACATCATTTGGGCAAAAAGAATAAATAAAATATAAAATTTTCATCCTTTTTTGCTTCAAACTTTTAGTTTAGTAACTCAGCATGGTCTGCTGTTTTCCACCTTGTTTTTTCTTTTTTTTCCTATTTTGATCTCAGCATGGTATCAAGAAAACTGGAGGGTAACATGCAGTTACATAAAAACGATTCAGGCAGGGTGCTAAAAAGCTAAAAGGTGCTGCTGGACATCACAATCTTATAAAGTTTTAAAAGCAAAGTGACCGTGACATGAGAAAAATGTCAGAGGCAAAAGTCAAACAAGGATTACTCATATTTGTTATAAGGGTTCCCACGAATGAAAAAGGTTGATGGGTTGTAAGGATGAAACTTTTTTCTGGTATTTTGCTTTTCATGTTGACATGAAATATATCAAATGCAATGTATTATACCAGATTATTTATGAATACATGATTATTCTTAAGAATAATAACTGTTGCATTATTCACAAATCGTACCCAGTACATAAAGTATGATATAATGATCAGAGAAATTTATACACAAATGCATTGTAATTTATCACCGTGGACAGTGAGAGGAAAAAAAAAAAAAAACACCGGCAACATAGAGAGTGTCTGTTTTTACATCCGAGGTATGAACAGATTAATGTATGACCTGACATGACCTAGTTGAACATGGAGACAGACTGAAAACTCAGGTGCCAAATAATTGGGACAATGATAAAGAACAGGAAGTGAAGCGAAGGAAGGTGTGTGTATGCAAAAGACAAAGAGAGTGAGAGCAACCTGTTGTTTCCCAAATGTGCAATATTACAATTGCTAATTTATGGTGAATCATGCCATCAGTTTGGCAACCACCATGTTCCTGCAAATACTCACACACACACACACACACACACACACACACACACACACACACACACACATGCATGCAATGCACATATGTCACTGTTATTGAATGTTCTTTCATTCCCTTCACAAAAACTGGCTGTGAAAAATGCATCATCATTATCCTGAATAAATTCACATTGAATAAATAGAACAAATGTCACTTGAGGTATGCCATCAGACTCAGAGCTGAAGCCTGAAGAAACAAGACCAGAAAATCAGTACAGTGGTTTAAGAGCATCCACTCGCTCACACACATATAACAATTACAGTTTAAAGGCTACAGTATGTTAAAATTACCATCCTAAAGAAAATCAATAAAAAATGACTCACCCCAAGTGTACTGTAACATAAATCAGATTTTTTTTTAGGATCGTCTCAATGCACAAATATGATGTTTTTCAGATCAGATCTTAGTCAATTTGAAATCCTACTTTGGCTATATATATCCAATAGCAAGTCATATGACCTGCATGAGAATGGGCACATCTGAATCCATGCACCTTTTTGCCTTTGTGCTAAAAAAGCTACAATGAAGCATCTTCCTTCTTCTGGACCTCAACAAACACTGTATAGCCCAACTAACTACTTGCTGTCCTCCAGAGCAAAATCCTAAGCATATTATTTTGCTAAAATTGCATTCATTGTTTGAAATGAATGAGTGGCCATTGATATGACGAAACCATGATGTATTTTAACCCAGATGGTGTGAGCTGAGATGTATCGAAGAGCACTTTACAAAATTATTGGAACAGTAAATATTGGATTGGTTAAATATGATAAACCTACATGAAGACCAGAGAGCTGTCTATGGGGTGTGTGCGCGGGAATCGTTGATTAGTAAATGAAAACTGACATTCTAATCTATAATCTTATATTTCTTTTAATCTCAAGCCCAAATGTCAATATCAAGTTATTAATACATATACCTTAATGTTCTAATAATAATAATAGGTCTAATAATAACTCTACAGCCTCAAACAGAACAGACTGCCCTAGTCGGAATAAAAGGGTTGTGTAAACCTTTGATAATATCTTCAGTGGAACAATAATAGACTTGTAAACATTTGGTCTGATAATTTGATAGGAATTAATATATTCTTTCAAGTCCGCCCAAAAAAGAAGTAACATTAGGCGATAACTTTCCGTGAGGAAATTTTGCTCCCATACCTGACTGATCTCACCTGTCTTTTCTTCAAACTTATTAACCACCATGTGGCTCAAAAACGTTTAATTTCATTTTTGTTATTTGAGCATGTACATACAGTATATGCACACCTTACCAGATCAGCATCCATGTAAACAGTTACAGTAAGTTGAAATATACAACAATGACATATACCCCCCACATAGTCAAGTAGATCCCTTTAGATGCATTTATGTCCGTACACAGCAGGGATTGGCTGAGACCAATGAGAGGAAGCTGAAAATGAGAAGAGAACAGAGTGAACATGCACAACAATGCCGTCAGTCACCCGCAGACGGGCCAAATCCCACCTCCTGCCTTCAGGACATCAAAAGAGCACTGACAGGGTTGTCACAGAGAAGAATTATCATTCACATTTGAGAGGATATAACTGCGCTCCTGGGTGCACAGATAGGGGTCCAACAGAAGGCTCAGTGTCACCATGACATATAGCCCATAGAGTGATTTATAAACACACACACACACACACACACAGAAATGACCCATTTAAATGGAAAAGAAATAAAAAAGTATGAGCAGTGACTTTTTTGACAAATTCATATATCACATTTCATAAATCAAATGTTGGTTGCTGGTTGTATGTATAATTGAACTTTTTCTTTCTTTCTTTTTCATGTTGATAGTGACTCAGCCGATCAAATGCATCTCTTAATATGTTTCTCAATAGAGAAAAATAAAAAATTCTCCTCCGAGATGCAACATTTCTTTTTCTTTTTCTAGACCTGGGAAAGGGATACATTAACTTACACTTGGTGATAAGAAGCACACTTTAATCATAGCATCATGCATTCACTGTTAAGTGACAGTTAAAGGATGACTAATGCTCTCATCTTTTTCTTTTGCCAAGTCTAACAGTGCCGCTTTGGTACGTACTGTAGCTGTTGCAACACAGCCACCACCATGGCGGCTGAAGACGTCTGCAGGAAACGAGAATCAAACAAGATTATAGGGACCAAGTATGATTCAATTCAATTCAATTCAGTTTTATTTGTATAGCGCTTTTAACAATTGACATTGTCTCAAAACAGCTTTACACAATCAAAAGAATTATTTAAGTTTGTATGGAATGTGAATGTGTATGAATCAAAATGTTCAGATAGTCCCTGGTGAGCAAGCCCGAGGGCGACAGTGGCAAGGAAAAACTCCCTGAGATGGTAATAGGAAGAAACCTTGAGAGGAACCAGACTCAACAGGGAACCCATCCTCATCTGGGTGAAACAGATAGCAGGAAATGATCTGCATTTATACAGTGTTAAATGTTAGGTTCAGCTATAATAGTTGATGTTAATTGATGTTATAATAGTTGATGTAAAATGGAGTCCAGTAGTTATTCGAGACTCAGATAGACTTGTAGAAAGTTCCAGTCCTGAACTATCGAATTGTCAAGTCCTCAGAGAAACAGCTGACAACACCAGTCGAGGCCAGAGCCATCTTAGATAGATAGAATCATCCCCAGACACCAGACGCATCCCAAAGAGACACACGGGGCATCCATGCGACGAGACCTCCAACCAGAAACAGGGCACCAGGATGGATCAGACAGGTCCGGAGGGCAGAGGGAGTCTGGATCACTGGCAGCTCAGGAACCACATGTGTAGCTCGACAGAGAGAGAGAGAGAAAGAGTGAAAGGGGGAGACAGGGGGAGAGAGGAAAGAGAAAGAGGGGGAGGAAGAGAAGAGGAGGAGAGATTGCAATTAGGTATGGTCACAGTCACAATGTCTAATGTGAATGTACATTTACTGTAGAGTGCAAGTAGGGACTCCGGCAGGACTAACTATGACAGCATAACTAAAAGGGAGAGCCAGAAGGAAACACAAACATGAGAGCTCCCTGAGATGTAAAGCAAACAATCACCTCACCGTCAACAAACCTGAGTGATCAAATGAGACTGAGGAAGACAGCATCTAAACATACCAGTTCACCATAATACTCTACGTCCATGAGTCCCCCAGATCTGCTCCTTTACCTTATGGCAAATCTATTTATAAAAATGCTTGGCTAAATAAATAGGTTTTGAGCCTAGACTTAAACACTGAGACTGTGTCTGAGTCCCGAACACTATTTGGAAGACTATTCCATAATTTTGGGGCTTTGTAAGAAAAAGCTCTGCCCCCAGCTGTAGTTTTCATAATACAAGGTACTGATAAGCAGCCTGCATCCTTTGATCGAAGTACTTTGACCGAAGTAGGCGTGGCGGACACTAGCAGTTCTCTCAGATACTGCGGGGCGAGACCATTTAATGCCTTATATGTCAAGAGTAGTATTTTAAAATCAATGCGAAATTTCACAGGGAGCCAATGCAGTGAAGATAGGATAGGGGTGATGTGCTCATATCTTCTGGTTCTAGTGAGGACTCTCGCTGCTGCATTCTGGACTAGCTGAAGCTTGTTTATGCACCTACAGTAACTGAACAACCAGACAGTAAGGCATTACAATAGTCCAACCTAGAAGTAATAAAAGCATGAACTAGTTTTTCTGCATCGTTTAGCGACAATATATTTCTTATTTTGGCAATATTTCTGAGGTGAAAGAATGCTATCCTGGTGATATTATCTACATGAGCTTCAAATGAAAGGCTGGAATCTATAATCACGCCGAGGTCTTTTACTGTTGCACTTGACGGAACAGAAAGGCCATCTAAAGTTACGGTGTGATCTAAGATTTTACTTCTAGCTGTATGCGGTCCTATGACTAGAACTTCTGTCTTATCCGGATTAAGCAGAAGGAAGTTAATTAGCATCTAATTTCTTATGTCCTGCATACATTGCTCAACTTTAGTAAGATGGTTTTTCTCATCAGGTTTTGTTGAGACGTATAGCTGTGTGTCGTCAGCATAACAATGAAAACTAATACCATGCTTACGGATTATGTTGCCCAGAGGAAGCATGTAAAGGGAAAAAGCAGTGGGCCTAAAACTGAACCCTGCGGAACGCCAAACTCCACTAGAGAACATGCAGAATAATCACCATTTAAGTCTACATACTGATAACGATCGGTCAAATAGGATCTGAGCCAGGAGAGAGCTGTACCCTTAATTCCTACTACATTTTCTAGTCTGTGAAGAAGAATAGCATGATCAATAGTGTCAAAAGCTGCACTGAGGTCGAGTAATACAAGCATAGTTACACAACCCTGATCAGTGGCCAATAGGAGGTCATTTACTACTTTAACGAGTGCTGTTTCTGTGCTGTGATGAGGCCTAAATCCTGACTGATACAGTTCATGTATGCCATTTCTATGTAGATATGAGCATAGCTGCTCCGCTACTATCTTTTCCAGAATCTTAGAGATAAAGGGGAGGTTTGATATTGGCCTGTAATTGGACAGCTGACAGGCGTCGAGGTCAGGTTTCTTAATTATTGGTTTGATAACTGCTACTTTAAAAGATTTTGGAACATAACCAATGCTGAGTGAGGAATTAATTATTCTCAACAGCGGTTCTGTTATTACTGGTACTATCTGTTTAAGAAAATGTGTCGGTATAGGATCTAATATACAGGTTGATGAATTTGCAGAAGAGATGAGTGAACGTAGTTCATTCTCTTCAAGAGGAGTAAAGTATTCTAGGTTTGAATCTGACATGGCTAGGTTAACATCTGTATCAATTACATTGTTTGGTTTCAAAGCCTCAATTTTATGCCTGATATTTACAATTTTATTATTAAAAAAGTTCAAAGTCCTCACTATCGCATGATGTTGTTGTGGAGATTTCTGTAGTGGTCTTATTTCTGGTTAATTTGGCTACGGTATTAAATAAAAATCTAGGATTATTTTTATTTTCTTCTATAAGAGTGGAGAGATACGTTGATCGAGCTACACTAAGAGCTTTTTATGATGACCAGATAAAACATGTAACAGCTATCAAGAGAGAATTTTTTAAAGCAACTGTTCCTCTTTATTTCTCTCTCTAGTTGGTTATCTGTCTTGCTCCAACTTGTTCCTCAGCAAGAGGTCCAAAATAGGCTGTATGACCTCTCCTCTGACAGGGAGGGAGATTGGCAGAATGGTTACTTTATTACAGCATAAAGCATTTAGGTGTCACTGATCTTATTGACGGGACCTTGGTGAGGAGTCTAGGCTTATTGTTGAAAACACCTTCATATATCATCCCAGTATCCACACTGGATGAATGACTGCTATGGTCTAGACCCATAATCAAGCAAACTGCACCAGACATCTTAGGGCTTGGTGACCATTTAGAATAGCCATCACTTTATACTGTATAACCCAGGTAAAAGGGCTCCATAACGGATTCCTGTGGCTTCAGGAACATAACCTTACATTGACTGATCCACCTGGTCTATCTTGTTCGAGGGATTGTGATGTTCCCAGAGCTGCCTCAAAGGAAATCAAATCCCAACTTCGACTACCACAGACCATTTGCCCCAGGTATCTTAAGAAGAACTTTTCAAAACATAAGGTAGAGACAATGCTCCCTTCTTTGGCAAACGATTGTTCTGTCCCTACCTTAGCACAAATCCATAACGGAATATATTTACAGAAGGCATTGTATTTCAGGTATTTCTGCGTCACCTATAGGGCATTTACCAATGGGACCACTTACAGTAACATTTTCATCTATTTGGACGACATCCTGATTTGTAATAACCTATTGGAAGAGCATGTTATTTCAAGATTCAAAGAACTTAATTTATGTAAGCAAGTTCCATCAGTTTCTCCTACAAAACTGGCTTTGGAAAATTGCAGTTCCCTTTCAAGGCTTCACTCGATGCTGCGTGAAAACGCTATGGGAACCATTTTGTCGCGTTGCCGGTCGTTGAAGCATGCTGTGAAAACACGCCAAAGTTTTTGGCTATATATAACCTCGACCAGGTGACGTCATCTGATTAGATGTAGGTGGAGGTTATAAAAACAGGTGAGCCGGCAACAACCTCAGATCATTTGTCTTCAGAGCCTTGTTGTGAAGCGTGCTTGTGTTAAACCAGCAAAATAAGAAGGTGTTTAACTCACCAATTTGACGAGTTTAAACCAGATATCCCTCCGTGTGTGATAATCCATATCGGAGTGCGATCTCTACACTGCTTCGACTAGTGCTGCGCGCGCCGCGCATTCCATGAGTGCTGCGAGCCGCCGCGCATTCCTGGTTTAAAACTCATGCATCTGACTGAGCTGCAGCAGACAGAGGTAAGCCCCTTTTCTTCCGCGTTGTCACGAGGATTCCTCTCTTGGTTCCCGGAGATGAAAATAGCCTTAAGCACTGAAAAAAAAAACAAGCAGTAGACGGCAGCTTCTGTCTGGTGGCCGGGGGGCGGAGCCTCAACGACGCTCTCCCACCTCCCCCCCCCCCCCTTAGCTCTCTCCATATGAGTTAACCCTTTCATGGAGTAAGCTGTATTCATGCTGTGTTTCTCCTGCCATCGACTTATTTATTTATTTAAATATAGTTGATATGGAAACGCGGGATTATATGATGACGCCCAGATAGCAGAGACGCTTCACAGGCTATCTCTCTCCTGGGACATCATCCTCCCTGGTAAGCTTATACTTCCTTTCTAGCTGTGTAGCTTTTATCTTCCCTGGAGGGAAAAGCTTTTCAGGCAGTGGGTCAGCTTGGTGCTCCACTGCACACCATGGCGGTTTTGCAGGCCTACCAGGCTGACCTGCTGAGAGACTTGAGTACTGGCGGGGCTCTTCAAGATAAGGTTAGCGATGTCGTTGACTCAGCCGCCACTAGGTTCTGGGGCGAAGTTATACGAACAAGCTTTTGGGAAATTCCCTCCCCGCCGTGCTCAAGAGTCGGGATTGTCGGCCACCCAGTCTCAACCGGGTCTGACTCTTGTGAGGCGTAAACACAAGGAGTGTGTTTTTTTTTTTGGACCCGGGCACCTCCTCGTAAAAAATTGGGGTGCGCCGCGTTTCACTATCTGCCCCAGGATGTCAGACTGATTTAAAAAAAATATATATATATATATATATATATATATATATATATATATATATATATATATATATATATATGTGTAAAATAAAATAAATGGGGGTGGCCCCCCAATAGGGAGAGGCACCCAGAATTCCTTTCAAACGAATAAGTGTTCTCCCTGGCACCCCCAGGAGGTCGGTGTTTTTGCTCCGCCACCACTGGTGTTTCGGGCAACACCAGTCTCCAATAGGCTGTTAGTTCTTCGGTTTTTCCTGGCATGCTTCAGGATGCCGAACATCTAACACCCTTCCCCCGTTTAACCAAGCCGCCGAAACTTTTGCCCTTTTATGAGAAACTGGCAGCGTGGAAGCTACTGCCAAGTATATCTCCTTGGGTACTAAGCACTGGAGAGAGGAACTACAGGATTCAGTTCTCACTTCACCTTCTGTGTTTTCAATGGCGTGGTCTCCACTTCCATGAAACCAGAAAGTGCGAATCTGCTGACAAGCTGCCGGGGAAGGGGGCCATGGAACAAGTTCCCCCACCAGACAGTGAGTCAGGCTACTACAGTCGGTATTCTTGGTTCCCAAGAGGAACGGGGGCTGCGTCCAATTTTTCAGAATCTGCGGGCTCTCTCGCTACCAGAAAATCAATGAATACAGTTCAAATGTTGACTGTAAAGGTGATTGCTCTCAACACTACCAAGCGATTGTTGCTGACAATCGATTTAAGGACGCTTACTTTCATACAGAAACATTGCCACAATACAGGAAGATCCTGAGGTTCGCTTTCGGGGGCGAAGCTTACCAGTATCGGGTCCTTCCATTGGTCTAGCTCACCCGCACACATACAAAATGCACGGATTTAGCCCTGGTTCTTACGGGAGTCCCAGGGCATCCGGTGGCTAGTGCTTCGACATCAGCATGTCGTCCTAGCTCATCTCTGTTCTCAGGACTGGGACCCAACGCCATGAAAGCGTGCTCTTTCCTGTGCAGAGGACAACACATTGGGTGCCATATGGGATTCGGTCGTAAGCGGGCACAGCTGTCTCCCCCTCGTATCGAACCCATTCTCAACACCCTCAAGGAAAACAAGCTAGACCAGAAAGTGACCATCACTTTCAGACATCCTAGCTCTCATGGCAGCTGTATCCACGGTGACACTTTTGGGCCTTCTGCACATGAGAGCATTCCAATTTGTGGCTAAGAACCAGGGGATATCACTAGGGCCAATCCCCAATATGGGTTACGCGCCAGGTGCTTCGTACCGTTTCTACGTGGTTCAGACCCCGGTCTCTACTCTGGGTCCCACTCTAAGTTCATCTTGTCGTTGCTGAGGCTAACGACAGATGCTTCCCTCACAGGCTGGGGTGCGGTCTCTGATGACCGTCCAGCCCAAGGGAGCTGGAGAGGCTATCTTCTCGCATGGCACATCAATTGCCTCGAGATTATGGCTCTATTTCTGGCCCTAAAGCACTTCCTCCAGCAGTTGAGAGCCTGCCATGTCCTAGTGCGGTGGACAACACTATGGCAGTCTCATATATTATCGCCAGGATGGACTGTGCTCTCGCCGCTAACAGCTAGCGCACCAGGTTCCTGTCCCTCAGGGCGATTTACATTCCAGCATGGATGCGGGAGCAGTAGTACTGTCCAGTCTATCTCTGACACACGGGGAATGGTAACCCCACTCCTAAGTAGTCAGGGAGAGATTTTCATGTAGCAAGGTGGACCCCTTGCCTTCCAAGATATGCTTCGCCTTTTACTGCTCTTCAGATTTACGTCCACCGCATCAGCTACTGGCATAGGTCAGAGCAGCTTCTACATGTTTTGGATGAGAGATGCTATTGCCCTCTCCTACGAGGCACGTGGGCTCACTTCGCCTCTAGAAATCAGGGCTCTTTCAGCCAAGGGGATTGCCTCATCTATTGCACTGGCAAGAGGCATTCCCCTGCAGCAAGTGTCTGCTAAGCAGGTAAACCCAGTCCACTGCCGAATTGTTTCAGTGCTGGAGTTTCCGTCCTCGGGTCTGTGCCCTAGTACTCTCAGGACGTACGTAACTGCATCCTCTCTCAACTATCTTCCGAAAGCTCTATAAACCCAACAGGCACCCTATTGCTTTTGATGCCTTCTGTCCTCCGCGCTTACACCTTCGGAGCAGGAGAGACTTCACTTGCTGTGTCCAGCTTGTGCTCTTTAGATTCACGTCCACCGCATCAGCTAGTGGCGTAAGTCAGAGCGCCTCTATACTGGGTGAGAGATGCATATTGCCCTCTCCTATGAGGCGCGTGGGTTCACTTTGCCTCTGGGAAGCAGGGCTCACCCAACCAGGGTGATCGTCCCAGTCTCACCAGCAGGAGGTATCCCTTGCAGTAATTGTGTGGCGCGAAGGGTTGGTCCTCCCCGCACACATTTTTTACATTTATAATCTGGATGTTCATGCTACTCCGGGCTCACTGCCCCCGAGTTAGCTGCCCAGGCTAGTTCTGAGACCTTCTTGGCTTTGTGCGCACACGCTACACAACCTTGGGGTCCAGACACCTGTAGTGCGGCGGCGTTGGTATTCTCGTTCCCATAGCGTTTTCACGCAGCATCGAGTGAAGCCTTGAAAGGGAACATCTCGGGTTACATTGCTGTAACCCTGTTCCCTGAAAGGCGGGAAAGAGATGCTGCGTCCGAATGCCGCACTACCACGTGACTGGACGGCTGTTCAGACAAATTAATCTGAGGTTGTTGCCGGCTCACCTGTTTTTATAACCTCCACCTACATCTAATCAGATGACGTCACCTCGTCGAGGTTATATATAGCCAAAAACTTTGGCGTGTTTTCACAGCATGCTTCAACGACCGGCAACGCGCCAAAATGGTTCCCATAGCATTTTCACGCAGCATCTCGTTCCCGCCTTTCAGGGATCAGGGTTACAGCAATGTAACCCGAGACGTTTAATGTCACTCATACATTGGTCATTCAATTTGTAGTATCTCAAGGGCACTGTGGCACAAACTCCTGGCTATTAAACTAGTTTAAAAAAAATGGAGTCACTAGGTGGAGTTCGTAATCTTGACAGACCTGAATCTAGTTTCAGTCAGCATGCAGGAGCATATAAAGTCACTGCATATGCCCATATGGAGTCACTGCATATGCAGGTGCATTCTGCTCACCACCATCGTTTGAAAGCCTCATGCTTGCATGCTAGCTGGGCACTGCCTCCAGACCCGCATGTGCACACCTTCACCTTCACGTTTCCATCGTCCCTTCTTAAACCCTTTCCTGTAAGACCTCATGTCCAAGGTTCCACCCATGCATTTACATTAGAAGCGCAGAGTACCGGTCATTTGACCGCAATGGGAGAAAAAATACTTCACACTCGATCAAATTCCAGGACCATCCTTTCATGACTTTTCCTAGATCTGTGAGCTTAATCACCCTGCATGCTTACATTTTCAAAATCGCAGCAAAGTTTTTCAATTGCTCAAAGATCCCCCTCTTGGTCGGCGACTGCGAGTGACGTCACTCCCCATACAATCCCGCCCCACAGTATAGACCCGCCCCTGACGCTGATTGACAGGTTGCTGTGTAACATGTTGGAAATGGAATTGCAAATGGATTAGCCATTGAGTTTGAATTTTGGCCGGCTTGACGCGCGGCGCAGAGAAAGTGAAGAAGCAAACGTGGTGATTTAAATATTACAGGTTCATGACGTGTAAGACTTTGCTTTTTCATTTGAAATTTGGCAGTCAGTGTGCGCTCGCAACAGCAAACGGTAATGCAAAGTTTGCAATGGCATTTGAATTATGGCACCCTTTGTGCGTCCACATATGGGAAACGCAATTACAAATGCAATTTGCAATTGCATTTGAATATTGTCTGTGATATCGCTCCATATGGAGAAGGAGTTTCAGGCAAAGGCCGCTTGCATGCCATTGCTCCTGCTGCCTTTGCCATTTTCTGGTGCTCACATAGCTCCTTTACCAACTCCAAAATAAAGCTCCGCCTGCGTATGGTCACATTCATGCACTGTTTATATAGAATATGTGCGTTAATTGCCGCCAGGTCTAAGAGGTTGTAAAACACAGCCACAGGCCAGCGCCGGGTGCCTCCATTTACTGAATACAGCCGCGCTATTTGATCCATAACATCAACGCCAACTTTAGTGCTGTTGTAGTAGGAAATTGTTTCAGGCAGTTTCTTTTTCGCCATTATCAGTTGAAACTGCCTGATGCATTGTGCTCAGAACACATAGATTATTCTTTCGTTTTGCCTGATAATTCGTGAGCGTTATATTTCTTCCTTTCCCCAGGAAAGGTTCCACAATACGCATTACAACTGTGTCTGATAACCGCTGACCAGCCGCCCTACTGTTGTCTTTCCCTAGATAGGGAATTGCGTTCAACATGTATTTTGTTTCAACATCAGCGGCCACCCAGAATTTGATACCAAACTTGTCTGGTTTATTGGCCATGTACTGTGTGAAACGACACCGCGCTTTAGTAGGAAACAGTTGCTCATCTACTGTTATGTTCACACCGGGTGTGTAAGAGGCAATGCTGTTTTTCACAAATTTCTTGAATATCTCCGAGATCATGGCAAATTTATCATTCACAAGTCGGGCAGTCCTTGTGTCCTTGTCATCAAAGCGCAGATAGCGCATAATGTCTCTAAATTTTTGTCGAGACATTGTTTCTTTGAAAATAGTATTTCCCAAGTCAGCGGACCAGTAATAATCCAGATTGATGCTTTTACCTCCCGTGATACCTCTCAAATAAATGCTTTTAGTTCATCAACTGTAAGCTTGAACTTATCAGCATTGTTTCGTTCAGCTTCTGCTTCAGTGTGTTTCTTAATCTTTTCCCACATTTCTGTGTCAATCAAACGCAGAAGACTGCTCAATGGACTTGTAATATTGCCCTTGGCATAAGGCGTGGGCCCTGGGGTTTCTTTCATTATATTGCACTCTCACGCCCTCCCCAGAGGGTTTCCAGCCTTTTGTTCAACCCATACATTGCCATCTCTTGCCTCTTGAAATGAGTCCCCTGCACCCTCAATTTCAGAGTCTGATTCTGAATCAGATTCAACATTCAGATTTAATTCGATTTCACCTTCTTGCTCATCTTCTCCATCTGACACTTCACATTGCTCGCCCTCCGATTCCATCTCATCAATATTCCACAGAATGTCCAGCACTTGCCGTGGGGTATATCGCACTCTTTGAGTCATTGTAAATAATGCACCACGCAACCGTGCAATCGCTCAAACTGTGTAGCCGCCCCAACTACACAGTGAGTTGTAGACGTACCTGTTGACTTATTCATAGGTCTCGATGTATAAGAAATGCTTTTGATCATAATAGCTCCGGCCTATAACTCAGCATACATTGAAGGGAACTTCTGAGGTGGTCAGACCAAGTGATTCATGGCATGGTCATTCGGAGGGGGTTGTGATCACACCTACAGTATAGGATTTTGTTCTAGGCCGTCGGTCAACGACATAACATTTATCTTAGCTGGATGTTCTAATTCTCAAAACCGTTTAACCTAAAGTAAGACTTATCACACTGTAACTAGAATATTTACAAAACTGTTTTATTATTCATAAGGTTGTCTTATGAATAATAAAAAAAACTTAATTAAAGCCGATGGGCTATACTGTAGAACAGATCATATGTTTTTTTATATTTTGTATTTTTTTTATAGTAAATAAACAGCTCTAAGTAGATGAATATAGTCAAATTTACTATAGGCTTTTACTATAGTGGATTCCTGCCAACAGGACAAGAACTTAAAAATGTAACGCTTAGCTTATTTGGTTTATGATAATCTTATAGTAGAAAACACGAAGTAAATTTGACTATATTCATTTGCTTACAGTAGGCTTTTACTATAGGCCTTACGTAGGGGTCTGTCACTACGACTGCCCCCTCTTGGCCCTGCGCAGAGCCGGCCTCGATTTTTTATATATAAATAAAATAGTTAGTTACCGAAGCGTAGTTACCGAAATCTTTCGTTTAGTTCTCATTGAGTGGCCACACATCACTTCCACATTTCCTTCGCTTTTTGTACATGTGAGCATAAACAGTGAAACATTCCGCAGGTTTATAATACACCGCGGCAAAGTGAACCACGTTCCTGCCGATTAGACGCGTGGTCCATTGCCTAGCAACACTGACCGAAATGAGGCATAATCGTGGTGTTTGCTTCGGTTATGACATAGCATAGTTTATTATTTGCTGTAGTAGATCTGATTTATTCAAAGTTTTATATCCTCAGGAGGGGTCATTACATTGTTTTAGGAATAACTTCACGGAAGCGAGTTCAGAACTAAATCGCTGCTCCTGCTCCATCTACTGTAAAGCACTGTCACACACACACACAAAAAAACATCTGAGAAATTCAGAAGCAAACTAATGAATTTTCTCAAAATGTTATAAAATTAAGTAGAGTTTTTGTTATAGTACGAAGCCCCTAGATGGACAAAGGAGGAGAAAAAACGGCAGAAAAAAAGTCATGCCAAAATTTTTGGATTATAATGCAAAACATTCCTTTTTTTTTCTTTCTTTGAGACTCTGTAGTAGGTTTTCTCAATTGAATATGAAAAAAAAAATGTCGCTGATTATCAACGCGGGAGTGAATGGCGCATTGTCCAAGTGCAAGTTGATCTTGTAGATGAACTATTTGCTGTGGGTGAAAGCGGCATCATTGTGTCATTGATCATTGTGTGTCAGCGACAGCTTCCCATTCAATACAATAGGCGGTCATATGACCAGTGAATCGCGTTTACATGGCGCGGCGCTTTTAGTGTTAAACCCGTTACATTAGAATACATGGAGGAGACCCACCAAGTACAGGGAGAACATGCATTTTATTTTTTATTTAACTGAAGGTACCACACATACTGTATCTGTTTCTTTACAATTGTATGCAATTGCTGTATGTAGTTAAATTCAATGAACCACACAGACATTGCTTTCCTCAGGATGACACAAATAAACACCCAGGGAAAAAATAAAGGAACTAGAGAAGAAGCTTGAGGCATCAAAGCATCCACAATTAAGAGAGATCTACATCGAAAAAGAAAAAAAAATGTGATAGTTTAATTAGAAAAAAACATCTTCCCAGTGATGTAAATGTAATGTTGTTTTGCAAAACAATTACTGCTTGGTCCAAACACGTCATCATTTCAGAAGGGTTGATTTATTTGGCTGCATCGAGCAAAGAAAACATCTAAGAATATTTGGAATTGTGGGAACTCAGTTAAGGACCCTTATCAACTGGAAGGAGAATTACTGTATAGTGGGGAAAAACATGAATGGTCCTCATTTAAACACTTGGTGAAGTTACATGGTAAAATATCAACAGTAAAACCCATCGCTACAGTATGCTTACTCGTGAATGTAAGAGCCTGTCCATACCAACACAAAGTGATGAGAACTCACTGGATGGAAACTGAATAGCTGTATGACTATAAGAATAACACTTGTTAGTGAGACTAGCTTGAGGGAGCATAAAGATTGGACATTGGAACAATGGAAAAAGGTCATGTGGCCTGATGAGTTCAGATTGACCCTATTCCAGAGCTATTGGCAGTGAATGAAATCTTGGAGTGTACGACTTCTTTTGGCCGGGCAGTGTATATGGTGCATTAAAAAAAAAAAAAAAAAGACAAACTTTATCACAACTGGGCCTTTCATCAGGGTGATTACCTTCATCCAAAGTTGTTACAAAAAGGTTTAAAAATCAAATTGAATGTATTGTGGTGGCTTTCACAAAGCCCTGACCTGAACTTCATAGAAATGTTGTGCAATGAAATGAAAAAGCACGTCTGAACAATGAGGTCCACAATCCTGACGATGCTACATCAGTTTTTTTAAGCAGGAGTAGCCAAAAACGCAAAATATTTTGAATATTTTATACACGCGGTTGCCAGGCAACGCCGTTGTCAGGCAATCAGCCTGAACGAGCCGCACCTGGCGGCATGTTTATATAAGGGTCCTGATACCTCGGCCACTTCGTGTGATCATTTAGGTAGCACCGGTAAGGGATCAGGGCCAAGACAAAAAAAGAAAAAAAGAAAAGAAAGACAGACAGAAAGACGAGTGCACTTAAGAAAGGGAGAGAGGCAAAGACCCAGCCTCTGTCTCCCTAAAATGCCAGCGAGAGAGCGATACGCCTCAGTTTAGTGTGCACTCTTAGTTATAGTTATAAAACATAACTCTCTCTCTATACAGTAAGTCCTCGGTAAGGGTGAATTTCCTGAGAAGATCTTTAGTTTCATTTTTAGTTTTTTAGTAGATGGCAGAGCTCTGTTTACTTTGTTTTTTCAGTTTTCTTTTATTAAGTTTCTTAATTAATGATCCCATGATAATTAATAATCCCAAGGCCTTCCCGTTTGGAAGAAAAAGAATTAAGTAACAGAGCTGTTACGTGTGGTGTGGTGTGGTATGGAGAGCTGCATCATGAGATGTTTTAATGATAAAAGCCCTGACGCAGGGCTTTATAGGGGGTCAATGAAATAGGAGTTTGTTTGACCCCCTATAAAGCCCTGCGTCAGGGTTCTTATCATTAAAACATCTCATGGTGCGGCTCTCCATACCACATCACACGTAACAGCTCTGTTATTTAATTCTTTGTGCTATGACCTATGGACTTCACTAGAATGCAAAATAAGGCCTTCTCCATTCAGTGATTATTGTGTGCACATTATTTGTAAGGGCTAGGAAAAAGAAATGTTTCTACTGTACATTTTGAAAATGAATGTGTACTTATTATTCTTACAATTGACTACTAGTCTATAGAAAATTATAGATGTGCTGGGAGGTGTTGCGCCATTCCACCATGTCCTGGTTGCATGTTAGAGAAAACTCTAAGTTTCTTTTTCTACATTACAGCAAAATAGCTAAACAAGCTACTGGTCAGTAGAGCAGTTTCTGTCATTTGCGTTGAAGCTCCCAAATCCAGCAAAACCAGAGCTAGTGGTAGCAGCAGCTTGTGGAAAATATTGAAAATTTGAACTGAAATGAAATGTTATAAAATAACATAAATGTAGAAAATTTTATATCGATATATCAATGATATTGCTCAAGTTAGGCACACTCATACACTAAAGATACACCCTGGTATTACCTATAACTTTATTAAATATGTATAGTATGGTACTTTAATGTGGGGTTCTTACAAAGTGCAAATTGCATGATGTCTGATTTCATGGAGCAGCTCTTGAACATCAAGCTGAACATTAAGCTGAACAACTTTTACTTACAGGAAGACAGTTATTTTGGTTTGTTTGCAAAATGCACCCATTTGGAATTTCATATACTTCTCCTAGGAGATATATACGATCACCATCAAATCGGGTCAAAACGCTCTCAAGACGTTGAGGAAGAAAAATTGTGAAGCGATACTTCCTGAGTGACATCATATTGAGTAGCATCACACTGAGCAACTTCAAAGTGTGATGCCCTTTTTTCAGCCCCCGGAGCTTTTTTGAGGTCTTAACATGCTCAAAAATGACACAGATTGTGTGGTGCGTCCGGGTGGCAGTGGCACAGGCTTACTCTCTTTTTAACAAAATGTATTATTATTAATAATAATAATAATAATATTGTTGTTATTATTGCTATTATTGTTGTTGTCGTTGTTGACTTTAATTTGTTGAAAATTGGTGCATCTCTGGACATTGAAGTTTTGAGTTTGTGGAGTTTTAGTGGTCATCTTTGACGTATTTTCTATTTAATTATGCGTCAAATGTCCTCTGCAGGTGAAGGATCTGGACTGCAGACAAGCCAATTCAGCACCTGGGGTCCGTTCTTTGTACGTTGCTAACTCAGTTAGCTGGATTTGATTGTTGTGGATTTGTCCTGATCTTGGATTGTTTCGTTCTTCGATGCGCTTCTCGCATTTGCTGTCATAGTAACATATCCGTAAGCTTGAACCTGCTCGGTAGCAGGTTTATTTCATGTAAACAGGATTTAGGCTGCGCTCCTGCCGGGTTATGATTGGTTGAAATAGTCACATCTAACGTCAGATCTGATTGGTTAAAGAGCACGACTGACTCATGTGGGAAAAGAAAAGTATCTTGCATACACATAATGGCTATCAAATATTATATTAGAACATAAATTCATAGGTTTATTATTATCAAATGATATTACTATTATAATAAATCCTAGGCACGAGAAAAAAATATTAATATTTAAATTTTTCCATATACAACATATTTATTTTCATATTTCTTATTTTATTGTCTCATGTAATTTGTAAACCATATGCGCATATTATGTTCTAATATAATATTTGATAGCGATTATGTGTGTATGGTGGGGGGGGGGGGGCATCCATGGCAGGGGAGCATTTCAGCGCATAACAGGTGTTACAAAAAAAATTTAGCTCGTTCTTTTGTCATTTCAAAGGGCTTGTGATCAGTGTTTCTACTGTCGATGCATATCGCCTTTTAAACCAACGCACGAACACGCAATAATCCTAGACAACTCAATCCGGCCATACTAATCATCAACAACAGGTGTGCTCGAAGAACCAACTTAGCCAGGTCTTAATTAGCACGATGATCTCATCTTAGATGTATCAGTTCATCTCGGATGTGTCAAGCGACGTACGAAGAACGGACCCCTGGACTCTTCTACTACAAAGCCATGCTGTTGTAATAGCTGCAGTATGTGGTTTTGCATTGTCCTGCTAAAATACACAATTCCTTTCCTGGGACATATTTTGCTCTAAAATCTTTATATACCTTTCAGCATCTACTGTATAGTGATGTACACGCAAGCTGCATATATGCTATATGCAATATTGTCCGTACCATCAGAGATGCTGGCTTTTGAACTGAATGCTGATAACACACTGGAAAGTCTCGCTCCTCTTTAGCCTGAAGGACATGGCGTTCCGACAAAAATGTCAAATTTCAACTCATCTGACCATAAAACACTTTGAAACAGTCCATTTTAAATAGGCCTTGGTCCACAGGACATGGCAGCGCTTTTGGACCATGATCACATTATGTATGGCTTTCTTTTTGTGTGATAGAGTTGGAATCTGCAGATGTCACGGCAGATTGTGTTTACCAAACTGTGGTTTCCGGAAGTATTCCTGGGCCCATTTAGAAACGTCTGCAATTATGACAAAAGTTTAGTGTTGGCAATCATGCCGATGAGTGATGCAGTGTCGTGTGAGGGCATGAAGACCATGGGCATCCAACAAAGGTCTGCGGCCATGTCCCTTACTCACAGAGATTTTTCCAGGTTGTTCTCCATTTCAAATAAGAAATAAAAGGCAACATTGTTTAGTTTAAACACTGATGTTCTCTATGTTCTATTGTGAATAAAATATATCTGGCAATAAGCTCCTCATTGGAATAGTAGCCAGACGCAGTGTCTGCCTTTGCTGGGACAGTATTTAAATGCATTGTCAGATGTTGAAATTTGCAACACTGCATTTGTCTAATGTTATCCAAGTGCCATATAATCAGCATTCATTCAGTGTCGTTTTTATTACAGTACTTTCCAACTTTTAAAAGCCAACTAATACTTATGGTGTTTTGACATTTATAACATTGCCACTTAAATGGTGCCACAATGATTTGACAACCAAAAAGCCATTTTGGATAAACACTTGACAATGTAAATGAAGGCTTTAAGCCTATTGAAATTTACAGGATTTCCAAATATACCCGCACGCACACACAGGCCTCTGTTGTTTAAACCCATCATAAAATGTGATGGTAAATTTCCTCCATTTTTCACTTTAATCTCCCTCTATAGGGACGTTTCTAGGAGGGCAATGGGGATGGAGCAGAAAGTGAGAAACAACATGATAGTTTGCTCGTAATGGGTCTTTTCTCGTGCAAAAAAAAATAATAATAAATTAAACATTTTGATTACATTTGAAACATTTTTATTATGGCGGCACGGTGGTGTAGTGGTTAGCACCGTCGCCTTGCACCTCCAGGGTCTGGGTTCGATTCCTCGGCCAGGCTCGATTCCCGTCTCTGTGTGCATGGAGTTTGCATGTTCTCCCCGTGCTTGGTGGGTTTCCTCCCACAGTCCAAAGATATGCAGGTTAGGCTAATTGGCGTTCCCAAAATCAAAAAATTTACCATAGTGTGTGAATGTGCGTATGTGTGTGTGCCCTGCGATGGATTGGCACCCTGTCCAGGGTGTACCCTGCCTTGTGCCCGAAGTCTCCTGGGATAGGCTCCAGGTCCCCCGCAACCCTGAACACAGGATTAAGCGGTATAGAAGATGAATGAATGAATGAACATTTTTATTATGCAAAATACCAGAATACATGAAGTACATCACATACGTCTGTAAATGTCAATCGGTTTTATGCCTTTATTCAAGAGGAAGGTAATCTCAAGTCCCAAATCTTTGAAGTCTGTATATAGCCTACCCATCGACCTCAAGAAATTTTTCACCATAAAAAGAAATTATATGTAGATATGTATAAGGACAGTGATAAAATGGTGAGGTGTGCTGTAGGTACAATTGACTGGTTTAAGGTGGAGCTGGGACTACACCAGGCCCTTTTAGGCTCTTCCTGTTTGCTGTGGTGATGGACAGGCTGACAGATGAGGTTAGACAAGAATCCCCATGAACTATGTTGTTTGCAGATGATACAGTATTGTGATCAGCAGCGAGAGTAGGGAGCAGGTTCAGATGATTCGAGATGGAGGGATGCACTGGAGAGAAGAGCTCTGAAGATCAATAGGAGCAAGATGTAGAACATGTGTATATGGTAAATGAGAGAAAGGCTGGGGTAAAGGTGTAGTTGCGCGGAGTAGAGGTAGGAAGGTAGAGGAGTTTAAATATTAAAGGTTAACTGTCCAAAGCACTGGTGGGTATAGTAGAGAAGTGAAGATGGAATGGGAGCTAAATGGAGACAAATGGTCAATTGTGGCAACTCCTAATGGGGGCAGCCAAAAAAAGAAGGGTTACATTAAGAACGCTGTGAAATACAATTTTCATTATGTTTTCTAGAACATTACTTTATCATGGATGCCCTAATTCTCATCTTTTTAACAGGTGCCATACACACATGAAATTTACCATGTGATTATGTCCAGCTAATAGCTATTTCTTGGTAGCAAAATTAAGGAAAACGTTCTGATTGTGCATTTTGTCTTCACACTATCATGCCCCATTTAGATAATGCTAGCAGAGAAAGAGCATCGCAATGCTTCAGCTTAGTGCCATGCAAGCAGATATCGCCAGACGGTTTGGAGTTGCCAGGAATACCATTTTCATTCTATGAAACAGGCTCCAAACAAATGGTTCCAATGCTCATTGGCCTAGGTATGGAAGGCCAAGATTGAAAATGTCAACACATAACAGACTAATTCGATGGTTGAGTCATTTGAGAAATCGTAAATAAAAACGCTGCCACTACTGCTGCTGGTATTCCCGGGTTAAACGCGGTAAATGTTGCACTATTCAATGACATTTGGTTGCAGCTGGATTTCCTGTATATACAACGAGACTGTATCATGGGCCAATGTTGACGCCACGTTATTGTCAACATCATCTGAATTTGGAATATTTTTCTAAACTTTCTAATTGCTAATTGTTATTTGACAGAAATAATTTTTGCAAGAAATGTATACAGTATGTAACAGTTCTTTTTGTCCATATGTATGTTATTATTTACATACAATTAATAAAATGCACCATGATCAATGAAAGTATAGCTTGGGCTTTTAGCACATTTACAACTAATCAGGATTATAATGATCTTCTTGAAAGAATCAATGATGCATTAATATTTGAAGTGTAGCTATCGTATTATATCATTCTAATTAGTTTTAATATAGTACAATAGTTTCTTAATGTGACACATTTTTGATACAGCAAATATTAGAAAATACCTACATATAGTATGTATAACAAAAACAACAATTGACAGTAAGTGACAGTGTTTGTGTCATTCAGATTTCACAATTTTGTTCTCTAGACTTACAGTATTATGACCTTTCCAGTTACTGTTGTGTTTTCTTTAGCCCGGAGTGAATTAATAAGGAAAGGCTGTATAATTCTGATGTAATTGGACAGAGTTGTAAAACCAACCGAATTTTATTCCAAACCCAGGCTGCACCAGCTTATTAAACTGATTAGTTTGTTCCATCTTTGCTGGATGAAGCTGAATTAGTCAGTAAACCAACTTGTGCAGACTACGATTTACAATGAAACTCTGCAGACTGCCCTCTTTGTGCACAGTACCGTACAGTATATATTTAGTTTTTAATCTACGCATTTGTTCTTTTCTGTTCTGTCCCTTTCTTTCCTTGTTTCTTTCCCTGTTATCTTCCTCTCCCCTGGTATCTTCTGTTCTCTAAATCGAAGATTGCTCCTCTATTTGAGGCAATGATACTAATAGAAGTATTTAATTTTCTCCTCAGGGATGGATGGTGCGTCGACAAACATGTCAGAGTCGACCAAATGCTGCCAGTCAGTGGTTTATGATGCTTCATGACCATAAACACCCTGACCTTGGTTTTCTGAGCAGACAGACCATGGCAATTTTAGTACTGCTATAAACCATGCACATTACAGCCTTCTAGTCTCATTGCCTTCACTCACAGTCACCACACTACAGGCACACAAAGATTTGGAGTGAATAATATTGGAGACAGATACAGAAAAAAAAATAATAAAACATGCCTTTTTCCATTATTACATTTCTGCAAAAATAAACCATTAAATAGATTACATTAGATATGCCACTGAAATTAAGTTTAATAAAGATCATTTAATTGTGAATGTGTACTTCTAAACACTGCTATGGTTTAATTGTCATTTGCATTGCCCAAATATAATGAGAAATGTGGCTGATAGAACACAGTCTTCCAAAATATGATCCATATCAATGCTCTAGTTGAGGACAAATATTGAATTTTGGCCAACAGATGACTTAACGTCAGTAATCATACGGCTACAAAACACAACAGCAAAATACCACAGCTTTGATTCGACATGACTATCTATTCGGTCTTGCTTCACTTGAAATGAGCAAAAAGAGTGAGAATGAAATAAGGAATGTTCAGTGTTAGTAGCAGCTCATTTTTAAACAGTTCGTTTTATTAGGTGACCAGTGCGTCGCAGACAGCTTAGAAACTAAACAATGAAAAGCTCTCAGTTTACTGTGCGTTACCTCGACCGTGCTAAGAAACATTTAACCTGCACAGAGGAGAGTCTAAAATGTGTTGGAGCCCTAGGCAAAAAAAATAATAAAATAAAAAAAAATGCATTGGAGGGGGGCGGGGGGGGGGGGGGTGCTCTCCAGTCAGCATTCATCAACATTATCTTATAAATAATTAATAAGTTTGTCAGCCCTTGGGGACCCCCTACTGGCAAGGAACACCAAGCAGTTCCCCAGTTTGCCTATTGACAAGCTGAGCCTCTGAATCTGCAGGCAGGTGAGAGATTTCAGAGAAGACCGTCTTACTATGCTTTGAGCTGACAGGAAGGATATGGTCAAAAATCCCACACTTTACAACCACATCAAGCACAGAAGAATCTTAGAATGCACCACCTTAAATCTTGCTGCAGTAGTAAAAGAACGCATTGGCTGGTTGACTGTCAGCATGGCAGTGTTTTTGGTATTTTAAAATAATTCTGTAAAACTAAAATGTGTAATTGCTTAAATTGCTGGTCATTTAGAACATGGGTAAAGCCAATGCTCGTCAAGCATTTGCATACCCTGGTTGGTGGCCAGTGCATTCTGGGAAATTTAGCAGCTTTAGACAAATACAAAAACAAATACAGTATTTAGCAGCTTTCACCACATGCCATGGCCACCTTTGAAATTCAGCTATCAAGTGTATTACTGTATGCATGGAACCCAATGAGAACCCCTTTACCAGGCTGTTTATTTCAAATAATTGCCTACTTTTTTTTTTTTTTTAACTCATAGCCAATTCCCACCCATCAGACAGCTATACTCCAGGCACCAACCAGGGTAGGCAAATGCTTCACGTTCTTTCTCTGAGGCATGTTTTCAACCTCATGCAACATCAGGGTGGTTACACACTTGACAGAAGAGGCTATCTTCCCACTTCTAAAGAAATGAACTCATTATCACTAGGACTTATATCACTGTGAGAGTGTGCCAGACCTCCCTTTATGAGAGCATAGCCAATTGTTGCCCTTTTTTTTTTTCCTAATCATGCATGGCAATGGTACATAGGATTCAAATTTGCAAAAACTGGTGATGAAGTGAAGGTTTTTCTTTTGCACCAGGTATACGTATAAGCAATTTATAATGATGGCACCAGCCACAGTCCACCCATGAATTCACTTTTCTCTTTTTATCATCTCACAAATACGGTAGGAGACCTTGGGTGTACCCAAAATAAAGAGCTTTTTCTTCACCATAATGTTTTATGTGAATGCGCATGTGATTTGTAGTGTTGCTCAAGGCATTTAAAGTCATCTTGCAGACAACTTGTATAGTTTATACATTGACCAGAGGGCAAAAAAGCAGACTTAGCTAAAATCTCAGGGAATGGGAATAATAACGTTTAACTATTTCTTTCATTCCCTTATGTCGCAGGTATTCTAATTTCCGTAAATTAACTGTTGGTCACCAGCATGGTTGAAAGTAGGTCGCAGTGGACTGCAGATTTCCGCCTGTTCAGATTTCCTGCCAAAACCCACATTCAAAACTAGAAAACACAATGGATAAAGTTATAGAAGAGGATTTCTATAGTAGAATAAGTGAAAATATGAAGTACAGTAAATGTAATCATAAACAATAGAACTGTTGCATAAAAGCAATATCACACTCAAGGGCCTGTTATACAAACCGGATTCCAAAAAAGTTGGGACACTAAACAAATTGTGAATAAAAACTGAATGCAATGATGTGGAGATGGCAAATGTCAATATTTTATTCAGAATAGAACATAGATGACAGATCAAAAGTTTAATCCGAGAAAATTTATCATTTTAAAGGAAAAATATGTTGATTCCAAATTTCACGGTGTCAACAAATCCCAAAAAAGTTGGGACAAGTAGCAATAAGAGGCTGGAAAAAGTAAATTTGAGCATAACGAAGAGCTGGAAGACCAATTAACAGTAATTAGGTTAATTGGCAACATGATTGGGTATAAGAAGAGCTTCTCAGAGTGGCAGTGTCTCTCAGAAGCCAAGATGGGTAGAGGATCACCAATTCCCACAATGTTGCACAGAAAGATAGTGGAGCAATATCAGAAAGGTGTTACCCAGCGAAAAATTGCAAAGACTTTGCAGTTATCATCATCAACTGTGCATAATATCATCCGAAGATTCAGAGAATCTGGAACAATCTCTGTGAGTAAGGGTCAAGGGCGTAAAACCATACTGGATGCCCGTGATCTCCGGGCCCTTAAACGACACTGCACCACAAACAGGAATGCTACTGTAAAGGAAATCACAGAATGGGCTCAGGAATACTTCCAGAAACCATCGTCAGTGAACACAATCCACCGTGCCATCCGCCGTTGCCAGCTGAAACTCTACAGTGCAAAGAAGAAGCCATTTCTAAGCAAGATCCACAAGCACAGGCGTTTTCATTGGGCCAGGGATCATTTAAAATGGTGGCAAAATGGAAGACTGTTCTGTGGTCAGACGAGTCACGATTCGACGGTCTCGTTGGAAATGTGGGACGCCATGTCATCCGGACCAAAGAGGACAAGGACAACCCAAGTTGTTATCAACGATCAGTTCAGAAGCCTGCATCTCTGATGGTATGGGGTTGCATGAGTGCGTGTGGCATGGGCAGCTTGCATGTGTGGAAAGGCACCATCAATGCAGAAAAATATATTCAGGTTCTAGAACAACATCTAGTCATCTCTTTCAGGGAAAACCCTGCATTTTTCAACAAGATAATGCCAGACCATATTCTCCATCAATCACAACATCATGGGTGCGTAGGAGAAGGATCCGGGTACTGAAATGGCCAGTCTGCAGTCCAGATCTTTCCCCTATAGAGAACATTTGGCGCATCATAAAGAGGAAGGCGCGACAAAGAAGGCCCAAGACGATTGAACAGTTAGAGGCCTGTATTAGACAAGAATGGGAGAGCATTCCTATTTCTAAACTTGAGAAACTGGTCTCCTCGGTCCCCAGACGTCTGTTGAGTGTTGTAAGAAGAAGGGGAGATGCCACACAGTGGTGAAAATGGCCTTGTCTCAACTCTTTTGGGATTTGTTGACATCGTGAAATTTGGAATCAACATATTTTTCCTTTAAAATTATACATTTTCTCGGATTAAACTTTTGATCTGTCATATATGTTCTATTCTGAATAAAATATTGACATTTGCCATCTCCACATCATTGCATTCAGTTTTTATTCACAATTTGTTTATTGTCCCAACTTTTTTGGAATCCGGTTTGTAGTACTGAATATCAGCACAGCTGTCATGCTCCCGGCAATGCTCTCCGATGAAAGGCCAATGGCGCAGAGGACCTTAGAAGGTAGAAGATGAGGCCGCTAGGACGGCACTCCATACCATGGCTCCATACAAAAGGCTGAAAGCTCAGCTCTGTTTAAAGCCACAGCAATGCTCTCTGGTTCTCCACAGCCCCGCACCCTGCAGGAGTCACCAAGACATCCTCCAATGCCAGACCTCAGTCTATGCTACTGTATACCCTGTTACTGCAGAAATCCATGTACAATTCACGACCTGTTCTGCATAATTCATTTGCTATTCTTACTGAGTCATGGCCATCTCAGCATTTTTTTTTTTAATCTGACATTTCATCATGAATGAAAGCTGAAGAGTTGAAACTTAATTACAGCCCATTTGAGCTGCTATACATACCTGGTGATGGATCTGTGTGTCAACCTTTTGTGATCTCTTTGAACAAATCTGGAATCTCACCATCTATCACTTCATGCAACCTTGGGACTACCACAGATAACCTACTGTCCTTCTCACCCCACATTACATTGCAGTATCGAGAAGCACACAGGTGTTTGTTCAGTCCCTTGTTATTTGAAGACTGGACTACTAACACTACTAAATTTCCCAGAATGCACTGGCCATCCTCTGAAACTAATCAACGATGCACACGTTAACCTCTAAAAACCTCTAAATGTTCCCCCACATGCTCTCCTTCCACTGGTTTCCTACAGCTGCCTTAATCGGCAACTGGTACTTGCTTGAGTGTAGCAATAGCAGGATGATTATTGGATTATCGGATGAGGATATTATTGATACTGCAAAGCACATTGGATGTATTTCTCTGGAGCATGTGCCGAATGTCATACATGTGATGTGACATATCAATTCAGGTATCAACACGTACAGTATGTTTGCATATCAAAACATTTAGAAAAGGCATGTAAATGAAGTTAAATATGAAATACATTCAAATTAAACCTTACTCAAGTTATAATCTATGATTACTCTTGGCACTGATCGTTTTAAAACAAATCTGAAAGTGGTTCCCTTTTCTTCTTATTACTCTAATTAAATCCCAAAACAATAACAAAAAAACATTTTTTTTACTTGCTTTGCAATGGTTTGATCGGCTACCGGAAGTACGTGCAACCGGATGTAGGGTGACTGGCTCAGTCACTTGTATGCTGGAAATGCTTTGCATGCCAAGGCCAAGGCCTTAAGGTGAATATGCTCAAGGCGAGGCATTCATGCGCCAAGGTACCTCTGTATACCGAGCTTTCATTTTCGTCCAAAATTGGTTCATAAATATCTTATTCTTGCACCTCCAGGGTCTGGGTTCGATTCCCCGGCCAGGCTCGATTCTCGTCTCTGTGTGCATGGAGTTTGCATGTTCTCCCCGTGCTTGGTGGGTTTCCTCCGGGTACTCCAGTTTCCTCCCACAGTCCAAAGATATGCAGGTTAGGCTAATTGGCGTTCCTAAAAAATTGCCCGTAGTGTGTGATTGGGTGTGTGAGTGTGTGTATGTGTGTGTGCCCTGCGATGGATTGGCACCCTGTCCAGGGTGTACCCCGCCTAGTGCCCGAAGTCTCCTGGGATAGGCTCCAGGTCCCCCGCGACCCTGAACACAGGATTAAGCGGTATAGAAGATGAATGAATGAATGAATGAATGAATATCTTATTTTTGATCATTCACTGAGAAAGTTTTAATCCTAAACAATATTTTAAAGCATTTTATCGAACACTATCCAAGCTGCATTTCTTTGTTTAAAAAAAAATAAAAATAATTGACTGAGGGTATGAAAATGAGGCTTTTTTTTTTTTTTACTACCTTACATAATCCTCATTTAATCATTCTAAAAATAAGATTTCGACAGAGTTTTCCTGTCTCTCCTTGTAAAATTCCATTGGCTGTATAGCAGAAACCGAAAAATATTGGGATGGAGCTTATTGTACCAGTAATCTAAAGTGTGATTTAATACCTGACTTGATGTGACAGTTAACAAACATAAATGTACTGTAGAATAAATCAACAACCAAACACATTGCCCTTGTTCTAATTTTATTTTGAACAGATTCTCTACATGACCAGGTTTTCTTAGACAGGTCCAACTGGAGTCAACTGTCCTGCAAATTAGCATTGCACTGGGAGCTAAAATGAGACTTGCTTTCTAGTCTCTCTGTCATTCTGTGTATTCCGCTTCCTTCATGCTCCACTGAATGCCTTTCAAAGTCACTGTATAGGATAGCATTGCTTTATATTAGACATTACATATATACAGTATAGTGCGTGTGTGTGTGTGTGTATAAGGGTAATGGATAAAATTTTCTGTGAAGGGTTTTACTGTACCTTGTTATTTCCTTCACAAATAAAGCATCCATTTGGCTTTTGTACAAAGAACCACCCGCCTGGCCTGACCTTATGACTTTTGCTGTTCAGCTGTGTATCAGTATGCAATAACTGTGGTTGCATCTCATTTAGATGCCAATTTCCATTCCGGTTATAATGAAGCCTCTAGTAAGAGAATACTGTTCCATAAGCCAGAGATATGCTCTCCTGAAATCACACACAGACACACACACACACATTTCAATAACTAGTTCTTCATGCACATTAAAGTTGCAACATCATTATACCTAATTCAAATCATTAATCAAGACAATACTGCTATTGGTAAGTGGCACCATGTCAACGCACATCACACTCTGTCCGTAGCCAGTGCACATACAATACATAGTACTGTGTACTCTTCTTTAAACTCATGATAATGCAAATCCTTTCTTCTCAGCTACTTTGAACGTTTTTTATTTTTCTTGATCTTTCAAAGTCAGCTTTCATTTTTAAGGTTAGTTATGGGTGGATGGGTTTAAAAGGTGTATAGAAGAATTTTCTTCAGCAAAGACTGAAGTCTAAATGATGTCTGACCGCATGACTATGTGATCACACACTCTTGGCAAGAATTGTTTTGCATTCTGCTTCCTTCAAATATGAGCAAACATATCTGGAATATGGAAAGTAAGATAAATAAGTATATAAAGTCTTCTCTCTAAGTTTCAGACACCCTGAGCATGAAATCAGATTCATATTGCCACATTTATATAATGTCAATATTTCGGTCAATTTATGTGCAATACTTTTTCAGTGCAATAACTTACTGTATATTTTACTGCGACTTTTATATTTTTACTTAAGATTGTACTCTGAGCAACTGCAACATAAAAATTTCCTTGGAGAGATCAATAAAGTATTCTGATTCTGAAGAGAATTCATCTCACTGGGAATACTGTATGTGTGCCGGTGTGTGTGTGTGTGTGTGTGTGTGTGTACTGTGCATGATATTTGGCGGTGAGATATTCACTTAGTATCCCTCGTTGCATTACAAAATCCAACCTTGTCTTTTGTGTTTGGCTGTGTGTGGATGTCATCGATATGGTGAGCTGACTGATCTCCTTTGGTGTGTACTGATGTTCTCACAGCTTGGGAGTCAGTCTGCTCAGAGGGCTTGACATGTGATGGACCCTTCAAACGCACACTGACATGCTTTAGTGAAGGACACGACCTTGCTCGCTTTAAAATATGATATCGTCCATCAATTTTCCCTCTCCCCCTCAGCTTCTCTCCGAGGGTTTCCTGAATATATCTGCAGAGCTGAAAAAAAAGTACTTGGCACAATGACTTATGGATGATTTTTGTTATTATGTTCTTTGTTTTTGGTCTTTATTACAACAAAATTCTCCCACTCATCCACCAAATTAATTCTTATTAGCATTTCCTTTTCTCTTTCTCGCTCTCTCTCCTTTTCCCATTCTGTTCTTCACACATTGTCTATGTCTCTCCTCTCCTTCTGTGAACTGTTCTTCCAAAAGTCCCTGCTCGTCCAAGAGTCGGGATCAAAGCCTACTGTATTTTGCCCAGAAGAGCCTGATTGTACTTTAAGTATCTGTGACATTTTTTTCATGCTTACATCTTTTTATGTCTACTAATGTAGAATTTTTATTTTTTTTTAAAGCCCAGAGCTGATTTTTTCTTCTTCTCATTTTGGAATAAATTAGATAGAATTAGATTCAAGTCCACAGATAACCCCGGGGACAGTGTTAATATGCAGTGAAGGTTCAGGTTATGTTAGATTCAGCATGCAGAACATCTACTTGTTGGTTTGTTACAAGGAGTAGACATTCTGGTTAGCTAATGAAGAATGCATTTGCATGATAATTACCAAAGCAAAAAATAAATAAATACAAGCGTGTCTGGGATGGGATGGAATACAGGCAATCGGTGCATTAAATGTTACATTTTTCTGTTTAATATTTTACTTAGCTTTACCAAAGTATACAGTACCCTGCCGGGGTTTAGTCTCTTCGTCCTCTAGCATTGTCCATCCATTCATCCATTTTCTTCCGCTTATTCGAGGTCGGGTCGCGGGGGCAGCAGCTTCAGCAGGGATGCCCAGACTTCCCTCTCCCCGGCCACTTCTTCCAGCTCTTCCGGGGGGATCCCAAGGCGTTCCCAGGCCAGCCGAGAGACATCGTCCCTCCAGCGTGTCCTGGGTCTTCCCCGGGGTCTCTTTCCGGTGAGGTGTGTCCGGAACACCTCACAAGGGAGGCGTCCAGGGGGCATCCTAAATAGATGCCCAAGCCACCTCATCTGGCTCCTCTCGATGTGGAGGAGCAGCGGCTCTACTCTGAGCCCCTCCCGGATGACTGAGCTTCTCACCCTATCTCTAAGGGAGAGGCCAGACATCCTGCGGAGGAAACTCATTTCGGCCGCTTGTATTCACGGTCTTGTTCTTTCGGTCACTACCCACAGCTCATGGCCATAGGTGAGGGTAGGAACGTAGATCGACCGATAAACTGAGATACAGAGATATGGACCGATACAGAGCCCGCATCACTACAGATGCTCCCCCGATCCGCCTGTCGATCTCCGGTTCCATTTTACCCTCACTCGTGAACAAGATACTTAAACTCCTCCACTTGGGGCAGGATCTCACTCCCAACCCTGAGAGGGCACTCCACCCTTTTCCCATAACGATGGAGTCCCCAGGAGGGATGTTCTCTAGCTCCCCCTCTAGAGACCCCAAAAAGGGCGGGTACTCCAAACTGCTGTTCGGCACATAAGCGCAAACAACAGTAAGGATCCGTCCCCCCACCCTTAGGCGGAGGGAGGCCACCCTCTCGTCCACGGCAGTCAACCCCAATGTACAGGCCCCGAGCCGGGGGGCAATAAGTAGGCTCACACCTGCTCGGCGCCCCTCACCGGTGGCAACTCCAGAGTGGAAGAGAGTCCAGCCCCTCTCAAGGAGACTGGTTCCAGAGTCCAAGCTGTGCGTCGAGGTGAGTCCAACTATATCTAGCCGGAACTTCTCAACCTCACGCACTAGCTCAGGCTCCTTCCCCGCCAGAGAGGTGACATTCCACGTCCCTAGAGCCAGCTTCTGCAGCCGAGGATCAGACCGCCAAGGCCCCTGTCTTCGGCCACCGTCCAACTCACACTGCACCTGACCACTTTGGCCCCTCCTACAGGTGGTGAGCCCATGGGAAGGGGGTCCCACATTGCCTCTTCGGGCTGTGCCCGGCCAGGCCCCACCTATAGCATTGTATTGCTTTCATCTCTTTCCCAAGTAATTTGTTATTTTCTATTTTAGTACTTTACTTTTTCCCTTCCTTGCTGATGTCCAGTTAAATCTTGTCGTTAGTCCCTTTATAATCCAACTTCACCTAACCATGTCCTGTCCTTCACCTAGGTCCTCCCATGTCCTCCTTATCCATCTTTTGCTGCCTCACCTATTCTGTTGTACATTGTAAGACGTTCTGCTTTTATCTCTTTTTCTTTGTCCCTGGAAGGCAATAATGTTGCATATTTCTGAAGTGAAACCCTTCCTTTTCATCTCCATCTTGGCTGATGAGCTGTGTCATGGGATGGAATAGGTGAAGGGGAGTCAAAGACAACCAGAGAGAGAGAGAGAGAGAGAGAGCAATGCCCTCAAAAAGTACCTTTGAGAATTTGTTAGTTTGAAGGTTAGCTTGGTTTGGGAACTGAATGCTTAAAGCTGCTTTTAATAAGTATTGAAATTAGCCATTGGCTGGAAAGAAATCTCATTGTTCCGTCATACCTCAAAAGACATTCAAACATCCGTTCTCCGGATGAAAAGCACACATTTATTATTTTCAGGGTCAGTTCAGGTATCGGTGGTATTAGGAAGGGGAAAAAAGGAGGTCTACACTACTTAAAAAAGCAGGCAAAAATATCACCACTAGATACATGTACAATTAAGAATTCATCAAAAGCAGTTGTAGGGTTTTATTTTATTCCATCGGTTGTATCCATTCAAACATTCATGATCCTTTCATGATCTGTGTCGACCTCTTTATTATAACATTCTTCTTCTCACCATGATAAATTGTGTCGTAAATCAAAATTGAGTTGCGTACAGTATAAGTACATTACCGTACTGTAGGTCTTGGTTGTTATAGATTTTCCTGCTCTGCACACAGACTGTGACGTTTCCTACCCGGAATGTACAGTATAAATAATTGGGGTCAAATTTCACGACCCTTGTTCCATGCAAAAATGCATTCCAGAGATCAGCTGTCAATCAGAAATTGGCTCTGATTACTTGGACAGTCCTTATGTTCCTGGTGACACATTTCACAGTCAGTGTGCAGAGAAAGAGAATCTATAGCAATCTATGGTCATGTACTGCACTTATATGCAACTCAGTTTTGATTTGATACAGACTTGAAAAAAAAAAACTATCCCTTTAACTGTTTAATTAAATACTAATTATGCCAAACGAAATCACTTGATAAAAATTTTTTATAATTTTTTCTCAATGGATTTGCCCATGAAATCTTCATTAGCTCTAATCTGATTGGAAGAGGACACCAGCAACGTTTCGTAATATCCCCATTCAAGCCTTTATCATACAACAGTAATAATAATAATAATAATAATAATAATAATAATTTCCCCTCTCCTTTATTTTGTAATGCATTATATATACACTGCTGTTCAAAACACACACAAGGTTAGGCTACCTCCCTCTTCCATCCTTGCGAGTCTGTTATCATGAATCTACTCCTTACCGACTCCACTATCCTCTCCTCCTCATTCTGCCTCATCATTGATTACAGTACATGTCTGCTCTTCTCCATGGTGTCGCCACCTGCAGTTCTACATTTGCCTGGGGATGCTGCACAAACCCTGGCACTGCCAGTGAGGTAGAGGCTACTTAAGCCCCTAAACATGTCCGAATTTTCTGTACGATTGAGGGCATCTGACTCCAATCCTTTAAACTTATATCTGCATAGATTTTCTGCACCACCGTTCCACTCAGGGCTGTCCATTTTGACATGTGAGATGGAGAAGAAGGGGGGGAGGGTGGCATGAAAAGATTTTATATAGGCTTCATTGCTTCACCTTTGATTGTGCCCTGTGATTGGCATCATGGTATGGTCCGTGGAAATCAATTAATCAATAAACAAGTGAATTAATTAATTCAGAAGAAAAAAAATCCCTGTATGCCATGTTACCAATCAAGTCTCGCACAGGGACACCCTTCTTTCTCTAAACATGACAAACAGCCATTTTATTTATTTATTTATCTGAGATTCATCGCTGTCTATCACAGCTTCTTTTTACTTATCAGAGGAGTGGAAATGATTGTGGGGATAATTGTGGTGTAGTCTATTAATTGTTGCGCTCTAGTTGTTCCTGCTGCTTTTAGGTCATCTTGTAACTCTCTCTTTTAATGACAACTAGCACCTTGAATGAAGTGTGTGTTTGTGTGTGTCCGTGTGTGTGTGTCCGTGTGTGTGTGTGTGTGTCCGTGTGTGTGTGTGTGTGTGTGTGTGTGTGTGTGTGTGTGTGTGTGTGTGTCCGTGTGTCCGTCCTGCGATGGATTGGCACCCTGTCCAGGGTCTACCCCCACCGCACATTATGCCCGAAGTTGCCTGGGTTACTTCCTGCGTCTCTCCGCAGGATAATCAGTGTAGAAGGTTTTGATGATAACCATAGGGAGGACATTAATATTTTCAAGTGCAAGTTCAAGTAGGCTTTATTGTCATTTCAACCATATACAGTTAGTACAGAGTGAAACGAAACAACGTTCCTCCAGGACCAAAGTGCTACATGCAACATAAATTTACAACATAAACTAACAGAACAACTAAACTAGCTAACTAAGAGGCCTAGTTAGCTGGCTAGCAGAGACAAGACAGATATACCCAACATAAATTACAACATAAATTAACTAAAAGAAACTAACTATCTAAGGAAGACTAGCTACTGTATAGGGTTTTTACAGACAACAGACAACATAAAGTGACAAACAGAAAACAGACAACAGAAAACAAAAGCAACAAAGTGACAGTGCGACAACATACAGTAACATAATAATAAGGTGTTGTGGTGATGGGTTGAGGTAGTGGAGAAACAGTAAACATTCCTTAACTTAACGTAGCAGCAAGAATTAAGAAGTTAAGAAGTTAGTGCAAAAAGTAGTCCAGTGATGAATATTGTGCAAAAGAGCATTTACTGTACAGGTTGGTGTGTACCATAGTTTGGTAGTGTAGGTCAGTGTGTTTGCACTTGTGTTGATTAGTCAGTCCAGACTCAATGTTTTGAGGTAGTTAAGCTGAGTGATGATGTTTGTATGTGTGTGTGTGTGTGTGTGTGTGTGTGTGTGTGTGTGTGTGTGTGTGTGTGTGTGTGTGTATCAGTCCAGTCCCTTTTTGTTGAGAAGACAGATCGCTTGTGGAAAAAAACTGTTGCACAGTCTGGATGTGTGTGCCCGAATGCTACGGTACCTTTTTCCAGATGGCACGAGTGTGAAGTGTCTGTGAGAGGGGTGTGTCTGATCAGCCATAATGCTGGTGGCTTTGCGGATGCAGCGTGTGGTGTAGATGTCCTCAATAGAGGGGAGAGAGACCCCGATGATCTTTTCTGCTGTCCTCACTATCCACTGTAGGGTCTTGCGGTCCGATATGGCACAATTTCCAAACCAGACAGTGATGCTGGCTCAGGATACTCTCGATAGTTCCTCTACAGAAGGTGGTCAGGATCGGTGGTGAAAGCTGGGCCTTCCTCAGTCTTCTCAGAAAGAAGAGACGCTGTTGGGCTTTCTTGTGCAGGGAGCTGGTGTTGAGGGACCAGCTGAGGTCCTTCTCCAGGTGGATGCCCAGGAATTTGGTGCTTTCGATGATCTCCACAGAGGAGCTGTCGATGCTCAGTGGAGAGTGGTCGCCTCGTGTCCTCCTAAAGTCAACAACCATCTCCTTTGTCTTGTCAACATTCAGAGACAGGTTGTTCTCTTTGCACCAGTCCGTTAGCCTCTGCACTTCCTCTCTGTACTTGATGATGTGATTCGAACTGTGTGTTGCTACACAGTCGTGAGTCAGCAGTGTGAACAGCAGGGGACTGAGCACACAGCCTTGTGGGGCCCCAGTGCTCAGTGTGGTGGTGCTGGAGGTGCAGTTCCCGATCCGTACTGACTGAGGCCTTTCGGTCAGAAAGTCCAGGATCCAGTTGCAGAAGGAGGTGTTCAGGATCAACAGGTTCAGCTTCCCGATCAGTTGTTGAATGCTGAGCTGAAATCTATGTACAGGATTCGAACATATGTGTCCTTCTTGTCCAAGTGTGTGAGGGCAAGATGGAGTGTAGTGGAGATGGCGTCGTCCGTTGAGCGGTTAGGACGGTACGCAAATTGCAGTGGGTACAGTGAGGGGGGCAGCAGGGTTTTGATGTGTCTCATGACGAGCCGCTCGAAGCACTTCATGATGGTGGGTGTAAGTGCAATGGGACGGTAGTCATTGAGACAGGACACAGAAGACTTCTTGGGCACGGGTACGATGGTGGTGGCCTTGAAGCACGTGGGAACGACGGCGCTGCTCAGAGAGATGTTGAAGATGTCGGTGAGAGCATCTGCCAGCTGTTCAGCACATTCTCTGAGCACTCTGCCTGGGATGTTGTCTGGACCAGCAGCTTTACATGGGTTGACTTTGCGTAGAGTTTTCCTCACCTCAGCTGTAGTGAGACACAACACCTGGTCGTTCGGAGGAGGGGTGGTCTTTCTGCCTGTCGAACCGAGTGTAGAAGTTGTTCAGCGCATCTGGGAGGGAGCCGTCACAGGCAGGTGATGTCGTCCTGTAGTTTGTGATGGCTTGTAAGCCCTGCCACATGCATCTCAGTTATGCCAGTGAATTATAGAGACGATCCATTATGACTGTTTTTTTATTTTTATTTCTTTACTTTATTGTTTGAACATTACTTACCCGGTTAACTTGAGCCGTACCATAAGAACAAATGGCCTTAGTATTATAATGTGAGCAAAGTGTCGCACTAGCGTAATGGAAATAAATGTGTTTAATTAATTGGGTATTCATTGAACTAATGGGCATTTTCATGATATTATATCAGCATCAATTGCAGAGTGTAATGGTATGTTAATGTAGTTATAAATTATACATATTTTACCACCGGACGTATCTGTTGAACAGTAGCTATTTTCTTTGTGTATTTATTGTCTTTATTTTTTGAGATCTGTAATTTGGAAATTGTGAACAATGCCGGAGTTACACATTGTAGCACTGTGTGTTTAAAACGTCATATTAAATAACCAAACAAAAGCCTCTGAATATTTATTTGTCTCACTGCATAAACAATAAGATAAAACATCGCCTTCGCCTCCCCCATCCTGTTGGATTTGGGAGCCTGGGCTGTTTTCTGTGCTGTTATTTGAAGTGCGATTTGGATTTGTTTGCTTTCAGATTTGAATAAAAGTTTAATTCTACAAGCTATCGTAAAATGGACCTTTTAATGTTAAGTGCTTTTTAATGGTGTTTGTAGTTCATTGACACAGCAGGAGTACTTCCTTGTGGGTTATTCCCCGGCCCTTAAATCTGTGCTTCTAATTTAAATTTAAATGGCTAATGTCTATTGTACTGCAGGACTGATGATGTTTTTTTTATTGGTCATAAGGTGTTGATTAATCTTTTAATTCCAATTTGTTGATTAATTCCAACTGTAAGTCAAGTAATTCTAGTATGTTATTTCTATCCTTAGAACTTTAATTTGAATATTTTCCTGAAATAAAATGTATTCTATATTTGTTACATACAGATTAAATCTTCAAAATATTAGTAATATTAATGTGTCCACTACGCTGGTATACTTTTGCCTTATATTTAAAGTACTTCATGAAATTCTAATGCTGTTGTTGGTCTTTTGGCTGCTCCTGGCAAGGGGTCGCCACAGCAGAATATCCAGTCCGCACAACAACTTGGCACAGGTTTTACGCCGGATGCCCTTCCTGACGTAACCTTCCCATTTTATCCGGGCTTGGGACCGGCACTGTATCCAGTGGCTGGGGTTTGGGCACTGGCTGGGAATCGAACCTGTGCCGTCCGCATGGCAGGCGAAACACCTACCAGTCACCAGCCACCAGTGCCCATCATGAAACTCTAATACATTTAGCAATATCTTTTGGCTAAATTTACTCCAACCAAATTTGGCCAGAATGGAAAATCCTACTCCAAGTCCACTACATCACATTTTTTAACACAATAAGCCAGTTTATATATATAAATGACATATATACAGTAGCATGGTTTCTTTGTTGCTGCATACAAGATATTGAAAGTCAAGCAAAAGATATACTGTAATCAAGTCCCAGCACAAATACTGATAACACTGAATTAACATGATAATTCTGCCGTACAAGTACTTTACCCACAGTAGAGCAACAATAGCATGTCTGTTACACTGACCATACTTAGCTTGTGAAGAATTCCCAACATTTAATACAAAAACAATGATATAAACATGAGCCAAAAACATTAGTAGCTTCACAACGTATATGTATAAACGCAATAGTTAAAAAAAAAAAAAACTATGTAAGATTACCTCTCCAGCATCAGTTGGACCCATTGGTTGATAAAAATCCTGATTTATCTGAAATTCATTGTTTTATAGTTCATGACCTGAGATACTGATTGTACAAGCACCAAAATCTAATCATATACATAATTCAACAGCATTTACAAAACAGCAGCAGGTAATTGACTACAGATAGGCTGTTTAATTTTCAGATTCTACTGGCTGAAATTACTCCGACATCACCTACAGACATGCTTCATCTCTGCTCTTCAATCTTATATGTATTGGGACAGTGTGACTGCAGATTCTCATTTCCACAAAGCAGGGGACACATTTAATTCCACTTGTTTACTCTGTTGTGATTTAAGGTTAATGATAGAATAGATAAAAAAAAAAACATCAGCGCTGTTCAAACCCAGGCCTGGAGGGCAGGTGTCAGGCCCAGTTTGTTGATTCTTCTGCTCAAACTCTGATGATTCATTGAATCTGTTAATTGCCATGTTCACTTGGTGTGTTTAAGTGTGGGTGAACTACAAAATGTGCTGGATTCTGGCTTTCCAGGATGGGTTTGGAGCAAGCCTCTAGTAAAGCTTTCTGTAAGGAGAGTTTTTAAAAAAGTCTTTGAGTCTTGGGTTCCTGTGCTTTAAATTGATCAGAAAGTTTTCCACCACAGGAAGCTGTTCGTGAAAGAGGAATACTGCTTTTGTCAAGATGTATTTATACACTACAAAGTGTTTCCATGAGTACTTTTAAGTATTGGTGCAGCCTTAAATGTACGGATTTATTTATGCACAACACTTAATGTATAAAAATATGTACTGTATAACAGCACAGTGTGAATAACACCGAGGATGTTGGAACTTGTGTGTCAGGTGGTTGCAGTTCTATGCAAATATATTTATATTTGCTTTATACGATGTGCAGAGTCGCAGAGGGGTCTGGAGCCTATCCCAGGGCACAATGCGGGGTACACCCTGGATGGGGGACCAATTCATCACAGGACACGTACACACTCGCATGCACATGCACACACTACAGGCAATTTGCGAATACCAAGTAACCTAATCTGCATGCCTTTGGACTATAGGAGGCAACAGACGGAACTTGAACCTGGACCACTGGAGGTGCAAGGCAACAGTGCTAACCACTCAGCCACCGTACCATGTAAAAATGGTTAATTAAAAAACAAAAAAATTATAAAAAAAAGTGGGACAAGTTCAAGGTATTAACAAGACAGGAAATAGAATGTAATCAAAAAGTAAAATAGCTAAAAACAAAAAATACTGTATATACAGTACAGTAAGTCAAGCAAGGATATGCTATGAATTGCTTCACAATTGACTGAATGCTCAGATTTTGTACTTATAGTGGTGTGTCAGTGATGGGAACCTGATAAAATCAGAAGTCATGTAAGAAAGAACTTAAAGTAAAGTAATCTGGTAGTCTGGGGTTGCCATGTTTATGTGACATTGGAGTTGCCTTTTAATTGAAGTTTAACCAGCGTAATCTTTGCTGTGATTGGTCAGCACTGCCTATATTAATTAAATATGCTAAAAAAAAAAAAAAAAGAAATATATATATATATATATATATATATATATATATATATATATATTGTAATATATAAGATATATATGTAAAGGTATATGTTTTTATATGTGTCGTTTTAGAAAAGACTAGTAGACTGGACTAGCAATTGATGTAACTAATATTACATTCACTACCATTTTTACTTCTGGGTTGATGAGTTAAAATAGGTAATTACTTATACAGTGTCATTTTTATCTTCACAGGATAGACAACTGTTACTTGGAGGCTGTATGTATTTGCAGTCGGCACAATTAAGCTATCTGTGCGTAATTATGACATGGCACTAATCTCAGAGCAAACCGCATTTTTGCTAAATCTATTTACTCTTTGAAAATCACATCTCTTCCTGCTCAGACTGCAAAAAACAAGCTTTAGGAACTTTATCTTTCTGAACCGCTCTGGAGTTGCTTTTGTCTTCTTACATCCCTAATCATGTTTGATCACTTACAGTCAAGGAGTAAAACAGGCTGGGGTAAAAGAATAAAAAGGCAAATATTTAATACAAGTAATAGCATTAGGTTATGGAGTGAGGCAGGAGAATAATCTTCTGTTTAATGGGCTACATTCAAAGATGTGCTGATTTAACATGCCAGTATGGTAACACTGTTTGAAAAAGCCAAGGCAATTTATTGGACGTTCTCGAACCATAACTCAGTTGCCCTGCAAGTTTATAGGCAGTCATAAGTTTAAAATCCAGTACATTTTACCTCTGTATCTAACATGCAGCACATATAAGCAAACAGAAGAATTAAATTAAAAAAATAAAACATATTTTAAGACTATGGTATGTGTACTCTATTAATATTTGTAAAGCAACATTTACCAAATTGCTAATGGGAGTGCAGGAATTGATTTACTGTCAGATGAGTAATATATTCTTAGTGATCTTCATACTGCCTTAAGCAGAGATTAATTATTATAGAATTGCACTTGTCTAATTTAAGTTGCATTTACAGTATATAGAAAAAATACTACAGTAACTACTGTAGTATACTGTGGTTTACTATGGTATACTGTAGTAAACTTTTGTTTTTGCTATTGTACTGTAATTGATTACATGCTATAGTGCACTGTAGGATTTATTATAGTAATTGACTGCAAACTATGTTAAACTGTATAATTTACTATAGTAATTAGTTCATTCCGTAGTAAACTTCAGTACTGACTATAGTAATCGACTATACAGTACGACATATTTTAACTTCTAGGGGCAATTGATACCCAGAAGCAAATTTTGGGGAGGGAGGATAAAAAAAAATGATAGATAAAGAAACCAGGATCACATAAACGCTTGAGCTCTAAGATGCCAATATCACACTCATGTCCTAAATGTGAAGATGAATAAATACGTTAATGAATGAAGAGACAAAGCTAAAGACATTCTTTTTTAATTTTTTTTATTCAGCTACTGTCCTTTTTTTTTAATATATTATTTTAGCTCATGCTACCCTTTAAAATATTGACATAACCATAGTGTAGATTTCATAGGGTTCGATTCAGTTCTGTGTGCATGGTTGTTATGGCTTGCAAAAAATTTTTAATTCTCTGTTAACCACATTTCTGCTATTGTCCTGTAGCCCTCTATTTGTACTAGTCACATGGATAATCCGACATCGCTACTCATGCTTTTTTAATTAAATCTCTTCTATGGTTGGGGCTTATTTGCCCTTTTTGGAGGCTTTACCTGCTTTCAATGCTTTTCAGATCCACTGTAAACCCACTGTTCTGCTCCTGCACTCCTGGTGGCTCAGAGTCTTACGAAGAAACAATGGAGGTGAAAGAATGACTGGCTGTTAATGCCTTTTAAAGAGCTTGAATAGGTCCTAGAGGATTAGTTTAATTTGAAGTAATGAGACCCCAGTTGTTGATTGCATTGCAGTATATATACAGTACACACACACACACACACACACACACACACACACACACACAGTCAAAAGTTTCGACATACCTTCTAATTTCATGGCCTTTTTTCGTTTCTCCAATAATCTCTTTTGAACAGTTGATATTGAGATGTGTCTGCTACTTCTGCTCTGTAAATCCTTCATAACGACTGTAATCTGATGTGTGTTTGTTAAATGGCGATTTCTGGGGCTGGTTACTCTAAATGAGCTTCTTCTCTGTAGCAGAGGTAAGTTTTGGTCTTGCTTTCCATGAGAGCCAGTTTCATCATGGTGCTTGATGGGTTTTGCATTCCAGTTCTACTCAATGTGGTGGGTTCTACTACCCCTAACCCCAAGCTGCTGTTTCACCTGTTTTTTTTTTTTTATGTTTAATGCGGACATGTATAAAAAAAAAACACTGCTGTGGTCATTACTATCCTTTTGCAATAGGACCAGCTGGGTTTAAAAAAAACATTGCTAGAAAGACTACCATAGTAATTGGAACAAAAATATAGCCTAAGTAGTAACAATGCCAAAAGAGTTGAGAACAAAAGTGTTGAACTGGCACAGCGAGAAGTGCATGAAGTGTACTGACAGTTCAAAAGAGACTGCTAGGGGCAGGGCTGAAAATCAGAGAAATCCAGGAAAAAAAAAGATTAATTGGGCTCAAATTATAAAAGAGTGGTTCTGGGAGCATAAAGAATCATTTTCACACCTGAATTGGCCACCACAGAGTCCTGACCTTAACCCCAATGAAATTCTATGAGAGGTGCTGGAGAAGAGTTTATGGCGTATCCCGTCATTAATGCAGGATCTCAGCCAAAAGTTGATGGATGGAAATAAATGTTGTGCCATTGCGTAAGGTTTGTTAAAACAACACCATTGTGAATGCAAACCTCAGTCAAAGCTAAAGGTGGTCCAACATAATAATAATAATAATAATAATAATAATAGCTTCAAACACCTAAACACACTGAAAAAATATTGATGCCTTTTTACTTTTCTTCCATAAGATGAGTCATTCATACTTATGTGTTCTGCCTTGATTGATTAATTGATTGATTGATTGATTAATTGATTGATTGATTGATTGATTGATTGATTGATTGATTGATGCAGTTTGAGTACACACTGTCATGCCAATATTTGCAAAGATAAACAATTAAGCCATTTGCAGCTATTAATTTAGTACTAATTGACAGCAGATCAACAATGTGTTTCATTCATGTACTGCAGATGAATTACAGCGGCAGGTGTCTGTAAAATCCACAGTTAGTTATGTTATAATACTCTATGTTCTCTATGCTATATCAAGATAAAGATGCTTGTGTCATTATGGAGTACTCGATTGTGACTAGTCGAGTAACTAGTTTTCTGCCTGTTTCTGCCCTTGTATTATTATTATTGTTAATTATTATTATTTATTTATTTATTTGTAAAAAAAAAATTAATACAGTTTTTTTTGTTGTTGGTGTTGTTGGAAGGGTGACTATAACCTCAGTATCATTGTTATGGTCTGCATTCTCCCTGTGAATTATGAGCCATTCTGTACAGAGTGAAGAATCGATAGCTCGGAGGCTACAACCCATCCTTTCCATACACAAATAGAGGACCATGAGCTGTTTGCTCACTATTACACAACCGGCATTCGCATGAGTGTCAGATCTCCCATTAATGGCATATTGATCTTGTCCTTACAGTTTAGTGCAGCCCACCTCCTCCTTTCTCATCACTTTTCTTTTCTCTCTCTCTCTCTCTTGCTCACTGCTGCCTGTGGGTTTGTATGTGTAGCCCCTACTTTGGTAGAGAAGATTATGGTGGGCTTCCTACACTGCAGAGTGACTAATAGGCTGTCCGACTAGATAAATTACACTTTAAGCAAGAGAAAATAGCTCCTGTGAGAAGCTTCCCACATCTCTCTCTCTCTCTCTCTCTCTTTGTCTGTTTCTTGGCCTCTGCTCCGTGCGACAGGTCGTAAGAAGTAGGAAGTGCATGCAGACAGCACGCGACACATCAATAAAGGAATTATGTAGATGAATCCTGTATGTATCAATGAATTATGAAGATCCTCTAATGCTCCCTCCTACACCCTTTCTTCTCTCTGGCTACTTTTTAGCAGTTGATTGAAAAGGTTTAAAATTCACTAGTCATTATGCGATACTTCTACTGTACGTCTGTCTCTGCGTCAGGTTCTCTTTACCAAACTCATTATACCGGTTTGTCATTTTCAGGCTTTCATCTTTCCGTCGCAGTATAAACAAACATGACACCAAGATAGCTGTGATGGAGAGTCTCGCAGTTAGAGTAGATGTATGTATGTATGTATGTATGTATGTATGTATATTTTTAGATTTTCAGATGAAAAATGTTTTCTTAAAGGTCATTTGCAGCCCCTCCTTTCCTTCTTATCATTGGGTGAGACCTGCAAATTATTCAACCAGTACTAGGCATACTAACATGCATAAAGGGCACTGAAGGAAGAGCACCAGCACAAAGAACAAAGATGAGAAGGAATGTCTATCCAGAAAGATATTATTGCTAACAAGTACATATTACTGAAAACAAGAACTGACAGTTGTTTATTTTTAATACAAGGCTGGCTATACAGTTTTCTATCTATCCTATACACTGATCAGCCATAACATTGACGTTACATCCACCTAGGTTTTGGGTTCCCCTTGTGCCAACTGGCCCCTCGGGGTGTGGCTCCACAGGGCTGTGATGTCTGGCACCCAAGACGTTGGCAGCAGGTTTTTGAGCATGGTGGGTTGTGGGAAAAGGATCGGACTTGTTTGTCTGGTACATCACAGGGGTGCTCGATTGAAGTAAGGATTTGAGAAACGGTTTGGAAGCCGTTTAGTCACCGTGCATAGTGGGCTATGATGAACTGGGTGTTCTGGTGCCTTTCCATCATCGTCAGCATTAGGCTGGACATTAGTCCCTGCGGGCATCCGTGAGCGTTGGGTGCCCGTGATCCTGCCACAAGTTTACAAGTATATAATTGCTAATGAATATTAATGTGTTAATGTTATTTGGTGTTAATGTTATGGCTGATTGTTCTATATTCTATCCTTAATATTGTACAGACAGACAGATAGATCCCTGAGTTCATGGCGGTCATTGATGTTCATGATGTGAAGTCTAAATTAGATTTGCCCATTCTCTGATCTAATAAAGCCATTCCTCATAGCTGAAGAGCAGAGGGGGATATGTGTGCAGACTCTAAAGTGACTACTGCAGTCAACGCCACAATGAGGGATGAAGTGCAGAGCTTTTCTATTTTTTTTTTTATACAACACACCTGTCCCTCCATCCATCCCCATGCACTCTGATGAAGCACAGGTTGCTGTGTTTAATAACAACCCTTATGTCCCTCTCCTTTATCATCCGGCCAGCCAATATAGTATTCATCCCCCTTAGCTATTGCTGAGGAAGTTGGGACGTGATGGGGGTGAAATGAGTGAGGTGAATAACACGCGCTATGATTACTGTGCATAAACAGACCTAAATGGGACATACAAGGTAATCTTATTCTTTTTTTCTGCAAATCCCAGAGAGAGGAGGAAGGAATACATTATACTGTATTATACCAGAGGATCATGTATTGGAAAGAATGGTTTATACCTTAAGCCTCTTAATCCAGGCAGTAATCATGATTTTGATCATGTTTTGACAATACTGCAATGCCGATATTCCAGTTAAGCTGATTTAATTCAAGTGGACGGAATTTAAAACAGACATAAACGTTTAAACAGTGCCCGTAGTTGTCATTTTTAATTATTTCCCAGCTTTACTGTAAATACTTATACCCTCATAATAAAATGTAGTCAAGTCATTTTTATAGGAGCAATATATTGCAAAATGTTGCACAAATATATATATAAAAAGAAAGCTATCAACAATGCTAAGGCTTTAAAATAGTAGGCGACTGTAAGATGTTACAGTAATCATATTTAGACTGAATTTTTAAGAATCTGCACAGCCTAATCTCATTTCTCATGACTAGCAGCATGTCATTTCCATTGCTTGATAATCCACCATAATTTTATCTAGACCAAAAATTGAGAATAATCAGGTGCATGTGTATCTCTAAATAAAAAAGGCATTTCACAAAAATGCCTTGGGTAATATGACATATTGAGGAGCAATTTAGCATAAACACAAAAGCCGTCTGGACCGGAATGCAGTACTCTGCTTCCACCTGCTGACGAATGAAGTCTTTGCAAGGAGCATTTCTTCATGTCTTTGATGATAAAAGCAGAATTTGTTAAGTAATTCATACCTGTTTTTTTATTAGTCATACTATTATTATTTGTAATATTGATTCCGTCAAAGTCCAAATTATGCATCACAGTCTAGTATGTCTTCTCGCCTGAAATAAGTTTAACATAATGTCATCATCCATGGATGATAATATACCTGGTTAATATACCGTTCATGCATTCAGTTAAACAAACCAGCAAGCTAGAAAACAGACATTAAATAAACTCAAAAAATCTCAATTCTGCCTTTAATTTCTCTCTCCACTTCCCTCTCTCTAGATCGCTACTCCGATTGTCTTTTTAATTAAAGTAACTGCAGAATAGGATAAATGAATTGGGGGACATTCATGGGAGCCGGCTACTTCACATGATCTTAATCATAGTCGAAGTAATTAAAGTTAGATCCCGCTGAAAACAGTCCATTTATTTTCTCCCCTTGTCAAGCAGGTGTTGATAGTCCCTGGTTTTACACTCAAATAAGCTTCAATTGGAAATGCACACTTTTTTTGGCAACATGATAGTCAACAAAATGGCTCTTTAATAAGCCTAGCAGTACTGTAATCGGACGCAGTGGTTGGAGGTTGCCAAACACGTATTTTTGATTTGGAAAGACCACAAATATCTGCAGTACATCCAGCCAAGTGAGTAAACCCCTGGCAGGTGGGGTGGGCCCTGATTTCGTCCACCGAGACTTGGTGCTTTCATATATGCCTGGCACAAAGTGGACACTTTGTCCAGGCAGTGGGATACACCATTAGAGGAAGTACATAATCCCTTCTGCTCAAATTCTGACTAGAATAAGAGCATCTACAGGGAGGGCTTTTTACGTGAAGCCAGGACCAAGTAATGGTCTGCTGTGTCAGCGCTATTTCCTTGTTTACACTCTCTTGGGATCACATTGTGTAGTTCCTTTGCAGGTGCCCAATATGGACAAGGCGGTCTGGATATATGCGGCTGCATGTCAGGTTCATCCTCTGTCCATCTCCTCCCACCGTAATCCCATCTAATCTTTAGAGTCTACCATCCTTACCAGGGATGACAATGATCCTGGCCATCATGGGTTGATTTATAAAGGCCTGTAAATTCATACAGTACGTCATGTAAGCTCACTTTGGCTAAATAGACTCCACTTGTAGCAACGTGAGTCCAATGGCTTTACTAAGAAGGTGAATCAGAATCTGTAGTGCCCCTGAGATGCTGGGCTTCATAAAATAAATCTGCACGGGCCCAATATCTGGTGTGGGTGAAACACTCTCTGACATTCCTTGTTGGGGATGATGCAATTTGAGTGCCAGTTTAGGTATCCTCCACACGTTTGTTGCCCCATCAATAATTATGTTAGGTGTTATTTCAATACATAGCACCACTTGTCCTTACATTCATCAAATGGACACAAGATATACTGACTGGCAACAAGAAGTGCGCAAAAGAGATGGATGGTGTTGAATCCCAAAGGGCATTGCGAAGGCAGACAAGCAGCAAGAAACATTGAGGCAAGCAGACATTGCAGGCAGCTGGCAAGGATGTGAGGTGCAGGAGAGAGGAACATGAGATCCAGCATGGCACGCCATGATAAGACTGCTGGTGGAGAGCAATGCAGCCTAGCTGGCAGGTTCCCTTTTCACAATATGCTACGATATGTCTTTTGGCACACAATGTCTAGTGGCTCCCTGCACCCAACGCAAACCCTGGTAGATTTTTAATGCAAAGTTATCCAAGCTAAAGCCTAAATTATGGTTCTGTATCAAGTCTATGAGTCTACAGTACAGGGCTTGTGCAATGGTGTGTCTGTGTTACTAATGGATGTTGAACAACAGTTCAGAAATGATTGCAATGTACAAAGGAGAGAAGACATTGGAGGAGATAGTCGATATGAAATCAAAAGATGGTAGCATAGAAGAAGAATCTGGAAATTCTATCAGGTCATCAATAAAATAGTTGTGGCCTATGTCGCCATGACGGGTAAAGGTATTTACATTTCTGGGGAGAGTCATGTCAGGCTATGCCATAGCCATGCAGTACCTACTGCACATGAGACCAATGGCATGGACTTGATAAAGAACCATAAATCAGGCTTATAAGAAGAACCCTAGGCCTGTTATCCTTGAGATGCTTTCTGTTAACCCTAAGATCTTCCGGGTAGCCTCCAAATGCTTGTAGTTAGCCCTGAAATGCTAGCTGTCAGCTGTGAGAGGCTTCCTGTTAGCCCCAAGTCTACTGTATTTACTTGTTTTACTTCCTATTGCTTCCTGTTTGATGTTAGCACTAACATTTTACTGTTACCCCTGAAATGCACCCTGAGCTTCTTTATGTTAGCCCTAAAATGCTTCCTACTAGCCCAGCTGACCTAGACATTCGTTCCGATCGGCCTGCAGTTCAGCCATGGTAAGTGTGATTCCAAACCGCAGGGAACGAAAATGTTCAGTTCAAAGATAATTGCGAATGAGTAGGGAACAAGTGAACAACAGGTCTTCACCTTCATAAATATTCAATATTTAATATCTTTAGTATATTTTGCTGTAGTAGATTTCCACAGCAGCAGCAACAGGTATCCGAGGTGCTTATGTTACCATGGTAACGCCGGGAGGAAGTGACATCTGCACAGGTGACGTTGCAGGATGTTCCCAATGGTGGAATTTTGTCACCTACTGTAGTTTTGAGCAAATCATGCTCAATCTGCAACCGAGTTTTGAAAACACAAACCCTGGAGTACAGATCAGGGTTCTTCTCTGGCGCTTTAATTATGTAGTGGACACGGATCATATCCAAGATGTATTTCTGTCTCATAGGTGGAATAGGGCAAGATATGCTGAGGCCAGGATATAGGATCGTTTACTAGGATCTGAAATAAATTGTTATCTTGCTTATGAAATATGATCAATTAAATGTAGCAACTGTATAAAATGACATAAAAATAGGATAGGTTGCAAAATATCAGTTGCAATATAGAGGAGTTTTTGTGCTACTTTCTCTGTGGGAGCCATGGTGAGCTGTTCAGATTTAAAGGGATCTGATCTAGCAATTCAGAAAAGATGTACAAAAGATAGAACAGACAAGTAAACTAAAAACAAAAAAAATATCACAACAATGATAACAAAAACACAATGGGCAAAATAAAAACAGATTTTAAATGATGATTTGGTTTAGGAAATCTGTTCCAATTATTTGCCAAGAGTTTTTACTTTTCTTTTTTTTTTGCCTACTGTATATCAGCATTTACAGCAGACATAAATGCAGTTTTTTACATTTTCAGCAATAATTTGTGCTATTGTTTTATTTCTTTTTCTTTTTTTAATTTGTGCCATCAAAGCAGAGTGGATGGGAGATGAATCTGCAGCATAATCACAAAGCCAAAGCTAACACTAAGGCTCATCCACAGAAGCACCACTCCTATCTGTCTAACAGGTTTGATCTCCTCAGATAAGTAAGCCTGAGAAACCCCAGAGTTCTGGTTACTGTATAGAATAATTTAATGTCACCAGCTGCTTTTGATTGATGTATACTGGTAGTCAGGGTGCTGGACATTTAGGGTCTTAGCAAAGCATATAGTACATCTAAAATGAAACTGAATATTGAATATCATGTATGAATATAATTTATATTATTTATTTATTTATTTTTATCAAAAAGTGATTTTATCTTTTGTCTAAAGATATAATGTTATTTTAATGATAGTTATCTATCTATCTATCTACCTATCTATCTATCTATCTATCTATCGCACAGATGTCTTGTGGCAATAAAATTTAAGTTGTGAAATTAAAGTTCATCAACTACTTGTCACGAACTAACCCGATGACGACCATTAAGACGTAGCTTAGGTCAACCATGGGTGAGGTGATGAATGGTTTCAGTTGGGAGGTGTGGAAGACGGGGTGGATCCGGAGCGCCGCAGGCAACTGGAGCCGGTGGGTGACAGGGTTGATCCTTGGCGTGACGCGGTATGGCCCAATGAATTTCGGTGACAGCTTTCGTGACTCTGTGTGTGAGTGAAGGTTCCTGGTGGATAGCCATACCTTGTCACCTACAGTACGTGGTACAACCGTCCCGGAGGGTGCAGACGGCGGTGTTGGATAACATAGCTGGTGTTGGCGCGTCAGATGGCAAGGCTGGCTTGGCGCCATAGCTGCCGGCACCGGCGAACCAACTGTTGGGCCGATGGTACGTCAACCTCCGGTTCTTGGTGGTCTTGGTGTGGTTGGAAACCATGACACACCTCAAAGGGGCTCAGGTTGGTGGCTGAGGACACATGGAGGTTGTGGGACAACTCAGCCCATTTGAGGTAGCAGGCCCAGGAGCGTTGGCGATCCGACACAAAACACCTCAGGTAATGCTCCAGCTGTTGGTTGGTTCGCTCCGTCTGACCATTCATCTGGGGGTGGTAACCAGAAGACAGGCTGCAGGTTGAATGGATCAGACGGCAGAAGGCCTTCAAGAACCGGGCGGTGAACTGGGGACCTCTGTCCGAGACGATGTCCTTTGGGAACCCATGCAATCGGACTACATGTTCCAATATCAGCTCTGTTGTGTTTTTAGCTGACGGGAGTCCGGCGAGGGCCACCAGGTGCACTGCCTTGGAGAAGCGATCCACAATGGTGAGGATTACATCCTTTCCCGCCGAGGCCGGCAGGCCCGTGATGAAGTCGACGGCACTGTGCGACCAGGGCCGACGAGGGACAGGAAGTGGTTGAAGTTCCCCCGGTGTCGGCTGATTAGTGTCCTTTGCCCTGGCATACACTGGGCACGCCTGGACGAACTCGGTGATGTCCTTCCTCATCGAGGTCCACCAGAAAGCCCGTTTCACGAAGGTGAGGGTTCGTAGGGTTCCCTGGTGTCCCGCGATGAGTGAAGAATGGCCCCACTGGAGGACTTCGGGCCTTAGCTGGGTTGGGACATAGAGTCGTCCGGGTGGCATGCCTGCCTGTGCGGGTTCTGTGGTCAGTGCCTGGCGGATCCTCGTCTCCATGTCCCAGTGCAGGGGTGCGATGATCCGGGTGGGTGGAAGGACAGGCACAGGGTCCGCCCGGGGCATCTCTCGCTCGTACTGACGGGAGAGGGCATCGGCCTTGGTGTTTTTTGACCCCGGGCGGTACGACAGATGGAAGTCGTACTGTTCAAAGAACAAGGCCCACCGTGCCTGGCGTGGGTTGAGTTGTTTGAGGTTCTGGATGCTGAGCAGGTTCTGGTGATCCGTCCAGATGATGAACGGCTCACTGGCGCCCTGGAGCCAGTGACGCCATTCCTCCAAGGCCCACTTTATGCCCAACAGTTCACGGTCCCCTACTCTGTATCGCTGCTGAGTGGGGTTGAATTTCTTGGAGTAGAAGCCACATGAGTGTAGCTTCTGGTCTGGACCTCGCTGGGAGAGAACGGCGCCAGCGGCCACTTCTGACGCATCCACCTCCACAACGAATGGTTGACTGGTAGACAACGAATGGTAGTCGACACACGGGCGAAGTTTGCCCCCTTTCTTCTTCACGAAGAAGAACCCCGTGGCGGCAGGCGAGGAGGATGGCCGGTTGGTGCCATGTCGTAGGGCGCTGGCGACGTATTCTTCCATCGCCTGGGTCTCACTGTTGGAGAGAGAGTAGAGGTGGCCGCGGGGGGGGTTGGAACCCGGCTGGAGTTCGATGGCAAGGTCGTAGGGACGGTGAGGTGGCAGGTGATTGGCCCAGCGTTTACAAAATACCTCTGCCAGGTCCCGATAGGGCAGAGGGATTGCGTGAATGTCGACGTCGGGGGCCTCGGACTCCCTGGAACACGTCCCAGTCTGGGCCCGTAGGCATAACTCGGTGCAGGTCGGCCCCCACTGAAGGATCCGGCTTTGTGTCCAGGAAATCAGGGGGTCGTGTTTGAGGAGCCAGGGGTATCCAAGGATGAGAGGTGGAGAGGAGATAGGGGTGAGGTGCAACTGGATTGATTCTTGGTGCTGACCGAGGATGAGAGTGATGGGTTGGGTCTGTTGGGTGATGGGGCTAGATGAGTGGGGCCGCCCATCGACCGAGGTGATCTTCATTGGCTGGGATAACGCCTCAATCTTCACCCTCAACCCTTTGGCGTATGTAGAGTCAATGAAGTTGCCCGCGGCACCGGAATCGATGAACGCGGCACTTCGGACCCGCTTGTGGCCAAGGTGGAGGGTTACCTGAACCGTGAGTCGAGAGGTGGTGGTTTCGGTGGTGGCGGAGAGATGGATGGTGCCCGGTGAGTCTCTCCTGTTATTCACCGGGGTTGGGCATTTCCCGGACGGGATGGACAGGTCGCTCGGTGGTGCGTCGCTGAGCCACAGTAGGCACAAAATCCCTCGCGGTAACGCCTCTCACGTTCCGCCATGGTCAGGGAGGCGCGCCCTAGTTGCATGGGTTCCCCGGTGTCAACCACGGCAGGGGGTGGAGATCCGACACGTCCGGTGAAGGCGGTGGTGACGGTGGGTGGTGGTCTTGGTACAGTGTAGGTATAGGTGGGAGCTGGTGGCAGAGTTCGAGGTGCTGGCTTTGGACGAGAGAGGAGGCGCTGGTCAATCCGGAGGGCTAGCTGGATCAGCCCCTCCAGTGTGGCTGGGAGCTCTCGTCCGACTAGCTCATCCTTAATGCGAGTAGCCAGTCCCTCGAAGTAGGATGTCCGGAGGGCTGCGTCTCCCCACGAGGTCTGGATGGCGAGGGTGCGGAAGTCCGCAGTGTACCGGCTCACGGACAATCCTCCCTGCCGCAGATGGTAGAGTTTTGTGTCGGTCTCCACCTCGCCCGCAGGATGTTCGAATGTTAGTTTGAGCTGACGGGTGAACTCGTTGTACGAGTGAGCAGTGTCGGGGGCGGGGCCGCGGCTGCTGCGGCGGGCGGACCGCTAGCCATGCCATCAACAGCCGCCCGGAAGCTCGCGTTCTCCCGCTTAAGCTCCGCAACCTCTTGGACACTCCGGCGCAGAGTATCGAGCTCCCCGGTTAGCTTATTGATAAGCACAGCATGCTGGTCAACCACATCGCATATACGCGCGTGATCCGCTGGGTTTACTGCTCTGGGCTCTGTCATTCTGTCACGAACTAACCCGATGACGATCAGAAAGACGTAGCTTAGCAATTAGACCTGTAGCGTGAATGGTAAACCCAAACGCGGATGGACACGAGCGGGCAGGATAATCACGCGATTTGCTATAAGGACTCTCAAAGTGAATGAGTAAAGGAAAGACACAATCTAACCCTCGTCCTATAAACACACACTCAGTCTGTAAGCAAACCCAAGAAAGTGAGTACTCAAGTGAACAGGAACGATACCAAAATAGCATGGGCAAAACTCAATGACAGAGCGATGTGCGGCGCCATCTTGTTTCCTTTTAAGCTTTCAGGTTCGCGACTGTCTTACTTCCGGGTCCTAGTGCCGGTCGCGGCTGAGTGCGCATGACACTACTGTATATAAAAATATTATGAAGAAAACACAGTGTGATATCACCTAAACACATTTAGTTACCCACTTTATCTCTCTCTCTCTTATTGTCTACTAGATGTAGCCGATGACATTGTTCTCGTAGAATTTAATTGACACTCATAAGCACATTTTTAAAATGTACAGCGCCATTTGTTGAATTTTGAGATGAAATAATGATTTTTTTCAAGATTTTTCATTTAAATTTCAAAGTAGCATATCTTCTATTCCTGTGGGCTGATTGCAATGAAACAAAGCCTGTGCTGTATGTTTCCTCAAGCTTGTGTAAGCCCCATTAAAATTCATTCAGTAGTTTTTATGTGATGCATACACAAACAAACAGACAAACTAATTTTAAAAACACTCTTGATGTGTTCTATTACTCATCTTATGTCCCCACTAATTTTTCTACAAATATCTTCAAAGTACAGATATGCTATCTTTACAGTTTTATTATATGTATGTACACTACCGTTCACTGATTTTTATTTCTTTCTACATTGTACAGTAAGGGAATGCTGAAGGCGTCCAAAAAATGCATGAATCTCGTTTGAACAGTTGATATTGAGATGTTTCTGCTACTTTTGCTCTGTAAAGACTTCATAACGTCTCTAATCTGAGGTGCTGTTAATTGATAATTTTTCAGGCTGATAACTCTAAATGAACTTCTCGTCTGCAGCAGAGGTAGGTTTTGGTCTCGCCCTCCTGGGACGGCCTTCATGAGAGCCAGTTTCATTATGGTGCTTGACGGATTTTGCAAATGCACTTGACAATACTGTTCTTGCAAGAACTATTACAGAAATTATAGTCCCAGTAAATCCCCAGTATTGTTGTAGAATGTAGAAAATAAATCACTAAACAAAAACAAAGAAATTTGCAAGTGACCCCAAACTTTTCAACGGGAGTGTATGTATGTGTATAAATACTGTTTATCCTGTACAGGGTTGCGGGAGGCCTGGAGCCCATCACATTGGACTTGGGGCACTAGGCAGGGACTGGGTACCAATGCATTGTATTGGACTGGACTGGGTACCAATGCATTGCAGGGCACAAGCAAACACTACGAGCACTACAATATACACTACTGTACTGTATGAGCAATTTGGAAATGACCAGACCACACGGAGGAAACCCTCCAAGCACAGAGTGAGCATGCACACAAGGCCATAGTGCTAACCACTACACTACTGTGCTGCCATTTAGTTACCCACTTAAAGCAAAATTTAACCAAGCTTGTTACAGCCCTTCTATGTAAATTCATGAGCATGAAGAGCCTTTTAATTTAAATCCAGAGAGGCAGTAATTATCTGCCTAACTTATTCCTTTCATGTGTTTCAGGCTAGATTCAGATACATGATTATCTTTCATGCTCGAGCTCCTTGTAAACATTTATGCCTCAAATTAGGGCACAAAGTTCTTTAAGCAGCATTGCTCTAATATTCCTGATATTTCATCACGCAATCTTATTTTAGGTGATGATTACAGTTCCAGAAAACCGAAATTAAACTACACACAGTCAGCCAGAGTAGTTAATATGTTTTTAATCTGACTAGCTTTTTTTTTTTACCTTTCCTCGTCTCCCTATCAGTCATAGCAGCGATGCATTTTTGATCCTATGTGCACAACATATTTATTGTAACTCATTACAGAGCTACAATAAATAAATAAATAAATAAAAGCCTGCTGTCAGATACTGTATCATACAGTATCTTGCAAAAGTAATCAAGCCGCTTAAAAGTCATCACATTCATCTGGATTACAAATGATCATTACTCAGGTTATTCCAGCCAGTAATATTATTGCTGTTATTAATTATTACTTAACAGTTTCCATTCTCACAGCTTTCTGTTCCACATGTGTTTACAGATTTGCTTCCTTTTTACTAGTACTGTATACTCTATGCACTTAGCACTTCCAAGTTGTTGTCTTCCATCTGTTTTGGTTACACTGCGGTTTCTGATTAGTTTCTGCCTGTTCATTCAAGTGTTCTCTCTGTCAGTGGTGTCAAAAGTATTCACATTCATTACTTGAGTAGAAGTATAGATACTAGGGTTCAAAAATACTTCTTTAGAAGTTGAAGTATCAACCCAAGCTTTTTACTTAAGTAAAAGTTTAAAAGTACTGGTTTCAAAACTACTTAAATTATAAAAGTAAGAGTACTGCGAGGGGCGACAAAAGCATTAAGGTCTCGCTTTCTGATCATGCGACGGGGGGGGGGGGGGGGGGTGCATGGGGGGTCGCGTTGTCCGCATTCTTATCATGCGACCCGGGGGGCCTGGGGGGGGTTGCGCGTTCTTATCATGCGACCCGGGGGGGCTGGGGGGGGGTTGCGCGTTCTTATCATGCGACCGGGGGGGCTGCGCGTTCTGATCATAAAAATAAAGTAACGAGGCTATTTTAAAAATGTAAGGAGTAGAAGTAAAAAGTCGGCTGAAAAAAAATTACTCCAGTAAAGTATAGATACCCAAAATTTCTACTTAAGTAAGGTAACAAAGTATTTGTACTTCGTTACTTGACACCTCTGTTCTCTGTGTTTACATCCTGCATCATCCTTTGTTCAAGATTGTAAAGTAAAATAAAAATTTAAGTGTATTCGACCCCATACACATTATTACCTGATAGACCTTTTGATATAATAACACCTTTATAGTTGTTGAGACAAGTTCCCACCAGAAACAACGTAAAAGGTGTGGCTGTCGTGCTTGCACATTCTGCATAAAAAAAAAAAAAAAAACAATAATAATAATAAAAAAATATATATATGTGTGTGTGTGTATATATATATATATATATATATATATATATATATATATATATATATATATATAATTAAATAAAATTGTGAAAAAGATAAATACCAGAAATCTATTTCAGAGTGGCCATGCAAGAGAGCGCACATGTTGTCTTGGGAGTGTCAGGATGGGTTGGTTTAGTTATTTTCTGTTTGTTTTTCTGTTTTTTTTTCTGTTGTTATATGTAAATAACAGAATATATTCCTGTTTCTCACTGCCTCAACACCATATTATTCTGTTATATTATTCTGTTATGTTATGTCGTGTTCATTGCACTGTCACTTTGTTGTTGCTCTTGTTTGCACATTTGCACGTGCACTTTATGTTGTCTGTAAAACCTGTAGTCTTTACTTAGCTAGTTAGTTTTTGTAAATTTATGTTGTAATGTATGTCAGGTCTATCTGTCTTGTCTCTGCTAGCCAGCTAACTAGGCCTCTTGTAGCTAGTTTAGTGTTTCTGTTAATTTATGTTGTAAATCTATGTTGCATGTAGCACCTTGGTCCTGGAGGAATGTTGTTTCATTTCACTGTGTACTAACTGTATATGGTTGAAATGACAATAAAGCCTTTGAACTTGAAATAATAAGAACTGTGTGTTATATACAAAAGAGTACAAGCTGTTTGGCCCGATCGGGTGTGAGACAAGGTGTCTCCACGTGGACCGTTTCTTGGTGTGCGGTGTCATCTGCGTGGCATGAGGTGTGCATATGTCCCTATGTAGAGGCTCTTCTGTTTGGACTAACTTCTGCCACCATGGTAAGCCACAGTCCTATTTCTCTATTCCTCATAATAAGATTGAGCTTATAGTAGAGTTAAAATGTCCCTGGGGGTTTTAGTTCATAGTGTACACACTAAGTACAACTGAACAGTTTGACAGCAAAATGAGACATTTCCAAATTGCCATTCTTCTTCTTTGTCTTCTTCTTCTTATTATTATTATTATTGAGTCACAAGCGCCCAAAATTAATTTACATTTTTTTTTAATTGACTTTGATTATATCAGTGTAAATTTTGCATGATTTTGCAACTTACTACAACTCCACCTGCTACATGTAAAATCATGAATAAAGCAGTAGTTAAATCAGCCTACAGCTGTGATTGTGCTTTTGAAAATGTGTAATTTACTGTTAATAATATACTTCATATGTGCAATTACAGTATATGTGTAATACGATTAATACAACATTTTAATAAAAATACTGTTGATTTAACAGAAATGTCAAAAATAATACAAAAACAAATGCAATAGCCTTACACAACACATTGTTATATTTATTATTATTATTATTATTATTATTATTACTTACACACATATTGATTTGCTCTGTGGCTCCCAAATGAAACAAAAGCAGTGGTAGTGATAGTTGAAAGCTTCCAAAAGAAGAATGTAGACTCTCAGATAAAGCCATGCGTCTTTGTTTCCCATGGCAGTTAATCCAAAGATTGGATTGTTTGGACCCAGTTAACGCAAGCCTTTCTCAGATCTGAGCTCTCAGTGAGGCTTACTGTGGAGGGACTCTGTGGTTGTGTCTCATATAAATATAAAAAAATGGTAGGTATTCTATATCCAACATGATAAAGCATGAATGATATAACATCTTCTTCTAAATACAATATAAAGGTTTTTCCTAATTACAAGCCAATTCAAATTCAAATTCAAATTTTATTCATCACATACACAGTTACAAAGCTATAGCTGTTGTTTCCACATATAACTATCTTTGTGTCATTTACATTTAGGCAATTGGCAGACTTACAAAAAGTGCTTTGACGTTTCCGTCGTTGGATAGATACTAAGTGCTATCAGTCAAACTAAATTTGATTATTACTTTTTTGTTTTAATTTGAGGGGGGGGGGTTGTGTTTAGTCCAAGAACTAAAGAAACAAACATGTCCAAACAAGTCGTCATTTAAATGTTGTCAAAGACTCGGCTGTATGGACATCTAGAAGGATGAATGTCATAATTATGCAATTATGGGAAAACAAAAGCCTTCATAGATTTACACATTTAATTGTAAATGTGGAACTTATGAGGATGCATGGATTTGTGAATTTTCTACAATAAAGTACATTAATTGAATACATAATGAATTACTTACAGTAAGTAAATATTAGGTGATTTTATTAAACTGCTATCTGTGTTAATTAAATAGATAGTTTAGATATACTGTGAGTCAGTAGATTCTACCCTAGACTACTGGGTACAAAGTAGTCCGAAATTTACTCTTGGGAAGCAAACTCTGACCGATTTATTTATTTTAAAAAATAACAACTAATGTTCCATCTAATTTACTCATGCTGAGCCCAAAAATGTAGCCTGCTTTGAGTAGTCTGAATATAGAAATTCACCTGTCATTCATTACACAGTACTATCTCAGCCTGCTTAATCATATGTATTTTTAATGCTAATGCAATTAACTGAATGTCAAGCAGTTCGTATTTTTAAAGCTGAAATTCAACTGATGAGACACAATAACACTGATTGCTAATAATAATAATAATATAGCATTCAGGTAGAAATGGCTGACCCGAAGGTGATTATCAAACTGCTTATTAGACTAATATTGGCCATAAGTCATAGGAAAAAATGTAAAAGATATGCAGGCAAACCAATCACAAAACAATGCTACTTTATTCATTCTCTTTACATTTCAACTTCACACAATTAATTATTCATTATATTTAATTAGGAGTGCCAATCTAAAAGTTGTCATTTTAGTTTAGTTAAAAATAAGAGTCATAGCATTATTCAAACAAAAATTGTTTTAATGAATAACATTCAAATAGCCAGAGGACTAAATGAGAACTAACTCTGCACTTTCAGACACAAACAATATCACTGCTCGTGAGAAGAATATTAAAGCATCTCATTTCATACTCCAGAGTTTATACTGTTTAAATTACAGTATATGAAATGTGCAAAATAAACAGTTTGCATTAACAAAGTGTAGATTAACAAAGATAAAATTACAGTATATGTAATGCGGACCTTGCACAATCATATGCACAATACCGATTACAAACAATCATCTGCACAATCACTTGAACAATTATTTGCACAACGATTGCAGCTTTGCACACACACCGCAGACTTTTTTCCTCAAACATATTGCAGACTTTTTCTATATCTATATCATATATATACACTCACCTAAAGGATTATTAGGAACACCTGTTCAATTCCTCATTAATGCAATTATCTAATCAACCAATCACATGGCAGTTGCTTCAATGCATTTAGGGGTGTGGTCCTGGTCAAGACAATCTCCTGAACTCCAAACTGAATGTCAGAATGGGAAAGAAAAGTGATTTAAGCAATTTTGAGCGTGGCATGGTTGTTGGTGCCAGAAGGGCCGATCTGAGTATTTCACAATCTGCTCAGTTACTGGGATTTTCATACACAACCATTTCTATGTTTTACAAAGAATGGTGTGAAAAGGGAAAAACATCCAGTATGCAGTAGTCCTGTGGGCGAAAATGCCTCGTTGATGCTCGAGGTCAGAGGAGAATGGGCCGACTGATTCAAGCTGATAGAAGAGCTACTTTGACTAAAATAACCACTCGTTACAACCAGCAAAGCATTTGTGAAGCCACAACACGCACAACCTTGAGGCGGATGGGCTACAACAGCAGAAGACCCCACCGGGTACCACTCATCTCCACTACAAATAGGAAAAAGAGGCTACAATTTGCACGAGCTCACCAAAATTGGACAGTTGAAGACTGGAAAAATGTTGCCTGGTCTGATGAGTCTCGATTTCTGTTGAGACATTCAAATGGTAGAGTCAGAATTTGGCATAAACAGAATGAGAACATGGATCCATCATGCCTTGTTACCACTGTGCAGGCTGGTGGTGGTGTTGTAATGGTGTGGGGGATGTTTTCTTGGCACATTTTAGGCCCCTTAGTGCCAATTGGGCATCGTTTAAATGCCGCGGCCTACCTGAGCATTGTTTCTGACCATGTCCATCCCTTTATGACCCCCATGTACCCATCCTCTGATGACTGCTTCCAGCAAGATACTGCACCATGTCACAAAGCTCGAATCATTTCAAATTGGGTTCTTGAACATGACAATGAGTTCACTGTACTAAAATGGCCCCCACAGTCACCAGATCTCAACCCAATAGAGCATCTTTGGAGCTTCGTGCCCTGGATGTGCATCCCACAAATCTCCATCAACTGCAAGATGCTATCCTATCAATATGGGCCAACATTTCTAAAGAATTCTTTCAGCACCTTGTTGAATCAAGGCCACGTAGAATTAAGGCAGTTCTGAAGGTGAAAGGGGGTCAAACACTGTATTAGTGTGGTGTTCCTAATCATCCTTTAGGTGAGTGTATATACATATGCATACAATACTGCATACTGCATATTGTAATTTGTATGGTTGTGTACGTGCCAAATAAAATTTTGAGACACCTTCTCCTAGAGCACTTTACCATCAATGCAGAAACATCTTTCAAATATCTACCTTTACTTCTGTATGTCCGTGTGTGTTATTTCTATTTCTTCCTCGCAATCACTTCAATTTTGTCTTCTTACTGTAAGTCTCATTCTGTCTTGAAAGACAATGGAGTTCACACCTGGTCCCATCTTTATAGTTACATTTGTTACCTATGAAAGCATGTTGCTCTGCTTGCACTGTTTCTGCTCTCAACTGTCTACACTCTTTTTTCGCTCTATTTCGCTTGATCCTGATACATCCTCTAATAGACTGGCTCCATTGTCTTCGGTCATCAGCGAAGGATCCCCAAGATTTAAAGTCAGTGTCGCCTGCTGTCAGATCTCTTTTGCACCTTATCCTTGGTCTTCTTCAGTGTTCTGAAGCCAATCGCAAGAGTATATCCTTTAAAATTCTGACACCTTGCATGACGTGACATGTCCTAGCCAGTGTAGCTGTCTATGTTAGAGCATACAGTAGCAAGCATGCTTAACATTCCAGCTTGCTCTAGGACAACCTTGTTGGACACACAATCTTGCCATGTAAAGCCTAGAACATTCCTGAGGCAGTGTTGGTGGAAGGATTTCGGTCTCTGGTGTTGGGGAGAGAAAGGTTTCCATGCTTTACTGGCATAAAGGAGTGTGTACACAGGCTTGATGCACGTTCATTTTTAATTAACTCTGTACATGTAACCAAACTTTGATTTAAAAAGTATGCTTATTTTTAGAATTTTATTTTATCATATTATGACATGCTGTACTATATACTGTACAGTTGTGATAGTGCTTGTTTTGATGCTGTTTTAAAGTAGGAAATGTAGAACAGTATTAAAAAAACTGATTTTATTTTCAGGGTGTGGAAGACTTAATTAACTTTGCATATTTAAATAAATTTTTTTTTTTTTTTTTATTAAATAAAACATAGTGTCCGAGTGGCGCAGCGGTTAGAGAGCTCGCCCAGGGGTCCTGAGATCGCCGGTTCGAATCCCGGGTGATGCTGTTTAAGGCAGCATGGTGGTGTAGTGGTTAGCACTGTCGCCTTGCACCTCCAGGGTCCGGGTTCGATTCCCGGCCAGGCTCGATTCCCGTCTGTGTGCATGGAGTTCTCCCCGTGCTTGGTGGGTTTCCTCCGGGTACTCTGATTTCCTCCCACAGTCCCAAGACATGCAGATTAGGCTAATTGGCGTTCCCAAATTGACCATAGTGTGTGTGTGTGCTCTGCGATGGATTGGCACGCTGTCCAGGGTGTACCCTGCCTTGTGCCCGGAGTCTACTGGGGTGGGCTCCTACAGGATGAAGCGGTATAGAAGATGAATGAATGAATAAATAAAAAATAAGCACGGTGGCTTAATGGTTAGTGCTGTCGCCTTGCACCTTCAGTTCCTGGGTTTGATTCCTGCTTTGGGACTGTGTGCATGGAGTTCCTTCCTCCAGGTTCTCTGGTTTCTTCCCCCAGGCCAAAGCCATGCACGTTAGGCAAATTGCCTGCAGTGTGCATGTGCATGTGAATGTTGAGCAGAGGTCTGACCAAGGTCCTACAAGATGGGCTACAGAGGTTTCTACAGTAAATGGATGGATAGTATGAGGTGTTCAGTGTATAGATTATACAGGATAAATTAGACCTTAGTCCTGGAACATGTTCCGTAGGTGTGCAATGTGTAAATCTGCGTAAATGTGCATAGGGATGCGTTTTGTGTTACATCGTGACTTGGTGTGTTAGCAGCAATGTAGGGAGAGTATTTATTGTGTGAGAGAACAAAAGAAAACAGATCAGATTATTTAGTCATATGTGGTGTTCTGGCTGAGAGCCCGTATAGCCTGCAGGAGGAAGCTTCTCCTTAGTCTCTCTTTGTTGGCCTTCAGGGAGAGCGGAAGCACTTTCCTGACCCCAAACAGTGAGAACAAAGCGAACAGTCCATTGTTGGGGTGGCTGAGGTCCTTCACTATCTTCCTGGCCTTGATCCAGCACTTGCTGTAGATCGAGTGCAGATCAGGGACCTTGGTATGGATGATGCGCTCAGCTGATCGCACCACCCTCTGTAAAGCTCGTCTGTCCTGCATGGTGCTGATCCCGTACCAGGTTGTGATGTTTCCCGTCAGGATGCTCTCTACAGTGCAGGAGTTAAAGTTCCTATGCATCTTGGAGAGCAGTCTAAAAACTCTCAAGCGTCTGCGGTGGTAGAGACACGGCCGGGCCTTTTTAAGGTTCTAATGAATAACTCAAACTTAATTTCCTAGATGTACAGTATATACCACAGCAGGTGAGATGTGACTCATTCCATTTAACATCAATGTTAACCAGCAGAGAGCAGCATTGCTCATAGTTCCACCACAACCCTCAATGTATTAACATGGGGAGCACATTGATTTGAGTTGCAATAGAAATGTAGCTGCAACAGGGGGCAGTATCATCCTGGTTTAACTGTATGCATCTCACACAGAGGGAAGCAGTAGTCCAAAGGTCTTTAGATCAAAATCAGTAATGGAAATACATCACATCTTAAAAAACAATAACTTTTCTAGTAACTCAGAAACAAGCATACAGTAGGACATGCCTTTCATTTCAGTGTGAAGGGAAAAAAACAATGTGTTAAACCAGGGAGGTGCAGTAGGTGTGTAGAAAAGAAAAGAGTAATTATATGGTGAAAAAAAAAATCCTTTTCCGTGATCTACAGTATGGTTATTTTTGACGATCAAAAGCTACAGTTAATGGATGTGCTAATTAGTGATTCTTTGGATGATTAACAGAACAATTAAAAGTTTTCCAATGTAGTCTGTATAAAAAAAAAACATGTAAAATATTAACCTTTACATTCAAATCACACAAACTTTTAATAGAGCACTTCTCTTAGTAATTTTCCCTTCATTTTTCTTTTCTATGTTGCATCAGCTTGAAAAAATGGGGCTTGGGGTTCAACAAAGCATAAAGACTCAATTATGAACTTGGACTAATAATGAAAATTTTTACAGTTACAGTTATCACAATGATCTAGTCGAGACCCACATGTTGATTTTTTTTGTTGTTGTTTGTGCAAGTGGACATATGTCCAGGTTATTGTCCTGCATGTTTCCCCACAGTCCTGGTGGCTTAACATTTTGCTTTGATATGTATCGATGGGAAGATGAAATCATCATCACTGTATGTGATTATTTATTAGAGAAAAAAAAAATGCAACATCTTTATAAAGTTTCCAATTGCAGAAAGTCCTACAAAAAGACATTTAGTTGTTGTTTCGTCAACACACGTGAGTCTACAGGCTTGTTTTTTGAGGTAAAAGCTTTTTGCCACGTACCCTATTTTCCATGTTTCCAGATTAGGTGTTTTTGATTTCCTGGTTTTATTCAAAGATGCGTCATGCTCAAGGGCCAGAGCATTGCTTTATCTTATCTCTGCTGTAGTCTGCTGTAGAGGTTTGTGTAATCACTCGTCTGTATATGACCATCTACCTGTTCCCTAAGCCTATCTGATTTTTGCTATACTATTTATATGGCTTGGAAAATGTAAAGTAAGAATTCCTTCTACTTATTTTTTATATGTTTAGACACAAAAAATCTTTCATATCCTTGTTCAAAATGTAATATCAGACACAATACTGTAAATATGAAAACCATGATGCAATTGTTAAATAATCAATTAATTTGTTGAGGGGAAAAAAACCTTGCGAAATCAGTGTAATTGACTCTAGACTTCATGAGCAGCAACAACTGCGAACCAACCCCTTCCATAATTGGACATTCATTCTTCTGATAACTGGAGACATTATTTTAGCGAATCTCCAAACTATTATTTGCAGAATTGCTTTTAATATTCTGCAGTGACGGGATTTCAGTTATGAACTTACTGTAACTTTTAAGACCAGGCCACAGCTGCCCAGTGACAGAAGAATCCTGAGCTGAACTCAATCAGCACTTTGGTACTGTATGTCACTCCAGAACTTTAATATTGTCTTCTTTTTTAGGCTCTCAGAGATGGACTGGCTTTTGTGATCACAGTATAACCCAGTGGTTCTCAAACTTTTTCTGTCATTCCCCACTTAAGGGGGTGAGCGAATTTTCAAGCCCCACTTGTCAACAAAATAATAATAAAATCGGCCAAGGTTACGATTTATTGAAATATCTATTCCTAAACCAATATGATCAAACACCACCAAGTTAAAAACAGATAAAATACACGTGCAATTGTTATAAAAGGCTTACGTTGTCACTTATCTTTGCATAATTGACCCCATGTTTATTAGCTGCTCAGCAATCGTTTGTAGTTTTTTTTGCACTGGCCAATTCTGTATGCAACTTTGAATGAAGCCATTTGTGCTTTGCTGTCCACTGATTCAGATGTTACCATGCGATTATCCTGCTGTCTGTATTCTGCCAGCTTTCTTTCAAAGACGTCCAGTGGTTTATTAACGTGACTGGAGTGTGTTGTCTCTAAGTGTCTTCCTAATTTGTTGGGTCTCATGCGGTCTGCTGCCAGCGGTTTAAGACACAAAACACACACGGGTCTCTCTTCTGCCCCCACCATCCCCACCATGAATCCAAGCTGAAGATAGGCTTCATTAGGGGTGGGTGATATAACCAAAATCTTCTATCACGGTAGAAGCAATTTTCTAACTTAATAACGATATACATCACAATATAGCAATTTGTATCTGAAAATGCATAAATAAAAATGAAAACACAAAGAAATTGTTTTACATAATGTAATTTTTTATGTAATTTTATTTAAACTGTGAATTGCTGAGGTTTGCCGCATTTTTTTTTACTTTGGCCATATTCGATTTGGATTTCAGATGATAGAAAAGGTTTGACGTGTTTCCACCACTTGTTAAAACAGTGCACTTGTGTACCTTCTAAATCACGTTCATCTCATGTGTATCACTTTTCTTCTACCCGAACCAATTACACACCACAGACGATCTCCTAATTCTTGGTTTTGTCACATGTAAGCAAACTCACTGCTGCTGCAGCATCTTCTTCCATTGTCGAAGTGTATGTGAAGCCAAACACATCAAAAGTGGGACGAAACCGCGGCACCCGATTTAACCGAATATCTGCGCAAATACAGCGCAGCGCGACTATCTGGATAGCGCAGTGATGATCTGGTTTATTTGCGCAGCCCGGTGGATCGCGCAGCGCCGCTCGAATCACTGTGTTTTATTTAAAAACAATTAATTTAAAATGTCAGGACTGTTTAATATTGTTTCCGCCTTGCCATGCCTGGATTGTACGTGCACATCCCAGCGGGGTAAAATGTATTTTGATGGTCGGCGCGGTTTATTTCTGTCGCGCAGCGCTTCCCAGTGGCTCGCGCAGGTTTGTGATTCGCGCAGCGCTGCTCAAGGTTGTCCGACGTTAAACCATTATTGTTCCACTATGGTTCCACTTTTTCTCCCGGCCCACAACTGATGTTATTTTAAATTTACTTGTATTAATGATCCATTTATTTGTGTGTGATTGTTTAGTATTGAGCGTACGCTCTTCAGTATCAATAAAGAAAAGCATGACTTAGAATAGGTACTTTCCTGTTTTTCCTCCCGTTCATTGCGCCCCACCTGTCATGTCTGTATTCCCCACTAGTGGGGCGCGCCCCACACTTTGAGAACCACTGGTATAACCCAATTGTGCTTAAACCTCAGATCACACACTCATGGCTAGATATATTTCTTCAGGATTATCAGATATAAAACAGATTCCATTCAATTCATGGTTGCATCAATGACCAGCACTTTACCACCATGGTTGACTTTTTCCCCCCATTTTTCTTTCCTCCATTAACCTTAAACAAAAACCTTCCAAAACATGCAAAAGTGAGTCAATCATAGAACCCATGTTAAAATGTCCAACTTAAGAGAATAAAAAATGTTTATAGTCTGGTACAATTTTTTTATTGTATTTATTTATTTATTTATTTATTTTTGGTCTCCATAGATACATTTCTAAAACTGTAGGGGGGTGAATTTTAATGTAAGTAATCATCTAAATTATAAAGAAAACTATTAAAGACATGGATGATTTAAGTGACAGCTGCATTGCAGACATCAAACAACTAGCTGTCTGCTCTGCATCACTTTAGCAAACCAGCTAACTGAAATTGTTGTACTGTAGTTTACCTTACCACAAGAAATGTAGGAGTTGATCATGACGTGTAGGGTATGGATGACATATTTCAATTGAATGCAAAGTAATGTTAGCATACTGTAGAAATTAGCATTAGTCACCTTAACATTTTAAACTCTGGTTAATAAAACTGAGCTAGCTCGCTTGTGCATGGTAACTAATGTACAGTAAGCAGTCATGTTCCAATCAACAGCTAGATACTTTTTGCTCATCAATTTGCCCATTTACTGTATGGATTAACCAGGGTTTAGGCTGGGCCAAGATGGTGATGACCAGAGCTCCAACAATTGAGCTTCAAAACCGCTCTTCAGAAAACCACTGGTTGACGTCATGGAGAGTTTGTCCAGTGTCTATTTAAAGTTCAGGATTTAACCAAACAATTGATATCTACTGTAGCTTGTCTGTGACATGCAATATTTGACAAAGTGAGTAGTAAAAGCATCATTCTCTTAAAAAATATAGGAAATTGTTTAAAAAAAATTCCAATTAGAAGGAATTTACTAAACTTGAACCACAGATTGATTGGTCCTTATAATGATTAAATTAATAGGATCCAACATGAGTAATTTATGTAACACATACTGTACAGCTCGTACACCTGCCTACAACTACTGTACAAAACACTGAAAGGGTAAAGTACTACTGTATGAGGAAACATTTTAGAAACATTTCATATTGTGAATCTTTTAGTTGTTTAGAGTATCATGATACAATAACATTGTTGTTAGTCTCCCGACTGCTCCCAACGAGGGGTCGACACAGCGGACCATCCAATCCGCACAATTACTTGGCCCAGGCTTTACACCGGATGCACTTCCTGACGCAACCCTCCCATTTTATCCAGGCTTGGGACCGTCACTGCATCCAGCAATATAATACAACAACCCCGGGCATTAAAATCGACAAAATAAAAGAAATATTTAAAACAACCCTCCATGATTCATAATGTTTACAATAAAGGACTTTAAAAGTCAGCATGCTAAGCTGTTGCAACGAACAATACCAATCCAAAATGCTAAGGCATGTTCCATAGTACACACTCAAGGGTTCTTTAATTACTTTGGTGTTTGTAAGGCTCAGCACACAAGAGTGTGTTACTTCAGCAATATATCATTACCAAAAGCACTATTGAGGTGAAAGTCTGCCTGGTTGGGGCTCTGCCAAAGTTCCTTCGCTACAGGTAATCACAGCTGATATTCCATGCACGGCACAACTGCGGGTGTGAAATTTGTGTGCAACAGTTCTAGAAACAGACTGACAGGCAGAATGTAGTCATAAGCGTAGTAATGGTTTAATTGTATTTAATGGTTTAATTATTTGAAGCAAACACAGATCATCATTCTTGGAATGATGTTTAATTCAATTATAGGAATTGAACTAACAAATAAATAAAGCCTTAAAATAATAATTTTTTTTTTTATGTTTTGAATAACATTAGCGAATCATGAAAGTTGGACTCATTCAAGCAGTTCCAGAATAGCAGGATAGGCCTTAGGGCCAAAATATACCCTATGTAGTGTATCTACATAAAAAGAAATGAACAGATTTGGAGAATAAAAACTGGAAGGATGTTGTAAACAGGGATGTTGTTAGTGGTTTGGCATGAATGGCGCTTTAATTTTTATAAAGAACTTTACAATTTCATGATTCATTTATATTACTGAAACTTTCTAAAAAAAAAAAAAAAGTTTTAATGGATCTTTATGGCCCTATTTATTACTAAGCTTTATAATATTGATACTAACTCAAGAATGCATGCTGAGTTTGTGTAAAAAGTATACACAGTAGTAAAGTTTTAGACAGGCATTATTTGCATTTGCATACGATATACTGTATATTGTAGGGTAAGATTTACAGTAGTACTTAAATTTCTGCAAGCAAATGTCTCTGAGCATGTCAGAATGTTGGGCAGGGGTGCTCACACAAGGTGAAGTTGTCATACTAAAGTCTTTTCTAAAGTGATTTGACCAGCAGTACTATACAAGCAGCTTATTTAGTGAAGCAGATCAATTTAACTAAAGGGTTCCCAAAATTCGAGGCACATGTCTCCAGATAGAGAGGATAAATTTTCTGCATCCCTCAAGATGTAAAATATAGGGCTACTGCAACATTTGAAAATTATATATTAGTAAAAAAAAATTCTACATAAATGACAGCAAATCATTGGGAAATAAACCATGCCGAAGTAGTGATGTGAAGCAGAAGGATCTGGTTTCTGATACACAGATTTGGATCTGGACTTCTGTGCTAAAGTCTTGCTGTGAGTTTTTATTACAAACTTTGTTATAGATTTTTTTATTTTTATTTTCAATATTAAAGTGAAAAACATTTCTGATTTTCAAACATCAGTAAGTATTCCACCACGAAATTAAAAGTAACAGAAAAATGTGTATGCCAAAAAAGAAAGCAGGATATTATATAAGTGGACATTTTTTAGACAAAAAAAAAAACTAAATGGAAGCTGCCGAGTTTTGCATGTAAAAAAAAGAAGCAGGTGCAACAGTCAAAGTCCTCAGAAGAACCGTGGCTGCACAAATTGTACCTGACGTAAGGGTCCTCAAAGCATTTATTAAAACAAATACTGACTTTGTTCCATTAATTACTGTTTTAGCAACTATTTGCATATGCCTAAGGCCATGTCCACATGTAGCTGGGTATTTTTTTAAAACTGCGATTTTTCTCAGCGGTTTTCGTCTTTGGAAAACTCTGTCCAAAGTGAAGATTATCCCAAAACTCCGTTTCCAGTGGTGTTGTGTGGACAGGGGAAACGGAGATTTTGGCTTGTTGTAACGTCACTTTGGGCCGACGATGTCATTGTCTGTGTGGTAATCTTCTTAATTTGGCATCAGCTTTGTTCATGAGGATATTTTGTGCAATGGTGGACGTACAGTACTGTACTTACAGTAAATTAGTGACTGTGTTAACGACTTGTGTCGACTTTTTGCATGCCTGTTCATACACACACAGTTACTCACACATTACGAGGTACCTGAATGTACTACAAAGCTCACTGCTGCTACAGTACATACTGTACAAAACTCAGACGACACAAACCCCACTGACAGCGACGGCGGTTTCGGACGAGAGCAGCTCGTATAAGCAGCATATTATGTAAGAAACATTTTTTTTAAACAAAAAAGTAATAATAATAAAGGCTACTGGGTTTTGTATGGAAAAAAGAAGCAGGCGTCACTGTTATACTCCTCAGAAGAACTGAAGCTTGAAACAAACGGAACAAATGGAAGGGTCATCAAAGGAGCATCACTCCAAATGTTAACTTTGTTTCATTAATTACTGTAGACTTCTCTTTACTGTTTATGAATGTAGAAACATTGATTTTTATTATCTTTGAAGGCATCCATTTATTTGCATGTGTAAAGTTACTTTTGCACAGTACTGTAGACTGTATATACAAGTTATTTGCTATCAAGAATGACAACAATGGTCATGTAAGGAACATGCCAATCAGCTGTTTGTTTTTCCATCATAAAACACACCCTCTTATGTTCTGCTGTTTGAAGGAATGAGGACAGAGCACTGTGAATGTTGTGCTTAAACCTATTGGCTTTATTTCCTCTATATCAGGTGAGGATTAGTTTTTTTATTTTTATTTTATATATTTTATTAAATGGCATGGAGTCAACTTAGTATGATTCATATGCATTCTATCTACTTATGTACTTTTTATTCTTGGCAAACTCACACAAAATTGATAAATCGGGTAAGCATAAATCCACTGGTTGATAATATCATGCTATTTTAGCTAATATAATTCTATTTCTAGTTATACATACAGTATGCATATGTATGGTTGATAACCCCATAACTACCTTTAAAATCTCACTATTACATTTTCTCATTTTCAGGCTAGCTGGAGGAGAGATTTTGTTCATATTTTCTATACACAGTGAGACAAGAGAGAATAATGGTAAAAGGTACAACACAAAACTTTTATATTAGAAATCCAATGAATATGAAAGAAATGAACATACCACAAGCCAGACTTGAAAAAAAAAAAGTTTTCTTCAACATCATCCAATTCTCATTACATGAAAATACCATCTGCATTCTTTTGCTTTTTGTTTCGACACTCTATATTTGCCCTACAGTATGTCACTTTGGACTGACCTAGTCAAAAATAGGGATTATGTTCGCTGCATATCTTTATTGTGTTTGCATGGTACAAGGACTTTGTTCTACAGAAGGGAGTGCTCTGTTTTTCAAAATGATATTGCATTCTTTCGCAGGTTTGTTGGGAATTCTTAGTTTAGCAAGTAGAACACGCTTATACTGTAATATACCATGCCTGTCCCAACCCGTATATTTTTTATTGCAAAACAAGATAAGTTAATTTCATGATTTGTCAGCAGATTAAAAAAAGGAAAATGAAAAATGCTGCTTGCACAAGTATTTATGTAATAAGCCCATTTATAAAAACCACCTTTTATTATAGTGACAGCTTTAAGTCTGTTGGTGTAAGTTTCTAGCAGCTTTGGACGCTGGTTATTTTCGTCCATTCGTCCTCACGGATTTGCTTTGTCTTCTTCAGGTTGTCACATGTGTTTTGTAGACTGCAATTTTTAAGCAATACCACAGATTCTCAATAGTATTCAGCTCTGGGCTTTGACTTGGTCACTGTACAACATGAACCTTTTTGTTTTTAACCACTTAAAAGCAAAGTGTTTTGGCCTTTGGGACCATTGCCCTGATGAAACTGCGTGTTTTTCTTGAGCTTTAGCTATTTTTAGCAAACTGAAGCTATTATCTCCCATATATTCTCCCTTCAGTTTTGACAAGAAGCTCAGGTTCAGGGGATGAAAAACTCACCCTCACGTACAGTGGTGTAACCTTCATTTTGCACTAAAGGAATGGTGTTAATTGAGGTGACGGAAGTACACAAACTCAATCTTCAAGTAAGAACACAAGTACTTGCCTAAACATGTACTTCACTAAATGTAGAAAGACCACTTCAAATTGTTTTTGTTGAAGTACTAAGTGCATGTTCTGAAATACAAGTACTTCACAAAGAAAGCTATTTTTCTACCTATCCAACTGAGTAACAGTATTTTAACACATTTTAAACACAATTCAAGTTGATGCTTTTGATAACATGAATGTGAAAGTAAAGAGTGATTAGTGAGATTGTTCAATATGACCTAAAGAATGATAAGCAATATTATTATCCTATTTTATTACTTTGTTAGGTTAGCTACTTTAGCTATTTGCTACCACTGCCACCCTGTTTGCAGCAAGTAGTCTACACAATTAAACATGGTGATACTGCAAGAAAAAAAATTACACACCAAAACATTATAATTATTGGTTTGTTTAAAAAAAATGAATTGTTATTGGTGAGAAACACAAACCAAATGCACATGAGTTTGACTCTCTTGCGCAGTATGTTAGCTAGTTAGCTACAGTAGATCACTTCTCATCCTATCTTGACAAATGCACCTGTTTACAACTTGTTTGTTGTGCTTGAAAAAGCAGCCAGAAGAATCTTCAGCCCAGAGGTCAAGTGGGAAGGATCCCTGTTAACCATCAAACACTTTGGTGCACTAATCAATCTGTGCTTTCATAATGCCAGTCATGTCTGTAAAACTGGTCTGCTTGGACAAACAAGTTCCATTTCCTTCCCTTTCACCTTCTTAGAAAGCTCATTCGTTTCCATTTCCATTACTTTCAGTTCACCCTGTGTATTAAAAATCATGTGCCCTGTCAAGCTTGTCATAAAAATGTCCATTCTTTTTTGTTAACAGGTAACGTGTACACAGATAAAGTATATGCATATGCATTATACAAAATGCTTGCAAAAGTTGATTCTCCACTGACAGTAGGCTTATACTCATCATGTCACAGCAGGATCAAAATGATTCTCACAAGCATTGAAGGTTTGTATAAAAAACAATATGGCAGCTTAGAATTAGGAACGTATACACTTTAGGAAAAGAAAAACTTTCATTTACAGTAAATACAATAATATATATATACAGTGGTGTGAAAAACTATTTGCCCCCTTCCTGATTTCTTATTCTTTTACATGTTTGTCACACTTAAATGTTTCTGCTCATCAAAAACCGTTAACTATTAGTCAAAGATAACATAATTGAACACAAAATGCAGTTTTTAAATGAAGGTTTACGTTATTAAGGGAGGGAAAAAAATGCCAAATCTACATGGCCCTGTGTGAAAAAGTGATTGCCCCCCTTGTTAAAAAATAACTTAACTGTGGTTTATCACACCTGAGTTCAATTTCTGTAGTCACCCCCAGGCCTGATTACTGCCACACCTGTTTCAATCAAGAAATCACTTAAATAGGAGCTACCTGACACAGAGAAGTAGACCAAAAGTACCTCAAAAACTAGACATCATGCCAAGATCCAAAGAAATTCAGGAACAAATGAGAACAAAAGTAATTGAGATCTATCAGTCTGGTAAAGGTTATAAAGCCATTTCTAAAGCTTTGGGACTCCAGCGAACCACAGTGAGAGCCATTATCCACAAATGGCAAAAACATGGAACAGTGGTGAACCTTCCCAGGAGTGGCCGGCCAACCAAAATTACCCCAAGAGCGCAGAGACAACTCATCCGAGAGGCCACAAAAGACCCCAGGACAACATCTAAAGAACTGCAGGCCTCACTTGCCTCAATTAAGGTCAGTGTTCACGACTCCACCATAAGAAAGAGACTGGGCAAAAACGGCCTGCATGGCAGATTTCCAAGGTGCAAACAACTTTTAAGCAAAAAGAACATTAAGGCTCGTCTCAATTTTGCTAAAAAACATCTCAATGATTGCCTCAATGATTGTACTTTTGGGAAAATACCTTGTGGACCGACGAGACAAAAGTTGGAACTTTTTGGAAGGTGCGTGTCCCGTTACATCTGGCGTAAAAGTAACACAGCATTTCAGAAAAAGAACATCATACCAACAGTAAAATATGGTGGTGGTAGTGTGATGGTCTGGGGTTGTTTTGCTGCTTCAGGACCTGGAAGGCTTGCTGTGATAGATGGAACTATGAATTCTACTGTCTACCAAAAAATCCTGAAGGTTTGGATTTTTTTTCTCCCTAAATAATAAAACCCCTCATTTAAAAACTGCATTTTGTGTTCACTTGTGTTATCTTTGACTAATAGTTAAATGTGTTTGATGATCAGAAACATTTTGTGTGACAAACATGTAAAAGAATAAGAAATCAGGAGGGGGGCAAATAGTTTTTCACACCACTATATATATATATATATATATATATATATATATATATAGAGAGAGAGAGAGAGAGAGAGAGAGAGAGAGAAAGTAGACAATAAATGTTTGCGTCTGCTATTCCACAGGTCACATAAATGATGAAGAAAAGGAAAAAAAGGAGAGTAAAAGAAGCAGGTCCTCTATTGGCGATCTGATTTCACTAATCTTCCGTCTCCTTTTCTATCGCCCAGTATGGACAGGAAAAAAAGGGAGAAAGGAATGCAACCGCTATGTGTTTGTGAGGTTTAATGCTTGGAACTTTGCAGGAAGTGACATGCTCTGGGCTGGCTTGGTGATGCAGTTGTGCAACGCTCTTCAGAACACTTTCGGCAAGCTTCAGCTCAGCCTCTTCCGAATAGCTCAGTATGATGCAGAAAAAGATGCTATGAAAAAGAATATTGAGGAAAGCTCCAAAGTCTGGAGGTCGAAGAAGGTCTGCTGCTGCCCACTCTGGGCCTTTCTCCTGGTGAGCCTGATGGTTTGCCTCTTTATTTTGGTACCAATCATTATTTTTTCATTTCCTGACCTAAAACCTCAAAGGGATGGAAACAATGACAACACGGATGGAGTGTTCGAGGGGTTCATCATTGCAGTGTTAGGAGTACCTGCAGTGGGAGCAATGAGATTTATATTTTTGCTGATGAAGAACCTTATTTTTAGCCAGGATGCAAATGTCAGAAATGCCATAGACAATAAGAAGATCAGCGAGCAGTTGGGGTTAATGCATGAAGTTCGGAAGGAGATAAGGTTACTCTCATGCTTTATTCACTTTATGGAGAATTTTGAGCAGCAAAAGATAAAAGTGGTGCTGGAAATCACCAATTTGGACTGCTGCACTCCAGGAAAAATTGTTGGGGTCTTGGAAGCCATTAGCATACTTCTTTCTGACGAGGAAAGCCCTTTTATTTCTTTAGTCGCTGTTGATCCAGAGGTTCTTACTCAAAAAATAGACCAGGCAAAGGATTGCTTCAGTAAAAAGGACAGAGCTTATGGCTTCCTGGACCGCATAATCACACTGCCATTCACAGTACCACCTTTATGTGAGTTGTCAAAATGCAAGGTCTTTAAAAACATTTTATCAGATCAGTCTGAAATGCCTTCTGAACCCCAAGAAGAAGAGGTCGAGAATTTGTGTAGCGTAGAGACCTCTGTTTCTTCAGAAGATGTACCTTTGATAGAAAACAGGCTGCATTATGAAGGCCAAGTCACTTCCCTGAGAGCAAATGAGACCACATTCTATATGTTTAATGAGAATAAAGTGGAAAGTTTCATCCAGGAAGCATTCCAAAGCATCTACTTAATTGACAAAAGTAGGCTTCACATTTATGTCTCAGAAAATACAGTGTCTATGAGGAGGGTCACCAATTCTGTCAGAGCGTCCATGATGGTCATTAATACTCTTGATGTTGAGGTTCCTCCACCTGAAAGAGTCGCTGCTTGGGTTGTTCTGGTAGACCGCTGGCCTTGTAGACTAAGTTGGATACTTCAGTGTATGGAAGATGAACATCAGACTCTGCAGATTGATCAAGGCGTGGCTGAGATTGATAACAGCAGGACGCTATGGAATGTGTTCAGTGAGCACAGGATAGAGCTCCACATAATTAAGGAGGAGGTGGAGAAGTTCTTGGAAAGAGACGATGATCCTGAGCTGTTTGAAATGTTTCTCAAAAAGGACTACACATTTACAGTCAAGGAGGCAGATCAGCTTAAAGAGTATACAGTTAATCTGGACTGTTCTATCAAGAATGAGTTGGCAAGGATCAGACAAATCAACACTTTGAGAGCAATAGGAAAGGAAAAATTCAAGAATTTGTCTCCAAACACTGTATTTAACATGTCCGTGGAAGACGTTTGCAATGAGGTGAGTGCACTTTGATGGATGCTTATTGAACATGGTTTATATTATACTACAGATAGTTCCAACTGGGTAATCTGATTGGCAAGAGACATTCCTATATATATATATATATATATATATATATATATATATATATATATATACACACACACAACACAGTGGTGTGAAAAACTATTTGCCCCCTTCCTGATTTCTTATTCTTTTGCATGTTTGTCACACAAAATGTTTCTGATCAAAAACCGTTAACTATTAGTCAAAGAGAACATAATTGAACACAAAATGCAGTTTTTAAATGAAGGTTTACGTTATTAAGGGAGAAAAAAAAAACTCCAAATCTACATGGCCCTGTGTGAAAAAGTGATTGCCCCCCTTGTTAAAAAATAACTTAACTGTGGTTTATCACACCTGAGTTCACCCAGGCCTGATTACTGCCACACCTGTTTCAATCAAGAAATCACTTAAATAGGAGCTACCTGACACAGAGAAGTAGACCAAAAGCACCTCAAAAGCTAGACATCATGCCAAGATCCAAAGAAATTCAGGAACAAATGAGAACAAAAGTAATTGAGATCTATCAGTCTGGTAAAGGTTATAAAGCCATTTCTAAAGCTTTGGGACTCCAGCGAACCACAGTGAGAGCCATTATCCACAAATGGCAAAAACATGGAACAGTGGTGAACCTTCCCAGGAGTGGCCGGCCGACCAAAATTACTCCAAGAGCGCAGAGACAACTCATCTGAGAGGCCACAAAAGACCCCAGGACAACATCTAAAGAACTGCAGGCCTCACTTGCCTCAATTAAGGTCAGTGTTCACGACTCCACCATAAGAAAGAGACTGGGCAAAAACGGCCTGCATAGCAGATTTCCAAGGCGCAAACCACTTTTAAGCAAAAAGAACATTAAAGCTCGTCTCAATTTTGCTAAAAAACATCTCAATGATTGCCAAGACTTTTGGGAAAATACCTTGTGGACCGACGAGACAAAAGTTGAACTTTTTGGAAGGTGCGTGTCCCGTTACATCTGGCGTAAAAGTAACACAGCATTTCAGAAAAAGAACATCATACCAACAGTAAAATATGGTGGTGGTAGTGTGATGGTCTGGGGTTGTTTTGCTGCTTCAGGACCTGGAAGGCTTGCTGTGATAGATGGAACCATGAATTCTACTGTCTAGCAAAAAATCTTGAAGGAGAATATGCGGCCATCTGTTTGTCAAGTCAAGCATAAGCGATCTTGGGTGCTGCAGCAGGACAATGACCCAAAACACACCAGCAAATCCACCTCTGAATGGCTGAAGAAAAACAAAATGAAGACTTTGGAGTGGCCTAGTCAAAGTCCTGACCTGAATCCTATTGAGATGTTGTGGCATGACCTTAAAAAGGCGGTTCATGCTAGAAAACCCTCAAATAAAGCTGAATTACAACAATTCTGCAAAGATGAGTGGGCCAAAATTCCTCCAGAGCGCTGTAAAAGACTTGTTGCAAGTTATCGCAAACGCTTGATTGCAGTTATTGCTGCTAAGGGAGGCCCAACCAGTTATTAGGTTCAGGGGGCAATTACTTTTTCACACATGGCCATGTAGGTTTGGATTTTTTTTTCCCTAAATAATAAAACCCTTCATTTAAAAACTGCATTTTGTGTTTACTTGTGTTATCTTTGACTAATAGTTAAATGTGTTTGATGATCAGAAAATTTTGTGTGACAAACATGCAAAAGAATAAGAAATCAGGATGGGGGCAAATAGTTTTTCACACCACTGTATATATACAGTACACACACACACACACACACACACACACACACACACACACACAAAACAGCGCTAGGATGATTAACTATATGTATTACTCTGCATCACAGTTGTTGGAAAAATGATAAATTACATGAAATGTCAGTCTCCAGCACAGGTGAAAGTTAGTTGGTAGGGTTTACAGTACTGGAGAGAGGACAGAACAGCTACCTGCAAAAAAAAAAAATTACATTCAAAACCAGTCACAGGAGCACTTTCAGCAAATAAAACACATCTGATAACGTTATGTTATCTTAAACACACTTTGTCTCCTTAGTAACTGCTTCTACAGTACGTCGTTCTGAATTACCAAATACCCTAACCAAGGGCACCACTTGGTGGGTGCAAAAATGGATTATACACCATAATACACTAGCATCAAATTTTATGCCATTTTGGATTCAAAGCTGGAATCCTGCGGTTTAGCTGATATTCTGAAACAAATTTATTGTAAATATAAACTAAACTTTGAAGGTTTTCCCTCATTCCTCTTCACTTTTTGGTTACATAGTACCAGTAAGAATTTCAAGCAAATTTTCGCCCCTTTTAATCACGTTAACTGTTATTTGCTAACTGTCTGTCGCCAACTCAATGTAAGTTTAGCCAGTCATAGAAGGTGGAGGGAAGTAACTGGTTCAATAAACAAACAAATCATAATTTGTTGATAATAAATGTTTTTTGTAGAACTTTGTTATAAAAGCTATATCACACTCACGGCCATGCTGTTGGACTAAATATCAGTTCAGCTGTCATATCTTTTGTACTCTGAAATACAGCACAACCTCTAGTGTGATATTGCTTAAATGTATCATACATACTAAAGTTAATGCAAGTAACTGACATTATTTATTTTAACAACATGTTTTTTTTCTACAGTTATCAAAGATCAAACTTCCTGAAACATATGCTGAAATTGTAAAACAAAATGGTATAAATGGACGAACACTGCTTCTTAGTGACCCAGCTGATCTGAGACAGGTCATGCAAATGAATCTTGGTGAATGGACAACTTTTAGGATTCACTTTCTTGGAGTCATGTCATCTCATCATCTGAGTAAAACTAGATCAGCACCGGTCATCTCAAACCATAATGCAGTTTGTCCCACTAGTATGTGTAGTAGAAACCATATGAATCATATTTAGTATTGTTCCTACAAATTCATCAAATTTATGTTATGTTAACTTATGTTATTCAAATTCAGTTATGTTAACTTATGTTAACTTATGTTATTCAAATTCATCAAAACAAAAATTCCAGAGCTTGTAGAAATCCAGTGAATTTTGTCTACATTGTACAGTATAAACAATAATAAAATGTCATAGTGTCACTTTCAGGATGGGAAAACTATTGTGCTTTTAACCCCAATGCTATCAATTAATTAGCATGATATCACGTTCAGCTTGCTTCTAGAGGTGGCAGACATACTGTACTGTACAGTACATACGTAAATACAGTATTCAAGGTAAAATTAGAAGTACTTGCCTTAAACAGTACTCCTCTACAAATAGAAGTAAGATAGACGAATTCATATACTGTAGATTAAAAAATGTTAATTGAGAGATTAATAAGTTAATTAATAAGATAATGAAAAGGAGAGCTGGACATTATTAATTAAATTAATTAACTTGCTACTTTACCATTGCTACTGTGTACTGTATAATGCAAGACGTCTACACAATTAAACCGATTAAAGGAAGTGCGAGAATTTCAGAAACTTGTTACTTGTTTGTAACAAGTTTCTGAAATTCTTGCACTTCCTTTCTTTGCACTTCATTTTGCTTTGTGTTTCATAGCAATAACATTTGTTTATGTTATTGCTATGAAACAAAAACCAAATGCATAAGAGTTCATAAAGAGTTCATGTAAACACTTTCAAATGTTTAGTTTAGAAATTCAATGCAATTTTATGTGATTATCAGCTGAAAAGTAACAAGTGTTTATTTAAAATCTAGTGAGTAAAAGTACAGGTTTTTCATAAAAATGTATTGAGTAGCAAAAAGTGTTTGTACTTTGTTACTTGTCACCTCTGCTTGTTTACCATTTTACCTACTGTACATTAAAAGGAGAAAACATAAACATGCATAGTGTGCAAATAAAACTAGTTCAATTCAACTTCTTTTTACTGTTTCACATTTCTAGCAGTACAGCTGATTGTCAGACGTGCATAAGGGAAAAACAGATAAGTGGTATTTTTGTTGTTATATAAGTTGGTATAATACTCATACTCTAATATTTGTTTGCCTTTATTATGGTTATGACCACGCTTTGCAAATTGATGTAACAAGTAATCTAACGCATTAGGTCCGCCATTTAAGTACTCAGTTATTTAGTTATTTTTTTCAAAAATGTAATCCGTTAGTCAGACAATTTATATAAACCGTGAGCAAGACAGTGTGTGTGTGTGAAAGTTGTAAAGTTGTCCTGTAAAGTAAGCCCCGCCCCCTATGGCCCGCCCCTCCCTCCTGTTATTCCTGCTGTTATACCCCTATCTCACCTATGTGGTTTAACTATGCCAGGACTGACACGTGGAAAGATGGAAACCTAACCACAGCACCAAAACTTGCGGTGAATCATGATGAACCGTACTTATGGCAACCGCGTGAAACCGCGTCAGTGAGATAGGGGTATTAGTAGTTAGCAGATTATGGGCCAAACTTTGCTAAGTGATGATGGTAGAATAATTATAAAGGTCTTGACTAAAACAACATGCATGAGGAATCACAAAGGAGTTTTCATTTTCTACAATAGAAAAGTACTCAAACTAGTTAGTTTTATCAGAATGTAATGCTGTAATGTAACTGATTGCTAATTACAGTAATTTTGTAATGTAATTAGTTACTTTAAAAAGTATTGTCCCCCAACATTGGTTATGACATCGTTTCAATAAGCTTATGCAATGCCACAACATTTATTTCAGTCCAGAATTGCATTAAACTCTCTCCAAGGTTTTGTATTCATGATGGGAGAGTCGGATCGCTGCATAAAGACCCAAACCCCACTGAGAATCTCCTGCACATCCCAAAGATTCTCAGTGGGGTTAAGGTCTGGACTTTGTGGTGGCCGATCAATGAGCGAAAATGATGTCTCATTCTCCCTATATCACTCTTTCACAAGTTGAGCCTGATGAATCCTAGAATTGTCATCTTAGAATGTGACCATGCCATCTGGGAAGAAAAAACCTGTTTGTTCAGTAGATTCAGGTCATCAGCTGACCTCAATTTTTTGGGCAAATAACGTTGATGAAGTCCAATGAGGCTTTTTCTGAATAGCCTCAATGATAGTGGATTTCTTATAGTGGTTTTACACAGCTGTTTGGTCCCAATTCCTTGAGTTTGCTTTGCGTTATACAGCATAAAGTCTGTGGAAATGCTTTTTCTTTCACTATTAAACATACAGTAGCTGTGCGTTCCGTTAATTAATTAATTTATTTATTTATTTATGTATTTATTTTATTTATTACGATTTGATTTCTCTAAACATTTAGATGATCTCCACCCTCAATCATTCAATAATTTACAAGATTTTTTTTCTAACCACACTTCATCCTCTGAGATGATGGTTCATAACTACTGTATTCTTTTAGGTTTTACTAATGCGCTGAACTGTTCTTAACCTAATTTTAGTAGTCTTAACAATCTCAGGAATTAGTTGTTTTCTTTTCTTGATTCATGCCAATAGTTTGACCCTTCTGAAACAGAGTAAAATGTTTTGCCATGACCACAGGATGTGTCTTTTTACATGGTTGTTTAAGAAATTAGAAGCAACTTAATGCATTAGTTAGGGTTAAATAACTTGTTGCCACCTGAACCATATTAATCACTGCATTAATTATCTAGAGCAAGGGTCTCACATATTTGTTTAGTTACTGTATATCCAGACCTTTTTTTTTTTTGGACACCCAAATATTAATAGATATCTAAAATGAATGATGCATGCAAGTGATCATTTTAGTTAAACGTAAAGTGTCGAAATCGGTGCATAGTCCATGCAATAGCTGAAACATATTACAGTATATATAAATTATTGTTGGAGCTCAAAATTAAATTGTTTCCGCACATTAATTACACTACCACTAAAATACCAACCTAAAATATAGAAAAAAAGAGAAAAATATTTCCTGTGAATGGTGTTTGTATGAAATCTATTTGTATAGCAAAAACATTACCATGCACAAACTTGGTTCTTAAAGGGAATAGTTGGAGATTATTTGATTGCTGCCACCTGATTCATGTATTACATTAGCACCAAATTCTATGTGGGACTTCATCACCTACTGTGTCAGGTTTCACTTAAAAACTAACACTATTTAAGTTCTGGTTAGTCTTTTTAAGCTGTAAAATTAGTGGTGTGGCCAATTTGAGTTGCATTGCAGATGTCAAACTAGATATCTGCTGCCTTTAACCAGCTAACAGGAATTATTGTAGTTTATATTACCAAAAGAAATGTAGGAGTTGATGATGGACTTCAATCTAATTAATTTTTGCCACCTTAGCATTTTCAGCTAAACCTTTAGATCTTTTAAGCTAGCTTGTGGTAACTAAGGTAAGTAGCCATGTTCCCACCAACATCAAGGTTCTGTTCGTTTAGCCTATTTGGCCATTTATGGATTAACCATGACTTAAGTGGAATCAGAAGAAAGAGCACCTAGGGGTGACACCTAAGAAGGTTGTGTCCAGGTCTTATCTGTATATATTCTATAATAACCATGTGTAACTGGTTACAGTAATAATAATAATAATTCAACATTGTTTGGTTCTTTAGGAAAAAAGGTCCATTTCCAACTGTTTGCCTATTTTAAAGTTGGAAAGTGATATACAGCTTCGGTTAAATAGAATGGATTTAACCTACACCATTTTTTGTTTTGATGGTATTCTTTCCCCATATTTCCTTGCTCATAAATTAGAGGCTGATTCAGTGTAAACCACTGTGTAAAAGCCTGCCATAAATAAACGGAATTGCTTTTGATAGTGGATGTTGAAATGCAGTTCTTGAATTATATGGTCAGAAGAATTCAATTTTGTCTAGGCTCTGATTACATTACATCGGCTGTCTCCCTCCTGCTCTAAGCGTGGCGAGCTAGAGGCGAAAATAATGAGGGCAGTTTTTCTTGGTATTTGAAATTCTTCCCTTTTTGGCAAGATTGCTGAAGCTTTTCAGTTGAACTAACTGGGCAGACAAACAGAGTTAAACCAATGGAGTGATCATTTCTAAAAGATAAGTGGGAAATGACAAATGTTCAGTTATGACTCAGTCACTCTCTTGGTCTCAATGAGCCGGGTCTAACCCACCCCCCAGTCATACAAAACCACGTGCCTGCACTACGTCCGCAAAATATTGGGTGAGCACAATAAGAACATCTTCAACTTGTACAAGCAGGAACATAGTAAAAACTGGTAAGAATGTAGTATTATTTCCCTTGATGTACAGTTCAGTAGAAAAGACTGAACTGAAATGTACAGTTAAAAAAAACTGGTTTGCAAGAAGTAAGATGCAGGAAGAACATGATAAGGACGTATTAATGTTGATATTGACCAGTTAACAGCATAGCTAATACCTATTAGGGACATCACTGATGTACAAGCAGGTTGCAGAAAGGAAAGTTTTTTGATTGAGTTGCCATTGGGATATCACTACGTTGTTGCCACGTCAATGAAGTTCTCACAACACCCTCTTCAGGCTTGTGCTATAACCGTTGTAGGTCCATGCCAGGATGCATAAGACTGCATTAGGTTCATATTATGTTCTTCTGTTTCTATCAGCATGACTACGTCACATTTAGAGAATTTTGTATAAATGCCGCCAGTATAGTAAGTATGACAACATAGTAAGTGCATGATAAGTGCACAGTGCAATCTGATCAGACATAGTAACAACTCAAGCTTATCGGACCTGGTCAGTATGTGATCATGTACTAGATAGGACAAATGGTCAGTAGGAAATTAGTGACAAAGTGTTAGACACATTGAGGATCTGACAAGGATGTGGCTGGGAAGAAATATTAACTTGATAAATGCACATTTTCCCATGTTGACCCAATTCCTGCTCAATTCTTCCACATGTGTATTGCACAGTGGGAATTTAATGGTCTTCATCGCAGTGTGGCAGGGCCTCGGCTAAAGCAACAGCATGACCAACATAATAATGCAACTTAATGCATAATATAGTGCACAGACTAACTGTGGACTTATGGCCTAATTAGTAATCATGCAGGTAAAATTGTGGATTAATTTTCTCTGCCACTGACACAGTTAGTGGTTACAGTTACCATGCCTTTCATGGTTGACTTAAATGATATTTTAAATTACAGCTGTGCTTCTGGAGTTCTCTATTAAGTAGCTGAGCTTAAGATTTCTTATTTTTATATGGTGTACATATTCCAAAATATGCTATGGTGGTTTTTCTAGTGGCCATAGCATTCTTCTGTATAGATTTCTCACATTCAAAGTATCTATATTATTGCTAGCAAATATACTGTAAAGACCATTTGGTTGTGTACAGTAGAAGGTAAGAAAAAGGCTGGTAATGTCTGGCTACGGAAACCAAATTGGCACTTGACAGGTTAAATATGGCTGCCTTTTATCTGTAATTTATACTTTTAGCATAGAAATAAAACCCAGATACTGTCATGCTATTGGGGGAAAAACACAGACATTGTAAACAAAAACTCTGCACTGCTCAAGCACACTTAAACCAGGTCTTTTTGCTTGTTTAAAATTTGGTCCATGTAATTGCACATTTAGTAAATATGTTACTATAAAGCTTTTAAGTACAAGGAACTCACATAACTATCCTCAGGGCACACATCCTGGATAGGGTGCCAGTCCATTGCAGGGCACAAGCACACACTCACACTATGGGCAATTTGAAAATGCCCGTTAGCCTAGTCTGTACACTTTTGAATGAGGAGGAAACCAGAGACCCAGAGGAAACCTCTCAAGCACTAGGAGACCATGCAAATTCCATAAGTACAGACCAGAGACCGGGATCCGACCCTGATTTTATTTATTTACCCATCATTGTTTTACCCTCTTTGCTTTTGGTTTGCAAAATAACTTGTTAACCTAATTTGATTTATATTGTGATTGTGTTAGTCTCAAGATTAGATAAATATCGAATTTGAGGAATGCCATCTTTTTACCACCTAAAATGCAAACATACAGTGGTGTGAAAAACTATTTGCCCCCTCCTGATTTCTTATTCTTTTGCATGTTTGTCACACAAAATGTTTCTGATCATCAAACACATTTAACTATTGGTCAAAGATAACACAAGTAAACACAAAATGCAGTTTTTACATGAGGGGTTTTATTATTTAGGGAGAAAAAAAATCCAAACCTACATGGCCCTGTGTGAAAAAGTAATTGCCCCCTGAACCTAATAACTGGTTGGGCCACCCTTAGCAGCAATAACTGCAATCAAGCGTTTGCGAAAACTTGCAACGAGTCTTTTACAGAACTCTGGAGGAATTTTGGCCCACTCATCTTTTCAGAATTGTTGTAATCCAGCTTTATTTGAGGGTTTTCTAGCATGAACCGCCTTTTTCAGGTCATGCCACAACATCTCAATAGGATTCAGGTCAGGACTTTGACTAGGCCACTCCAAAGTCTTCATTTTGTTTTTCTTCAGCCATTCAGATGTTGATTTGCTGGTGTGTTTTGGGTCATTGTCCTGCTGCAGCACCCAAGATCGCTTCAGCTTGAGTTGACGAACAGATGGCCGGACATTCTCCTTCAGGATTTTTTGGTAGACAGTATAATTCATGGTTCCATCTATCACAGCAAGCCTTCCAGGTCCTGAAGCAGCAAAACAACCCCAGACCATCACACTACCACCACCATATTTTACTGTTGGTATGATGTTCTTTTTCTGAAATGCTGTGTTACTTTTACGCCAGATGTAACGGGACACGCACCTTCCAAAAAGTTTAACTTTTGTCTCGTCGGTCCACAAGGTATTTTCCCAAAAGTCTTGGGAATCATTGAGATGTTTTTTAGCAAAATTGAGACGAGCCTTAAGGTTCTTTTTGCTTAAATGGTTTGCGCCTTGGAAATCTGCCATGCAGGCTGTTTTTGCCCAGTCTCTTTCTTATGGTGGAGTCGTGAACACTGACCTTAATTGAGGCAAGTGAGGCCTGCAGTTCTTTAGATGTTGTCCTGTGGTCTTTTCTGGCCTCTCGGATGAGTTGTCTCTGCGCTCTTGGGGTAATTTTGGTCGGCCGGCCACTCCTGGGAAGGTTCACCACTGTTCCATGTTTTTGCCATTTGTGGATAATGGCTCTCACTGTGGTTCGCTGGAGTCCCAAAGCTTTAGAAATGGCTTTATAACCTTTACCAGACTGATGGATCTCAATTATTTTTGTTCTCATTTGTTCCTGAATTTCTTTGGATCTTGGCATGATGTCTAGCTTTTGAGGTGCTTTTGGTCTACTTCTCTGTGTCAGGTAGCTCCTATTTAAGTAATTTCTTGATTGAAACAGGTGTGGCAGTAATCAGGCCTGGGGGTGACTACAGAAATTTAACGCAGGTGTGATAAACCACAGTTAAGGTATTTTTTAACAAGGGGGGCAATCACTTTTTCACACAGGGCCATGTAGATTTGGAGTTTTTTTTCTCCCTTAATAACGTAAACCTTCATTTAAAAACGGCATTTTGTGTTCAATTATGTTATCTTTGACTAATAGTTAACGGTTTTTGATGAACAGAAACATTTAAGTGTGACAAACATGCAAAAGAATAAGAAATCAGGAAGGGGGCAAATAGTTTTTCACACCACTGTACAGTAAATACAGTAAATTAATATGCACCCCAAATTTAATCATAATTAAATTTGGAGTCAGTGTGGTTATGTATTAATTGCCACCCAAAAAAAGCATGACTGGTAACTGGATAAATTTTTTCCCCATCTCTCAAAAAAGATGTTTATTACCAAAGTGATATTTGATCTAATCTAGTAATAAATGCACAATTTTACACCTAGAATATATAGCTGACACTGCAAAACCTTGCTTGAAAATCGAAGTCTAAAACTAACAGTGACTAACAGATGGCCTTTTAAGTTTCTATCATATTCTGTTACTTGTTCACTTGGTCTGGGACTAAAAATATCATTGAACCAAAAAAACAGTTGAATGTTGTGAAATATAATTGTTTCTAAATACTGGCATTAATTTAAGAATTTGAATAAAGAAAGCAAGTAAACACAAATGCAGAAAGTAAGGCAAATAAAACTAGTCATAATATTCGACGAAGAATGTCAACGGTTATAATAAGAAGACAGGTTGGGCTGGAAAGGGAATGGATAAACAGATTTAGCACATATTGTCTTGTTGACAAAGTAATGGAAATTTAGACTCTGGTTAATATATTTACATTATTTTATAAGATTAAAGTTGGATTATAAATTGTTCCTGTTAGCTACAGTGCATCATCTTTAGGTATTACTGGTATGACAAAACTTTTGTGATTTTTTAACTTTAGTGCAGATTTCTGTTAAAAAAGCATAAGCAGCTGTTTGGCCATAAGAAAGCCACCTGTTAATAAGTATAATCAGAAACAAATACTTCAGTTAGCTAAAGAGGATAAATATTGGACTTCGGAACAATGGAAAAAAGTCAGGTCTGAGGAGCTTAGATTTGCCCTATTCCAGAGCTGTGTGTGCGCCAGGGTAAGAAGGGAAGCACATGGAGTGATGCACCCATCATGCATAGTGTCCACTGTACAAGCCTTTGGAGGCAATGTTATGACCAGGTCTAGACTCAGCAACAAAATAAAGTCAGATGACAACCAGGGGGTACTGAATGACCAGGTTATCACGTCTATACAGTATATGGTATTTTTCCCCCCTGATGACGCGGCCATATTCCGGGTCTCAAATTGTGAAAAAGTTGTTCTGGAAGCAGGTGGAATCAATTTATAGATCGACTCCCCACCAGGCGGCGCGGTGGTGTAGTGGTTAGCACTGTCGCCTTGCACCTCCAGGGTCACGGTTCGATTCCCCGGCCAGGCTCGATTCCCGTCTCTGTGTGCATGGAGTTTGCATGTTCTCCCCGTGCTTGGTGGGTTTCCTCCGGGTACTCCGGTTTCCTCCCGCAGTCCAAAGATATGCAGGTTAGGCTAATTGGCGTTCCTAAATTGCCCTTAGTGTGTGATTGGGTGTGTGAGTGTGTGTATGTGTGTGCCCTGCGATGGATTGGCACCCTGTCCAGGTTTTGTCCTGGAAAAAAAAAAAGAACATCCGGATTTATCGATGAATAGCTTTATCACTTATCGCTATACTGTAGGTAATGAGCAAGTTGAAGGTGATTGTGGCTGAGATAACATGAGAAAGCAGCATTGAGAGGCCCTACAGTAGACTCAAAAGTGTTTAGTCTTCCGGCTGCTTCTGTAACGGGGTCGCCACAGCAAATCATCCAATCCACAAACAACTTGGCACAGGATTTATGCCGGATGCCCTTCCTGACGAAACCAGATTTGGGCATTGGGAGGAAATTGAACCCCCTTCAATCAACTTCCTCATGGTAGGCGAGAAACCGACCACTGAGCCTCCAATCTAACTAGACTCAAAAGTCTGCTCATCTTTATTTGGGTGATATCAAATAGTGAAAGTATATATAAATCCTTTCTATAACTGTGTGCTATATGGACACATATACAGATGTATAACAGGACATTCAGCTTAGTTAACAAGAAGTCTGCTTTTTTAAGGTTACAAGCTTGACTAATGGAAGCATTGGTTCAAAACTGTTTTTAGCAATTTAATTCCTAACACTACCAGAGCAGTTGCAGTCTGAATACATCATAGCAAAACTGTTAGTATTGATGCAGTCCAAAGGCATCTCTGTGGTTTCTATGTCATAACCATCCTCTTTACGCAGACAATATAGGGGGAGGGGGGTGATCTCCAATTCTTATTACCTTATTTTTGTGTAATCCAAAAACTTTCACTTGTTTAAACATACAGTGGTTACTCAAAGGGAATGTATATTACTGCCGCGCACTCTGTCGCGGCGAAACGGCAACTGCCAAAATAAATCAATCGCAATTCAAGCAATTTGTGAAATGACCGCCAGGTGGCGCAAAGGGACATTTTGCAAAATGGCTGCAATTAATTTTTTTTTAAACTGACTCTCTGTTTCTATCTGTCTATTGTTATTATTAAAGAAAACAGCACAAAGAACAGCTCAAGGGCTTGTAAAAACATTTTTATTTTTAACGGTAAAAATGTCAATTTTGGAATCCGCAGAAGCTTTGTGGTCCAAGCACAACGTAATAATCTTTGTATGATAAAATGACTCATGACATGAATCTACACAAAGCGCTTCAGTTTCAAATAATCATTCAACTCTGAACCCAAAACAGCAAAAGATCATAATAATAATCAGAAGAAGAATAATCATCGTGCTTTTGCTGTTTATGTTTAGCATTGAATAATTATTTAATTATTAATAATTTAAGCTGCTCACATCGCGCGCGCTTTCACTTGCTTTCACTTCACTTAAAAAATGCAGTGTTTAATCAGCAAGTATATGTCGCCCCTCTTTATGATAGATGAATATTATGACTGAAACAAAGCTGCTCGTGTTGGCTCAAATCGGGAGCATTTGGACAGAAGGGGAGATGAAAAGTAAAAAGGGAAAGTGTGTACCAACAACATAGCACAATGCATGTGTGTGAATGGCCGAAATGTGGTTGTGAATAAGCCTTTTAGTGAATATAAAATGTCCGTGTGAACACGCGTGTTCACTTTGCCGAGTTTTGATCTTAAGTCAGATGAACGCGCGCGTCGATATGAGAAATTTATAAGAGATTTCTCTTTCCCAGAAATACAACAAACACAAATTTATACGTGTTAAATAAGCGCTGTCTTTATGGCGCTGTGCGAAACGCATGCCGATGTGAGCCGCTTTATTTCAGTCATAATATACAAACATATTTTTGCTGTCGAGCCTTTCTCTGAAATAGGCCATTTTAACGGGGGTGGGGTTAAGAAACACCGCACCGGCAGAAGTAGACTAATGATTATAAATGCGTCGAGGAAAACAGCAGGGAAACTGACTGGCCATTATAATAATTCATTGATAAGTTGATGTCTTTGGTTTCGGCTGTGATGCAGGTGATCATGTCATCACGTCATCTCCGCAGCAGCGGATGCGCCAATAATTCATGTTCATACGAATTACATACAGTAAGCCGAATTTTTTTCCATTAGTTTATATAAAAGCAGACATTATGCTTTCCGTAAGAATATATTTTTCACATAGTATACACAGAGTTTTCACGTAGTATACACGGCGAGTATACACAGAGCTTCAGTTCATTTTCTGACGCGCTCAAGTTCACAGAAACCGATACAGAATAGCGCTGTATCCCGGTTTGCTTTCATTATTTTAAAACATCATAACGTTTTGTCTTCATTGTGCGGTCACTTAAATAAAAGTAGAGTCTTATAAAAGCTATGTATCTTATATAGTTTTATTATATAGATTTTGCACATTAATCTGACGACACCTGTGTTTTCTGATGCATGCCCAGAGTTTTCTGGCTACGCGAGTGTTACACATGATAAAATATAAAGGCTCACTGTGTTAACATTTACTTTGCTTAAATTCGATGGAACTAAGAAAAGCCTATATTTTATTTAAATTCTAAATTTGTACTGTAATTTTAGTACTGTGATTGTAAATTCATTTAACGTTTCACTTGTATTTTCAATTAAACTTTTCAATTCAATTTTATTTGTTTAGCACTTTTAACAATTCATTGTCATTGTCGCAAAGCAGCTTTACACAATCAATATCTTATAAGATTTTGCCGGCTGCGGTACAGCACAACAGGGGTGCTGGGATGTAAAAATTTTATTTGTTAAAACTTTTCATTACTTATTAAAGAACATTATGATGATCATAACAGCCTATTTAATTCTCATAATAGCGCAAAACACTGACGCAGTAGCACGTCCTGACAATGTTTAAATTTTTATGGTCATTTAGTTTCGTTTATTTCAGTTAATAAATCTCCTACAAATTTAAGAAACACAAAATATAAGATAGGTGGTACGGTGGTGTAGTGGTTAGCACTGTCGCCTTGCACCTCCAGCGTCCGGGTTCGATTCCCGGCCAGGCTCGATTCCCGTCTCTGTGTGCATGGAGTTTGCATGTTCTCCCCGTGCTTGGTGGGTTTCCTCCGGGTACTCCGGTTTCCTCCCACAGTCCAAAGACATGCAGATTAGGCTAATTGGCATTCCCAAATTGACCATAGTGTGTGTGTGTGTGTGTGTGTGTGCTCTGCGATGGATTGTCCAGGGTGTACCCTGCCTTGTGCCCTGAATCTCCTGTGATAGGCTCCAGGTCCCCGCGACCATAAATACAGGATAAAGCGGTATAGAAAATGAATGAATGAATGAATGAAAATATAAGATTACAAAAACCTACATGTGTAGCTTATCTAATTATACATGATAAAATCTAAAGCCTCACTGTGTTAACGTTTACTTTGCTTAAATTCGATCCTAATAAGATTTTATTTAATTTGAATTCTACATTTGTACTATAATTTTAGTACTGTGATTATGAATTTGTTTAACTACAATGTTTCACTTGATTTTATCCGCTACTATGTGCAGCTCTGAACGAGCTGTGGCTCATTAATCCTTGAGAGAATGAACTGATGCCCGAGGCGTCAAACGCACAAACCCAAAGTAAAAGCCAGCAAACGCACAAACCCAAATGCCATCACCATGAGGCGTGGCGGTAAAACCAGAATACCGCTTGAGTACTATCTGTAAGTTACTTCAGCAAAGAAATACAGTGTCAGAAAGCCTGTTTGAGGAACTAGGAACTAAAGCTTGTTGTAATGATTGTTAGTGTGGGACCTACAGGAATGTACAGCTGTTCGTCATTGTTTATGTTGATGCTAAGTTTCTATAATGGGTTCATATGATACAAGTAAGTCGGATCAATGTTGTATTTAATTATTATATAATATGCAGGTTATTGTTATTTCCGATGTGACGTAGTGTTCAGCTCAATAATAAATAAATATTATAAATAAATAATCGATTATTTGCTGCCGCAATTGCCGCAAGTATTCTGATGAGTCACCATTTTTGTGTTAGTGCTATATGTAGCTGTTCTGAACGTGTTTATTTGTGTTTGCCTATACAAATAGATATTTTAGTTCGCTACTATTAACTAGACTGTCACACAGAGTTTGCTGATATTTGTTGATAAATACAATTGGTGCTGTTTATTGTGTTAAGCAATGTTACTGTCAATTCTGTAGTACTGTAGACCATTATTCATACTAGAGACATAAGCAGATGCATATATTGAAGAAATAAATGTCTCAAACTTAAGACTTCTCCTGATTCTCTGACCGGAATCTGGTTCAAACTTGGCCGCCTCAACCAGTCGTAATTTCAATGTAGTAAGGTTTCCTACATACAGCGTTATAAACAAATGAAATTATCTTCAGTTTATAAACAGTAAATAGTTGTAAATAGGTATTGAAATATGCATAAAGGAATATGCATAAAGTTCTAAAGCATAAACTGTTGCAACAGAATGTAAAAGTTAACCATTCTAAAAGCCTGTATATTTGTCTATATACAGTGGCTTGCAAAAGTATTCGGCCCCATTGAACTTTTCCACATTTTGTCACATTACAGCCACAAACATGAATCAATTTTATTGGAATTCCATGTGAAAGACCAAAACAAAGTGGTGTACACGTGAGAAGTGGAATGAAAATGATACATGATTCCAAACATTTTTTACAAATAAATAGCTGAAAAGTGGGGTGTGCTTAATTATTCAGCCCCCTGAGTCAATACTTTGTAGAACCACCTTTTGCTGCAATTACAGCTGCCAGTCTTTTAGGTTATGTCTCTACCAGCTTTGCACATCTAGAGACTGAAATCTATGGAGCGATATCGCGGACAATATTCAAATGCAATTGCAAATAGCATTTGCAATTGCGTTTCCCATATGTGGACGCACAAAGTGTGCCATGATTCAAATGCAATTGCAAACTTTGCATTACCGTTTGCTGATTCGCCTTTGCGAGCGCACACTGACTGCCACATTTCAAATGAAAAAACAAAGTCAATTTGCATTTGTATTTCCCAGGTCTTACACGTCATGAACCTGTCATATTTAAATATCAAAATCAATTACCACATTTGCTTTTTCACTTTCTCTGCGCCGCGCGTCAAGCCGGCCAAAATTCAAACGCAATCGCTAATCCATTTGCAATTGCATTTCCAACACGTTACACAGAAACCTGTCAATCAGCGTCAGGGGCGGGTCTATACTGTGGGGCGGGATTGTATGGGGAGTGACGTCACTCGCACTCGCCGACCAAGAAGGGGGATATTTGAGCACTGGGGGTGAACCGAGATTATCTCATTTGTTTATCAAGAAATAAACACACAAAAATGACAAATCGCATATTTTCTTGCTCCGGAGTGGACAGAGAAGTTTTTACAAATAAAAATATTTTTAGATCTTCTCCTGTTACAGCCTGCTGGAGCTAAATCTTTCAGAAACGCTGCGTACCGGTGTTATGCGCTAAAATGCCTCCCTGCCACGGATTGCCCCCCCCCTCCCCAACATAACCTCTATCAAATATTATATTACAACATAAATTAATAGGTTCATGATTTACAAATTGCACCAAACGAATTTGATTATAAAATAATCTATATAAAAAAACACATGTAGTATAGGGGGGAAATATATTAATTATATATTATTTTCATATACAACCCCTGGCAAAAATTCTGGAATCACCCTCTCAGAAGATGTTCAATCAAATGTTTAATTGTGTAGAAAAAAAACAAGCACATACATGCCACAACACTATTTTCACTCAACAATCCAAACTTCTGGCTGTATAAAACACTAAAAAAAACAAAGAAAGATAACTATAGTCAATGACAACTGTTTTAACAAGTCAAACAGAGGAAAAAAATATGGACTCACCAAATAAAAACACTACTTGTACTTTGTTGCACCACCTCTGGCTTTTATAACAGCTTGAATTCTCTGAGGCCTGGATTTAACTAAAGTCCAACAGTATACTTCATCAGTCTGTCTCCAGCTTTGTCTTATTGCAGTTGCCAGATCAGCTTTGCAGGTTGGAGCTTGTCGTGGACCATTTTCTTTCATTTCCTCCACAGATTTTCAATTGGATTAAGGTCCGGACTATTTGCAGGCCATGCCATTGACATTATATGTATTTCCTGTAGGAATGTTTTCACAGATTTTGCCCTATGGCATGATGCATTATCATCCTGAAAAATGATGCTACCATCACCAAACATCCTTTCAATTGATGGAATAAGAAAAGTGTCCAAAATCTCAACATAAACTTGTGCATTTATAGAAGATGTAATGACTGTCATGTCTCCCATACCTTTACCTGACATACAACCCCATATCAATAATGATTGTGGAAATTTGCATGTTTTCTTCAGGCAGTTGTCTTTATAAATTTCATTGGAACGGCACCAAACAAAAGTTCCAGCATCATCACCCTGCCCAATGCAGATTCGTGATTCATCACTGAATCTACTGTAACTCTCATCCAGTCATCCGCACTCCAAGATTGTCTTTCTTTAGCCCACTGAAACCTTGTTTTTTTCTGTTTAGATGTTAATGATGGTTTTCTTTTGGCTTTTCTGTATGTAAATCCCATTTCTTTTAGGCGATTTCTTACTGTCCGGTCACAGACATTGACTCCACTTTCTGCCCATTTGTTCCTCATTTGTTTTGTTGTGCATTTTCTGTTTTCAAGTCATATTGCTTTAAGTTTTCTGTCTTGGCGCTTTGATGTCTTTCTTGGTCTACCAGTACGCTTCCCTTTTACAACCTTTCCATTTGATTTGTACTTGGTCCAGATTTTAGACACAGCTGACTGGGAACAACCAACATCTTTTGCAACATTCCATGAAGATTTACCTTCTTCAAGAAGTTTGATAATTCTCTCCTTTATTTCAACTGACATCTCTCGTGTTGGAGCTATGAGTTATGTCAATCATCTTGGTTCAACACATCCCTAATGTGTGCAAGCACTCTTTTTTAACTGTAGACTAATTAGCAGTTGTAGAAATGCAAAGTGCATGGTGATTCCATATTTTTTCCCGCAGATTTGTGTGATTCCATATTTTTTTCCTCTGTTTGACTTGTTAAAACAGTTGTCATTGACTATAGTTATCTTTCTTTGTTTTTTTAAGTGTTTTATACAGCCAGAAGTTTGGATTGTTGAGTGAAAATAGTTTTGTGGCATGTATGTGCTTGTTTTTTTTTCTACACAATTAAACATTTGAATGAACATCTTCTGAGAGGGGTGATTCCAGAATTTTTGCCAGGGGTTGTATACAGTATGAAAATAATATATAATTAATATATTTCCCCCCTATACTACATGTGTTTTTTTTATATAGATTATTTTATAATCAAATTCGTTTGGTGCAATTTGTAAATCATAAACCTATTAATTTATCTTGTAATATAATATTTGATAGAGGTTATGTTGGGGAGGGGGGGGCAATCAGTGGCAGGGAGGCTTTTTAGTGCATAACACCGGTACGCAGCATTTCTGAAAGATTTAGCTCCAGCAGGCTGTAACAGGAGAAGATCTAAAAATATTTTTATTTGTAAAAACTTCTCTGTCCACTCCGGAGCAAGAAAATATGCGATTTGTCATTTTTGTGTGTTTATTTCTTGATAAACAAATGAGATAATCTCGGTTCACTCCCAAATATCCCCCTCTTGGTCGGCGAGTGACGTCACTCCCCATACAATCCCGCCCCACAGTATAGACCCGCCCCTGACGCTGATTGACAGGTTTCTGTGTAACGTGTTGGAAATGCAATAGCAAATGGATTAGCGATTGCGTTTGAATTTTGGCCGGCTTGACGCGCGGTGCAGAGAAAGTGAAAAAGCAAACGTGATGATTGATTTTGCTGTTTAAATATGACAGGTTCATGACGTGTAAGACCTGGGAAATACAAATGCAAATGGATTTTGTTTTTTCATTTGAAATTTGGCAGTCAGTGTGCGCTCGCAAAGGCGAATCAGCAAACGGTAATGCAAAGTTTGCAATTGCATTTGAATTATGGCACACTTTGTGCGTCCACATATGGGAAACGCAATTGCAAATGCTATTTGCAATTGCATTTGAATATTGTCCGCAATATCGTTCCATAGAAATCCTTGCTCATTCTTCTTTGCAAAACAGCTCCAGCTCAGTCAGATTAGATGGACAGTGTTTGTGAACAGCAGTTTTCAGATCTTGCCACAGATTCTCGATTGTATTTAGATCTGGACTTTGACTGGGCCATTCTAACACATGGATATGTTTTGTTTTAAACCATTACATTGTTGCCCTGGCTTTATGTTTAGGGTCGTTGTCCTGCTGGAAGGTGAACCTCCGCCCCAGTCTCAAGTCTTTCGCAGACTCCAAGAGGTTTTCTTCCAAGATTGCCCTGTATTTGGCTCCATCCATCTTCCCATCAACTCTGACCAGCTTCCCTGTCCCTGCTGAAAAGAAGCACCCCCAGAGCATGATGCTGCCACCACCATATTTGACAGTGGGGATGGTGTGTTCAGAGTGATGTGCAGTGTTAGTTTTCTGCCACACATTGCGTTTTGCATTTTGGCCAAAATGTTCCATTTTGGTCTCATCTGACCAGAGCACATTCTTTCACATGTTTGCTGTGCAAATGGGACTTCTTATGGTTTTTCTATTAACAATGGCTTTCTTCTTGCCACTCTTCCATAAAGGCCAACTTTGTGCAGTGCACGACTAATAGTCGTCCAGAGTAACCATGGGCCTCTTGGCTGCGTTTCTGATCAGCGCTCTCCATGTTCGGCCTGTGAGTTTAGGTGGACGGGCTTGTCTTGGTAGGTTTACAGTTGTGCCATACTCCTTCCATTTCTGAATGATCACTTGAACAGTGCTCCGTGGGATGTTCAAGGCTTTGGAAATCTTTTTGTAGCCTAAGCCTGCTTTAAATTTCTCAATAACTTTATCCCTGACCTGTCTGGTGTGTTCTTTGGACTTCATGGTGTTGTTGCTCCCAATATTCTCTTAGACAACCTCTGAGGCCGTCACAGAGCAGCTGTATTTGTACTGACATTAGATTACACACAGGTGCATTCTATTTAGTCATTAGCACTCATCAGGCAATGTCTATGGGCAACTGACTGCACTCAGATCAAAGAGGGCTGAATAATTATGCACACCTCACTTTGCAGTTATTTATTTATAAAAATAAAAAAAATTGGAATCATGTATGATTTTCGTTCCACTTCTCACGTGTACACCACTTTGTATTGGTCTTTCACATGGAATTCCAATAAAATTGATTCATGTTTGTGGCTGTAATGTGAACAAATGTGGAAAGGTTCAAGGGGGCCGAATACTTTTGCAAGCCACTGTATATATACAGTACAGTACAGGCCAAAAATGTGGACACACCTTCTCATCTACCTGTCAATGTTTTTTCTTTATTTTCAGGACCATTTACATTGGTAGATTCTCATTGAAGGCATCAAAACTATGAATGAACACGTGGAGTTATGTACTTAAAAAAAGGTATCCACAGTCACTGGACCTGAACCTAATCGAGATGGTTTGGGGTGAGCTGGACCGCAGAGTGAAGGCAAAGGGGCCAACAAGTGCTAAACACCTCTGGGAACTCCTTCAAGACTGTTGGAAACCATTTCAGGTGACGACCTATTGAAGCACATCGAGAGAATGCCAAGAGTGTGCAAAGCAGTAATCAGAGCAAAGGGTGGCTATTTTGAAGAAACTAGAATATAAAACATGTTTTCAGTTATTTCACCTTTTTTTGTTAAGTACATAACTCCACATGTGTTCATTCATAGATTTGATGCCTTCAGTGAGAATCTACCAACGTAAATGGTCATGAAACTAAAGAAAACACATTGAGTGAAGGTGTGTCCAAACTTTTGGCCTGTACTTTATATATGCAGTATAATGTTAATGAAAGAAACCTTATAAGTGCCTTGAAACTTAAAGTCCTTAAAATGTAAAATTGAAAAAGAATTAGTTATTAGTATACTGTAGGTAATTGCTGAAGGCTAAAATATGATCCTTTTAGATCTAATGAATAGGAATCTAGAAATGTCCAGTAGTATATAGGGTGAAATTATATTGTGTTAGTAATTCAAATGTTGTTCCTTTATCAATATATTATTTTTGAGATTTCTAAACAACAACAATTATGAATTCACTATAGTAATAATAGAATTGTATTATTTTTCACATGTACAGTACCATACAGCACAGTGAAATGTATCCCCCCCCCCACATCCTAGTTAAGAAGCTGGGCCTAGAGCACAATCAGGTAGGATACAGCACCCCTGGAGCAGACAGGGTTATAAAACAGGTGGAAGCCTGACGGTGGTGGACATGGTCATAAAAAATTCTTAATGTTAATTCTGGAATATGTCTGTGCCATCTGGAAAAAAATAAGTGGGAGGAGTACAGTGGGAAAGATCTCTAAGTACACTGCTTAAATTGCAAACTGCAAAATCTTTAAAACTTTTACAGCTTGAGTCCTTCTTGAGAAAAAAAACACACACAGATGTTATAACCCAGTTACATTCAGTACATTCAGGTCGTCAGCTGACTTAATTTTATTACCCCATAACGTTGCTGAACCTAGACCTGAGCAACTGAAATAACCCCAGATCATAACACTGCCTCCAGGGGCTTGTACAGTGGACACTATACATGATGGGTGCATCGCTTCATGTGCTTCCCCTCTTCCCGCTGATGTGCACATCGCTTTGGAATAGGGTCAACCTGGATTCATCAGACCACATGACCTTTTTCCATTGCTCCAACGTCCAAAATGTATGCTTCCTAGAAAATTCAAGCCTTTTTTTTTCTGATTAGTCTCACAAACGAGTGGCTTTCGTACTGTAGGTTCACACAGTGATTTGTTCCAATCCTGTTCTCATTACATTCGGTGTGGAAATACTCTTACTTTCACTGTTAAATATAGCTCTGATTTTAACATGGCTCTTGGTGAAGTCACCAAGTGATTTATTTTGTAAAGTTGGCAGTTTCTCTTCTTACTTGCCGGTTTAACGATGCACTGAACAGTTGTAATTTCATTAATATTAGCAAGCTTCTCAGTTGTTTTCGTAGCTTGATGCACTTTTACTCTTGCCAGAAAGCTCTCCCCTTGTGAAGGGTAATGTGAAAATAAAATTATAAGTTGGCGGCTTAAAACCATGAAATATCACAATGTTTACTTTGAGCTCCATGGAACAATAATGAAAAAGGAAGATTTTATTTAGAAATACATAATTTCTCTTTTTACTGTAACTTACCCTTCAAGGCTGCTATAGTAAATAATTCAGTATAGCATTAATATTAAACGATGCTACTGTGTGTAAAAGCAGTTGGATGCAAGTGCAGTTTAACTGAGCGTTTAAAAAAAACTTGGCCAACAAATTAAGCATCGGTAGCAAAGTCAGAAACAGAACAGATCAAAGACAAAGAAAACTCAAAAAGTAAACTATCGCCAGGTCAAAATCAGAAGAGCAGAAAATCAGAATATACAGACTTTGTAACAACTGAACAAGTAGACAGAGTGTATTATTGTGCACTGAGTGAGATGAAGAGTAAGTCTTTAAATAGTTGGTAAGGAATTGAGGTCAGGTGTCCTTAATATGCTAGTGGACTAGAACGAGTCCCTGGATGTTGTACTTCTTGGCAGTCATACTGTAGTTGTAAACTGAGACGTGCCATCTGTTGCTGATCTGGCATGGCACTGACCTACTGAAGTACCGGAGTGTAGTGCTCAGTTGCTATCTGTAATCAGTGAACGGTTGTTAATCATTTAATTATTGTTTGGCATTAAGACATACAACACATCACTGTTCAATCTCTCTAAATTTATGAGGGGTGTTCATGTCAATTATTATAATTTTTTTGGGGGGAGAAACAGAGCTGTGAGAATAAAAACTACCTTCTCTATATAATCCCCTGCTGCTCCACTATTGCACCCAGTGTTTCACAAGTGCTTGGACACCATCAATGTTAAGGTTGGACCAGCTGCTTCACGTCTGAAACTCTGGCCTGGGGGAGAAGAAGTTTGTGAGAAGTTATCTGTTGATTTTCAAAGATGCAGCTAAGAGCCTCATCACAATACTGTGTTTTCTGTAAACATTGATTGTTTTTACGCCCTCATTCATCAGAAATTTCACAACTCCCAGTTTGACTTGAACACCCATTATAACAGAATATAATGTAATGTACGGTATAATGTATGGGTCGGCAACCTGTGGCTCCTGAGCCGCATGTGGCTCTTTCATCCATCTGCTCTGTGGCTTCGGAAAATAATTAATAAGTATTTAACTTCAATTTATATCATTTTAGTTCGTTAGTGTTTTAAATGTCATTCTAAATTTGAAGATTATGGTAATCTTGTAAAACGTGTTTTGTTTTTGTCGCTCAAATTACGCGTCACAACCGCTGATGTGTGACGCCCGCCGGCACGCGGTTTATTGAGCTTTTCGAGCCCCGTTTTCATTCAGGTTGACAGCTGACTGCACGCTCCAGTACACACGATAAAAGAATGACGGCACACGGACGCAGACGGAATTTTTTATTTGCTGCAGGTGCATAATTTAAGTTTGGCTTTTTATTTCATAAATATGAAGATGACTCAAATAGACATTGAGTATTGTATCTGAAAGTAACCTTCAACCCAGCGGCTTTTTTTTCTGATATCATAAATGCAACACACTAAAAATACTTTTTTTTTTTTTTTACAGTACATAGCATATAAAGGTAAAAAAAAAAAAAAAAAAAAAAAAATATATATATATATATATATATATATATATATATATATATATATGCAGTGCTATCATCATTTTAGATGTGAAAAGGGTTTTGTGGCTCCTGGTGTTTTCTTTTCTATGGGTCCAAATGGTTCTTTGAGTGACCCCTGGTCTAGCACCTATAACTTGACCAACTTTCTTTCTCTAATTAACAACCATGTAAATTTCTAAATGCCTTTTATAAACTTTCCTCTCTCTTAATTATTTATATCTTCCTGGTAAATTATCGACTTTGGAATAACACAATTAGGATGTCTAAATTGATAGGCATAATCTTAGACAGTGACCCACATTAGTGTAAACAGCAAGTGGTCAGGACATATGATGCCAGAAGTCATTAGGGCAGTTTAGCCTGCTCTGCTTTTCTTAATCGACAGTGCCCTCTGATGCAGTGACACAGTGGACTTCCAACTGAGCAGCTTTGTGGGGGCATTGTCTGACCAACGAAATGATTAAAGCTTGATTCAGTTCCAAGAAGAACAGCAGGCACAGTTTGTATACAGACCTTTGTGAATATTGCAGAAAATTGATCCTTCAGGGCAATTCAACACACAGATGCAGCCAGTAAATACCTTATTGTCATAATATTAAAATTTGCCTAGTGGAACAGAAGAAAATGTAATGACTAACTGTTGTTTTCTTTATGATTTCATCCAGCATTTGATTAACATGAGCATATGCGTATTTATGGCGAAAACAAGCTTAACTAATATAAAGGTTGAATAATTTACACACATCTAATGAGCTAGTTGCTACTGTACGTTTGCCGTCATAGTTTCTTAAGATCTCAGTCTTGACTTGCACTTATTTCATCGCTTAGGGAAGGAGGAAATGGAGGTTGTGACCGATTTAGCTGGGGGGAAAAATCTCACTCTTTTTCTCACCTGCCGTTAAATAGTATGTTCACTGGTTCATTTTACATTTCATCTCATCATTCTTTTACATCGCCGTCTTTATCCTAATTTCCTGTTTCCACTAAACAATGAGAGTGTGTGACTCTTCCCTCTCAAACACCCTTTTCGAGAGCGAAAACCTGAGTCCATGGGAGATGTTCTAATTGGCTGTTCTGAGTGGCACGGGTGTCTTAATGAATGCTGATGACAGTGTCCTAGACAGTAATGGAGCTTCGTGGGCAAACTCCTAATTGACCATTTTAATTCTCTATGCCTGGGCCAGCAGGATTGCCAGAGTGTGTAAGATCATCATCGCCGGGCAGTCATTATAAGCATCAATGAATCGCGGTGGTGCTGAGAAGCCAGCCAGCTTCTAAGGGTGCCCATTATTGCCATAGAGACAGAAAGCATGCTCTTGGCAAAAGCTTGTTATGGCACTGAGAGTAGTGCCCCTTTTCTCTAATGAATGCTCTTACATCGAAACAGAGCTCACCATTAACTGTAGGTGATAACAGGGGCTGTGGACAGACATACTATACATTCATGTATTTTTGGCATTAAATCTGTGCTTTGAGTTTGCTCGTTATTTACTACACTTTCATCACCTACTTCTATAGCAATATGAAAACCTTTCTGAAAAGTGATGCAATTACTTTTTAAATTCAAACAAACAATCAAAGGGGGAAAAAATGCCTTAAGGGGTGAGTGTCCTTGAAAACACACTAGTCCTTGTTGTAGTGGAGTTTTTGATGTCTCTGTGGTCCTTCAGCTCATCAGATTTGTTCTGTTTTTAGCCATCTCAAAGTGGAAGCAGGTTTCTTCTTTCTAGAGGGATGCTGCTGCCCACACGTTCTAAAAAAACAAGACAAGACCAACTGCTTGCTGTTTGCTATTGTAAGGGTAAAATGTCCTGTAGCTAGAAGTAGTTAAAAAGAAAGCAGCGTAAGGGTAAGACAGTGTAGAGTGAGGTAGAGCAGTAGGGTTTTCAGTAAGATGCTTTCATAGGTTTTTGGTACACTGTGGTTTGCCCTATATGTGTACCGTGAGTGAAAAAGGCAGGGATGGAGCTGACCTAACGTGATAGATAATTGAGATTGTGTGTGAGTGTGTGAGAGAGAGAGTGCATGAGAGAGAGAGGAGTGAAAGCCCTGGAGGACTGCCAGTGTAACGGGACACATTCTGCCTATAGTGAGGATGATCTGTGGGTATCTCTGCCAGTTTTCTTAGCACACACAATATTCTTTCCCACACCTATTTCTACATCTCTCATGAGCAGGTCAGACAACCATGACAGTTTTACACAAAGAGAAATAAATTCAGAGTGACTGTATTTTACATTTTACATGTAACCTTTCCTCCAATTTAATCTTACTGTATGCTCAATGCATTCCAAGTGTGAAAGGTGGTCCATGCTGCAGGGGTAAACAACCTGGTCAGGCTCAGTATTTCTACTGCTTTCTTTTAGAAAACATTTCATTCTTATCCCCACAACAATACAGTCTAATTACTTGACCACATTTCCAACAATTAATTATTCGTCTATAGGAAAAGACATCTCCTAACTGTAGGATCAGCCACCACTGGGCATGACTGTTAAAGGAAGATGGTCATGGTCTGCACCTATATAACCTGTCTGTATGCCTGTTTCTTTAAATTAGTATATGAGAACATACTGTATGGCCTCAGGTCTAATTATACAGTCACAAAATCGAATAAATTGACCACAAGCATAATTAATTTGAATTTGGGTTGTTTGGTACTGATAATCCATGGCAAGTCTGATAACATTTAATTATTCAGGCTGTCCCTCCCAATTAAACTCCTCCTGCAAGTATAACTGTACTGTAATTTGCATTCATACTGTACTCTGCTCCAAACACTCAATTTAATTCCATTTAAATTGAGTATTATTTATACAGTATAACAATGGTTATTGTCACAATGCAGACTCCTGCAAATGGAGACAGTTTGCTCATGTTATGCAGGCACAATTCTTGACAGATCTTCACAGTTGAACAAACTCTCCTTTAACATTCTTCACAAGTAAGCATCAAGTTGTGTAAGATCTGTGGAATATAGCAAATCCAAGGAGACACAAGGCAGGGGACACCCTGGAAAGGGTACCAATTCACTGTAGGGCAATACAGGCAATTTGGGAATGGGAATTAGTTTAATGTGCATGTCTTCTGATAGTGGGAGGAAACCAGAGTACCTATAGGAAACCCACCAAGCATGTGAAGAATATCCAAACTCTATGCATATAGAGGTGGAAATCAAACCCAGACCATGGAGATGCAAGGTGACAGTGCCATCCACTAAGTCACTAAGAAGCATTAACAGGTTGGTGTGTATGATAGTTTGGTAGTGTAGGTCAGTGTGTCTGCGCTTGTGTTGATTAGTCAGTCCAGTTTCAATATTTTGAGGTAGTTGAGTTACGTGATAGTGTGTGTGTGTGTGTGTGTGTGTGTGTGTGTGTGTGTGTGTGTGTGTGTGTGTGTGTGTGTGTATATATCAGTCCAGTCCCTTTTTGTTGAGGAGACGGATGGCTTGTGGAAAAAAGCTGTTTGGATGTGTGTGCCCGAATGCTTCTGTACCTTTTTCCAGATGGCAGGAGTATGAAGTGTGTGGGTTTGTCCGATCAGCCACAATTCTGGTGGCTTTGTGGATGCAGCGTGTGATGTAGATGTCTTCAATAGAGGGGAGAGAGACCCCGATGATCTTCTCTGCTGTCCACACTATCCGCTGTAGGGTCTTGCGGACCGATATGGCACAGTTCAGGATGCTCTCGATAATTCCTCTATAGAAGGTTGGCAGGATCGGGGGTGGAAGCTGGGCCTTCCTCAGTCTTCTCAGAAAGAAGAGACGCTGTTGGGCTTTCTTGTGTAGGGAACTGGTGTTGAGGGACCAGCTGAGGTCCTTCTCTAGGTGGACACCCAGGAATTTGGTGCTTTCGACGATCTCCACAGAGGAGCTGTTGATGCTCAGCGGAGAATGGTCGCCTCATGTCCTCCTAAAGTCGACAACCATCGACTTTGTCTTGTCAACATTCAGAGACACGTTGTTGTCTTTACACCAGTCCGTTAGCCTCTGCACTTCCTCTCTGTACGCTGACTTGTCGTTCTTGCTAACGAGACCCACCATGGTCGTGTCATCAGCGAACTTAATGATGTGATTCGAGCTGTGTGTTGCTACACAGTCGCGAGTCAGTAGTGTGAACAGCAGGGGACTGAGCACACAGCCATGCGGGGCCCCAGTGCTCAGTGTGGTGGTGCTGCAGGTGCAGTTCCCGATCCGTACTGACTGAGGCCTTCCAGTCAGAAAGTCCAGCATCCAGTTGCAGAGGGAGGTGTTCAGGCCCAACAGGTTCAGCTTCCCAATCAGTTGTTCGGGGATGATAGTGTTGAATGCTGAGCTGAAATCAATGTACAGCATTCAAACGTATGTGTCCTTCTTGTCCCAGTGTGTGAGGGCAAGATGGAGTGTAGTGGAGATGGCGTCGTCCGTTGAGCGGTTAAGACGGTACGCAAATTGCAGTGGGTCCGGTGAGGGAGGCAGGGTCTTGGTGTGTCTCATGACGAGCCTCTCGAAGCACTGCATGATGGTGGGTGTAAGTGCAATGGGACGGTAGTCATTGAGACAGGACACAGAAGACTTGGGCACGGGGACGATGGAGGTGTCCTTGAAGCACATGGGAACGACGGCGCTGCTCAGAGAGATGTTGAAGATGTCGGTGAGAACATCTGCCAGCTGTTCAATGTTGTCTGGAATGTTGTCTGGTCCAGCAGCTTTACGTGGGTTGACTCTGCGTAGAGTTTTCCTCACATCATCTATAGTGAGACGCAGCACCTGGTCGTTCGGAGGAGGGGTGGTCTTCCTCGCCGCCACGTCGTTCTGCCTGTCGAACCGAGCAGTTGTTCAGTGCATCTGGGAGGGAGCCGTCAACGTCACAGGCAGGTGATGTAGTCCTGGTGTAAGTGAGGGCATGTAAGCCCTGCCACATGCACCGCCTGTCGCTGCTGTCAATGAAGTGGTTGTGGATCCTCTGGGCATATGCGCACTTTGCCTCTCTAATGGCCCGAGAAAGTTCGGCCCTTGCTCTTCTAAGGGCCACCTTGTCTCCCACTTTGAAGGCAGAGTCTCGGGTCCTCAGAAGTGCACGCACTTCCGCAGTAATCCACGGTTTCTGATTGGGCTGTGAGATGATGGTCTTAGAGACAGTGACATCATCGGTGCACTTGTTGATGTAGCTGGTCACTGATGACGTGTACTCCTCCAAGTTGGTGAAGTCGTCATAAGTTGCAGCCTCCCTAAACATGTTCCAGTCAGTGCTCTCGACAGTCCTGAAGAGCAGAGATGGCCCCTGCTGGCCAGGTTTTCACCTGTTTCAGAACCGGTGGGCTGTATGCTGGAATTAGCATAACAGAGATGTGGTCTGAGTAGCCGAGGTGGGGGCGGAGTTCTGCCTGATAGGCGCCGGAGTTGTTTGTGTTTTCCCCTCTTGTTGCAAAGTCCACATACTGATGGAATCTAGGAAGCACTGACTTGAGATCTGCATGGTTGAAATCTCCGGCAACAATAAACAGTCCATCCGGGTGTGTATTTTGCAGTTCACTGATCTTTGTATACAGTTTCCATAGCGCTTCCTTAGCATTAGCGCTAGGTTGAATGTACAATGGTACAGTACAGTTCTTGCACCATTTTGTGTTGATGTAAACACACAAACCGCCACCGTGAGTCTTACCGCACAGAGCTGCATTTCTGTTAGCGCGAAACGAGGCTAGCCCATCAGGTTGAATAGCGGCGTCCGGTACTCTGTTGCTGAGCCATGTCTCTGTGAAAACAAAGACACAGCAGTCTCTAACCTCACGCTGTGTAGCCTGCTGGAGTCGGATGTAGTCCAGTTTATTGTCCAGGGAGCAGATGTTGGATAAGATGATGGACGGGAGAGTCGGCCAGCTAGGGCCGAGCACAATGCATCAGGCTGTTTCAACTGATAATGGAAAAAAGAAACTGCCTGAAACAATTTCCTACTACAACAGCACTAAAGTTGCCGTTGATGTTATGGACCAAAAGGTGTAAATGTGTATATTTAACTAAGGTAAAGGAAGCATGTCTTGAAACATAATGCAATAATGCAGATCAAACATAATACACCTGTCCATGAATAAAAAGGAATATTTAGACCTTTATGCAAACTACTGTATGGTGATGTGGACAAATGGAAGGAGGAAGGAAACGGAGACATCATTTTCATTATTTTACAAAATCTGAATATATTCAGTAAATGTATGAATTATACTCAAAGTATCAAATACTTTGCATTATGAACTATGAAGCCTGATTTAATTGGGACATCTAACATTTTATTTTCATTTTATTTTATGTTTTGCTGGTGAAATACATTTTAGGCAGAGACATCAGCTCGGTCTTGTTATTTTGTTTTAAAACCCCCAATACAGCCAATTCCCCCATCAGCGAAACCAGTTTGATAACTTCACACCTATTGTGAATGAAAGGTGGTGTAACTGGGGTGTTCACCTCAGAGCGCGCTGTCACGTTGTATTCAGCGAATAGACTATATAATTGTTTGTTGCATTTCAGGGGGAGTATGTCTGCAGTTTTATCGATAAATCTGCTCATATCTGCGCGCGCGCGTTTATCAGCCTTTTGATCAACAGCACTCAATTTCACTAAAACTAAAATCATTAAAACTAAAACTTTATTTACAATGCTTCCGTTATGCAGTCGATATGGCCAGCTGATAGAGAAGGAACAGCCAATCAGAAGTAGTGTGTGGATGTTTGTGATTGGCTATTTTTGTGGCAGTTTTGTAACACTGGACAAAGTTGAGTGAGCGTACAGGCAGAGTCGAGTGCGAACAGAATCGAGAAGTATATATATATATATATTTATATATATACATATAAACAATGTGGTCCAAATTATTATGCAAATTGGATGTAAGTTTCATTAAACATTTAAACATTAAAAATGTTTAGTTTTTGTAAATTAAACTCATGGATGGTATTGTGTATCAGGGTTCTTTGGATCACTGAAATTAATCTCATACATGTGTGATAATTAGTTTTCCAGATAAGCCTAATTAAAGAAAAAGTACTGAAGAAGGTTGTTCCACATTATTAAGCAGGCCACAGGTTTCAAGCAATATGGGAAAGAAAAAGGATCTCTCTGCTGCTGAAAAGCGTCAAATAGTGCAATGCCTTGGACAAGGTATAAAAACATTAGATATTTCACGAAAACTCATCGTACTGTGAAGACATTTGTGGCTGATTCAGAGCACAGACAGGTTCGTGCAGATAAAGGCTGAATGGAGAAGGTTTCTGCCAGACAAATTTATCGGGTTAAGAGAGCAGCTGCTAAAATGCCATTACAAAGCAGCAAACAGGTATTTCAAGCTGCTGGTGCCTCTGGAGTCCCGCGAACCTCAAAGCGTAGGATCCTTTAGAGGCTTGCAGTTGTGCATAAACCTACTATTCGGCCACTCCTAATCAATGCTCACAAGCAGAAACGGTTGTAGTGGACCCAGGCGTACATGAAGACTAATTTTCAAACAGTCTTGTTTACTGATGAGTGTCGTGCAACCCTGGATGGTCCAGATGGATGGAGTAGCGGATGGTTGGTGGATGGCCCAACAAGGCTGCGACGTCAACAAGGAGGTGCCGGAGTCATGTTTTGGGCCAGAATCATGGGCAGAGAGGGACTTTTAGGGTCCCTGAAGGTGTGAAAATGACCTCTGCAAAGTATATTGACTGACCACTTTCTTCCATGGTACAAAAAGAAGAACCGTGCCTTCTGTAGCAAAATCATCTTTATGCACGACAATGCACTATCTCATGCTGCAAAGAATACCCCTGTGTCATTGGCTTCTATGGACATAAAAGATGAGAAATTCATGGTGTGGCCACAATCCTCCCCTGACCTCAACCCCATTGAGAACCTTTGGAGAATCCTCAAAAGATCTATGAGGGTGGGAGGCAGTTTGGTTCAAAACAGCAGCTCTGGGAGGCTATTCTGACATCCTGCAAAGAAATTCAAGCAGAAACTGTTCAAAAACTCACAAGTTCAATGGATGCAATAATTGTGAAGGTGATATCAAAGAAGGGGTCCTATGTTAAGATGTAACATGCCCTGTTAGGATGTTTTTGATTAAAATAGTTTTTGATTTCAGTAAATATGACCTCCTAATGCTGCAAATTCAGTAGCCCATTTTCAGTTCTTTACAACCTATAAAATGTTTTAACTCTGTTGTGCATAATAATTTGGAACAGTGCATTTTCAGTTTTTTTTATTTTTGAAATAAATATTATCAATAGGAGTTTTGTTTAATAGAATTCGAAATTATACACTAATAGTTGATGACTAGAAACTTATACTGACTGCCATTTGAATTGAATAATTATGAAAATCAGAGAAAGGTATAATTTGCATAATAATTTGTAACGCAGTGTATATATATATATATAGATATATATATATAGATATATATATATATATATAGATATAGATATATATACATATATACAGTATATATACAGTAGGCCTGGAGGTCATCTTTTACTTTAACTGTGTCATATCTTGATCAAATCCAACTGAAAGTGAAAAGTTAGTCCTACTTAAGGGGACTAACTTTTTTCCAGGAAAACCAACAAAGATTCTCAGAAACAATGGCATATAACAAGTTGGTTACTTACATGAGTTAATGTACATTAACACCTTTTAAAGAAAGAAATTGTCTATTGTGAAAGCCGCCACGTGGGATTTTCAGCTGTACAGCTTTCATGACCCTATTGGGTTTTAAGCCACAGTAACCATACAAAGCAGGCTCCTCGTTATGAGGTTATCTATGTTTTCTTTGGTTCTGAAGAAGGGTGAAGTGTTTTGCCCTGGGAGAGACTACCATCCCATCGGTGACTGAAAAACGGGTCAAGGACCTGGGGAAGAACTTTAACAGCTGTTGAGTCCTGAGTGGACTTACGGAGGAGTCCAAAGTCACCCACTCGAGAGAGGTGCTGATGTACAGGGACTACAGTGATACAAAAGTCGCAGAAGCAGGAATCCTGGTGAAGACCGGGAGGAAGTGGAAGACGCAAAAAGCCATCACTGAAGCTGAGGTGCGACTAAGGCACAAAACACTGGTGGGTTCCAAGGCTACGTCTCGTGCAGGTCTTGGTTGTTTTCCCAAGCCATGCTACAATCTGGCCCGTGGAAAAGGCGCAGACTGATTCAGGACAAGATACGAGCAGAGGAGGAGGAAGAACGATACACCAAAATGGCCGGCAGGTCCAAGCAAGGAGCGTGGACCAGGTGGGAACATGCAGACTCCCGTAGAATCACTTGGAGAGAGCTCTGGAAAGCCGAGCCATTTCGGATCAAGTTTCTTGTCCAATCCGTCTATGACGTCTTCCCAAGCCCAGTCAACCTGGACACCTGGGGCCTGGTAGACACTCCCGAGTGCAAGCTGTGCCAGAAAAGGGGCACCCTGGAGCACATCTTGAGTAGTTGCTCAAAAGCGCTAGGGGAGGGGCGGTACTGCTGGCGCCACGACCAGGTGCTAAAAGCCTTGACGGACACCATCCAGCGATCCAGCACAACAAGACCAAGGCAGCCCCCAACAAACAATCACCTTTATCAGAGCAGGGCAGAAGGTACAACACCGTCGGTCTCATTCCAGATGATTCCAGTATCCATACAGAGAAAGGAGTGATTCTATTAGTGTGTGTGCGCGCGTGTGTGTGTGTGTGTGCGCGTACTGTATGTGTGTGTGTCATCATACACAGAAGCCATCTCCTTCTGCTTCTTCTCTCGTCTAACATCAGTCACGATTCTTTTCAAAGGTAAAGTGCAGGTTAATTTGTTTTCATTTATAGGTTTTATTAATTATTTAATTATTTGAATATTTTTGGGCTGTGGGATGAATCATCTGAGTTTTCATTATTTCTTACAGGGTAAATTCATGTTGATATACGAGTGCTCTGACATACAAGCATGCCTCCAGAGCGAATTATACAACCCCTGGCAAAAATTATGGAATCACCCCTCTCAGAAGATGTTCATTCAAATGTTTAATTGTGTAGAAAAAAAAACAAGCACATACATGCCACAAAGCTATTTTCACTCAACAATCCAAACTTCTGGCTGTATAAAACACTTAAAAAAACAAAGAAAGATAACTATAGTCAATGACAACTGTTTTGACAACTCAAACAGAGGAAAAAAATATGGAATCACCAAATAAAAACACTACTTGTACTTTGTTGCACCACCTCTGGTTTTTATAACAGCTTGAATTCTCTGAGGCATGGATTTAACTAATGTCAAACAGTATACTTCATTAGTCTGTCTCCAGCTTTGTCTTATTGCAGTTGCCAGATCAGCTTTGCAGGTTGGAGCCTTGTCGTGGACCATTTTCTTTAATTTCCATCACAGATTTTAAATTGGATTAAGGTCCGGACTATTTGCAGGCCATGCCATTGACATCATATGTCTTTCCTGTAGGAATGTTTTCACAGATTTTGCCCTATGGCACGATGGATTATCATCCTGAAAAATTATGCTACCATCACCAAACATCCTTTCAATTGATGGAATAAGAAAAGGGTCCAAAATCTCAACATAAACCTGTGCATTTATAGAAGATGTAATGACTGTCATGTCTCCCATACCTTTACCTGACATACAACCCCATATCAATAATGATTGTGGAAATTTGCATGTTTTCTTCAGGCAGTTGTCTTTATAAATTTCATTGGAACAGCACCAAACAAAAGTTCCAGCATCATCACCCTGCCCAATGCAGATTCGTGATTCATCACTGAATCTACTGTAACTCTCATCCAGTCATCCGCACTCCAAGATTGTCTTTCTTTAGCCCACTGAAACCTTGTTTTTTTCTGTTTAGATGTTAATGATGGCTTTCTTTTGGCTTTTCTGTATGTAAATCCCATTTCTTTTAGGCGATTTCTTACTGTCCGGTCACAGACATTGACTCCACTTTCTGCCCATTTGTTCCTCATTTGTTTTGTTGTGCATTTTCTGTCTTCAAGGCATATTGCTTTAAGTTTTCTGTCTTGGCACTTTGATGTCTTTCTTGGTCTACCAGTACGCTTCCCTTTTACAACCTTTCCATTTGATTTGTACTTGGTCCAGATTTTAGACACAGCTGACTGGGAAGAACCAACATCTTTTGCAACATTCCATGAAGATTTACCTTCTTCAAGAAGTTTGATAATTCTCTCCTTTGTTTCAACTGACATCTCTCGTGTTGGAGTTATGAGTTATGTCAATCATCTTGGTTCAACACATCTCTAATGTGTGCAAGCACTCTTTTTTTAACTGTAGACTAATTAGCAGTTGTAATCAGATACAGGTATTTGTTTTAGAAATGCAAAGTGCATGGTGATTCCATATTTTTTTTCTCAGATTTGTGTGATTCCATATTTTTTCCTCTGTTTGAGTTGTCAAAACAGTTGTCATTGACTATAGACTATTGTTTTATTTTAAGTGTTTTATACAGCCAGAAGTTTGGATTGTTGAGTGAAAATAGCTTTGTGGCATGTACTGTATGTGCTTGTTTTTTTTCCCTACACGATTAAACATTTTAATGAACATCTTCTGAGAGGGGTGATTCCATAATTTTTGCCAGGGGTTGTACTCACAATCCAAGGTTTGTTACTGTACATAATTATGGATTACATTAACTGTATTACTGTCCACCACTGCCTTTACCATTGCTCATTATAATGTACAAAATATTTAATAATAATATTTACAGTATACAGTAGTTGATGAATTCCATACATGTTCCACAATGTTCCTTTTTTGCCAATTACATTACAGCCACAGAGTTGACATAGTAAAATGTGGAAGTTGCCTGTCTTCCAAAAACTGTGTTATTTATTTATTTTATTATTATTCATCGACAGGTTAGAACGAACAAGCGAGCATTAGGTCATATGAAGCCTGATCAAGCTATTGCCTTTATTGTGAGTCAATAGGCCTCCAGTTACTGTATGTCTGGCTCGTTCCCTATTAAAATTTATTCATACTGTTCCTAAATTGCCCGTAGTGTGTGATTGGGTGTGTGAGTGTGTGTATGTGTGTGTGCCCTGCGATGGATTGGCACCCTGTCCAGGGTGTACCCCGCCTAGTGCCCGAAGTCTCCTGGGATAGGCTCCAGGTCCCCCGCGACCCTGAACACAGGATTAAGCGGTATAGTAAATGAATGAATGAATGAATGAATGTTCCAAACATTTACAGTAAGTCAGTGCTTTTACACAACCATGCCGATGAGTTGACAAACTTGTAAAATGCATGGAAAAGTCAAGGAAAGGATAAGATAAAGAATATACTTTAGTGCTAATGTGTTTTGGTTAAATGCATACTTTCTAGTTACTGTATATTCACTATTGGCATGCAGTAAAAACAATTCAATAAAGAATAAAAGATATGATAAAAAATAAAACGTGGTTGGATTTGAGTTTTAAAGACATCTGGTTAGACATGTTGCTGTGATACCAAATGAGCTTCTCTCCATTTACAGTAGAACCAAATGCTTGCACAATAGCATTTATATAAGGACGTACAATTACATTTCATGTACAAATTTCATATGAATTATGAACAGCCATCTGGCAGTCTGGATACAACCAGAAAAAAATAACCAGCTACCTGAAGTGTCTGGCTTCTATCTTCTTTCATTTTTTTTCTTTAAGAATGCCATTTGAACATCCACTGACAAAAGGCACAACATCCTTGATGCTATCTCCTCTGTGTATGAAGACATCCTTTTGGGACATCCTTTATTTAATTTATAGCAAGTATGGATTTAAGCTGTGATTAAAATATTGTAGGTGTTCATCTTTTACTGCCAATTTATGTTGAAGTGAAGTGATATAAAAAGTAACCATCCACAAAGCTGCATAGTTAGACGTTCATGCCCACACTAATTAGACAAATTCTGTCATATTCGGTTATCTAAGAGGCTGGTCTCAAGCGGTAATGCATGCACATATTTGAAGCCAAATTATTTTGAAAATTTCAATGCACTTCTTGAATGTCAACTTTTTGCTCTGTCCCAACTAGTTTAACACAGCATATGAAACAAAAACAGCTCACGGTAGAAAGTTAACCCACAGATTACACACTACATTGTCACGAAAATAAATCGCCAAATCTAATAATACATAAGATGCACTCTATGGCCAAAGGTGCCATGTCTGGTCTAATAAAGTCATTATTTGAATATAAATATGCAAATATTGAAAAGCTTTTAATAGATGCAGTAAGCAGCTTCTTATTTCTTAAACAAGCATGCAGATGAGCATGAATATGATCAGAAGATGTATCCTATACCACCATGTTTCAAATGGATGTGTATTAAGCAAAGAAACTAACTAAGGAGATTCCTGAAATGACTGGAAGTGGGTTTACCTGGAAGTACTGTATAGTGCTGGACCGTCAATTTTTTAAAGTAAATGTGGTCAGAAATCATGAACGCCCATGAACGGAAATTGTTTAAATGCTTGGTGAAGTTGCATCAATAAACCATGGCTACATTTAATAATCTGTGATTTTTACAAGCACAAAGTGATAAGAATGCACACACGATTTTGATTAAACAGCTGTGTGGTGTCAGGTCCAGAAACTTGTCTCCACAGAAGACATAGAACTGTTTTAAGAGGGCGCTGAGGGGTGACTCTTAAAGTCCACTGTCCTCCCCAGAGTCTTGAGCATGTTCAACTATAAGATGTTATTATTTAAGATTCCAATAACCATAGTGTAATCTACAAACATTAGGAGTTTTGTAGCTGGGTACTGTATGTACTGTAGATGTGCAGTTGTTGGTGTTTTTGGAGAAAAGTAGTTGGTAGAGCACACATCTGTAGAAGGCACCTGTGCTGACTGTCCATATAGACAAGATGAAGATGAATCATGCTGTGTTGCACATTGGAATGGGGTACATCTTGAGAGGTATAAACTCTGTTTACCTGTATCTGCTGCAATGGTTATCTGCACGCCTTTTGTTTTGGCTAAAATGTTGTTTAAATTGTTTAAATAAGTTAGCAAAGGAAAGATATAGAAAAGGAGAAACTACCAGGAGAATTTAGATTGCAGCGCCAACCCGCAGTACTTACACAGATCCGTCTATTTCAGTAGCCCAAGACTGGATTACACATCCCAATGCTCTACCTCCATTTACCTACTGATGCAATGTAAATTATCTTGGACTGCATGCATACAATTTGTGTTTTTTAAATATTGAGCATTGTGATTTTTATTTAATTTTTTAGTTATAGGGTTTATCCGTCAGATCTTGCTAACAGAATCAACTTCACCTTTGCTACACTGGAAGTGACTTCCCCTTGGGTTACCTTCTGTTTCCGACCTTCTGTCAGAAAACAAAAAAACTTGTTCGAAATTGAGTGCTACTGTAGCTCCAAACTACAGTAGCTCCAAAACCACATGGTGAAAAGGTGGTCAGCCATAACATTTACATCATGCAGCATTAGGATTTTGTAATTAGACCATTTAAACCGAGGCATTGAGATGTCTTTCATTGTTTTGTCCCTGACATTACAAAAACTATATAAGAAACTTACTATGAATTTCAAAGCACGAATTTGGGCATCTCATTTCATCATTATGAAAATAATATGAAGCACATATAACACATTCATTATGAAAGATCTATTGGAAAACAAAATAAAATTCATGTTTGCTTCAGCATTGGAAACAATATTGCTTTAGGCATACTAATTATACACAATTCTTTGTTGTACTCGGTCTGGCTTTTAGAGAAAGTCCTTCCATGCGCCATCTGGCGAATATTCAGTGAAGCACACCACATTTATTTAAATTCCCGAATGTTGCTTGTGGCAAGTCGCGGCACGCCGCGCGCCAAAGTGCGGCATAAGAGCAAAATAGCTTTCTTCTTCTTTGTCTTTCGACTGTTCCCTTTCAGGGGTCGCCATAGCGAATCATCTGCCTCCATCTAACCCTATCCTCTGCATCCTCTTCTCTCACACCAACTAACTTCATGTCCTCTCTGCATCCATAAATCGCCTCTTTGGTCTTCCTCTAGACCCCCTGCCTGGCAGTTCCAACCTCAGCATTTTTCTACCGATTTATTCAAAATCTCTCGTCTGAACATGTCCAAAACACGTCAATCTGGCCTCTCTGACTTTATCTCCAAAACCTCTAACATGGGTTGTCCCTCTGATGAACTCATTCTTGATCCTATCCATCCTTGTCACTCCCAAAGAGAACCTCAACATCTTCAGCTCTGATACCTCAGGCGTCTTTTCTTCAGTGTCACTGTCTCTAAGTCATAGAGCATTGCTGGTCTCACCACTGTCCTGTACACCTTTCCTTTCATTCTCGCTGATACTCTTTTACCGCATAACACACCTGACACTTTTCTCCACCCATTCCAACCTTCCTGTACCCGCTTCTTCACCTCCTTTCCACAATCTCCGTTGCTCTGGACCGTTGCCCGTTGACCCGTTTAAGTAAGTACTTAAAATCCTGCACCTTCTTTACCTCTGCTCCCTGTATACTCACCGTTCCACTTGGATCGCTCTCATTTAAACACATGTATTCCGTCTTGCTATGGCTAACCTTCATTCCTCTGCTTTCCAGCGCTTACCTCCACCTCTCCAAATTTTCCTCCACCTGTTCCCTGCTCTCGCTACAAAGCACAATGTCATCTGCAAACATCATAGTCCATGTATCCTGTCTTACCTCATCTGTTATCCTGTCCATCACCAGAGCAAACAAAAAGGGGCTTAGAGCCGATCCTTGATGCAGACCTACCTCCACCATGAACTCTTCTGTCACACCTACAGCACATCTTACAAGTGTCTTAGCGCTCTCATACATGTCCTGCACCACTCTAACATACTTCTCTGCCACTCAAGACTTCCTCATACAACCTGTCGTATGCTTTCTCTAAATCTACAAAGACACAATGCAACTCTTTATTACCTTCTCTGTACTTCTCCACCAGCATCCTCAAAGCATTTTTCTGCATATCGTACTGTGTATGACTGTGTATGTGACAAATAAAATTTTAATTTGAAAGCAAATACTGCATCTGATGTACTCTTTCTAGGCATGAAGCCATATTGCTGCTCACAAATGCTAACCTCTGCCCTTAACCTAGCTTCGACTACTCTTTCCGACAGCTTCATTGTATGGCTCATTAGCTTTATACCTCTGTAATTGCCACAGCTCTGCACATCTCCCTTATTCTTAAAAATTTGCACCAATATACTTCTCCTCCATTCCTCTGGAATCCTCTCACTCTCCAAGATCTTGTTAAACAAACTAGTCAGAAACTCTACTGCCACCTCTCCTAAGCACGTCCATATTTCCACAGGTACACTGTACTGTATGTCATCAAGACCAACAGCCTTTCCACTCTTCATCCTCTTCAACTCACTTCTCACCTCACTTTTACTAATATTTGCTACTTCCTGTTCCACAACAGTAACCTCTTCTACTCTTTGCTCTATTTCGTTTTCTTAATTCATCAACTCTTCAAAGTACCCCTTCCATCTTCCCATCACCCTCCTGGCATCTGTCAGTACATTTCCATCTCTATCTTTAATCACTCCAACCTGCTGCACATCCTTCCCATCTCTATCTCTCTGCCTCGTCAACCTGTACAGATCCTCCTCTCCCTCCTTACTGTCCAGCCTAGCACACAAGTCTTCATAAGACCAAAATAGTTTTATACTGGCTTTTACTGGTGCGATTTTGAAAATGTAAGCATACTGGGTGATTAAGCTCACAGATCCAGGAATAGTCATGAAAGGAGGGTCCTGGAATTTGATCGAGTGTGAAGTATTTATTTATTTTATCCCCATTGCGGTCAAATGACCGGTACGCGGCGCTTCTAGTGTTAACTGAAAGGAGCCAAAACCAACATGACAATGCCCCTGTGCCCAAAGCAAGATTTATAAATAGTCAGTCATGATTGATGTGGAAATACTCAAATCGTGAAATTTATCACCATAGGGATGAATTGGAATGCCTCCTGAACACCAGGTCTCCTTACTTGACGCCATTGTTTTACCTCATAAATGTTGTTTTGTCTGGATAAACATACATCCCCACATTCCTATAGCAACAATTAGTTACCTTAGCAAAAAATACCTTTCCAGAAGAGTTTAAAAGAGCAGTATAAGAATTTATAAGCATTTACAAGGCTTAATAAGAGCAGAATACAGACTTTCTAATACCCGTGGATTTGAGCCACTCTTACCAGAAATTTTAACTTCTGTCTTAAAAAAAAAAAAATGAAAGAAACCCAAATGCCCTGTTCCCTCCCTGTCTTAGCCTAGTTTAAACCCCTAGATGTTTAAATTAAGGACACAAATCCAAAATGCAAAGGTGCCAAAATAATTTGAACTTAGCTCTTGCACCTAAGAGCAGATTTATTTTTGGGTGTCTCCAAAACCTAATTTTACTCATGTAAAAAAACATCCTCAGGTTTTAATGAACAGCAGAAGAATCTGATCTCTTCTTTTGTAGAATATGCACAGCAGATACGTACAGACTAAATGGTAAAAAACAGCATCTCTAGATAAGTTTTAAACAATTACCTCACCCATTACCTTCAGAAAGAGCCAATTATGGTGCACCGAAGCACTATCCCATGGCTGGATGAAGGGAGGAGCATTCAACTGAAATATGACTAATGCATACTTAATCTTCTTTGATTGTGCGTTAAGGCTAAAAGTAAAAGCATGATGAATACCAGAAAATTATCTGGCACTGCCCTTGGGGAAAAAATGCTTGCTGCCTTGGTAACTCTGAGCAAAGCTTAGCAAAAGGCAATAGAATAAGAGTGTTGAACTGTTAAATACTGTATGATTCTTTGAAGAAAAAAAATGCATGTTGAGCTGTTAATAAACTCATAAAACTGTTACTCACTCGAACAATGTGACTGAATCGTCGTGTTCAAATGAACAGAAGTTTTTGAACCCATGTCAGGTTTAATAAAGAGTATTTTTTTTAACTAATATGTTACTAACACAGTTTTTTTTTGCTATGATCACAAAACATTTCAAAAGTCAAATTTTCATTAGATTAGTATAAGTTGGTGACGTTTAGTCATTTGTAATGATTGCGGAGGTTGTCTGTGATCTTAATCCCAGTTTTTTTTTTTTTTGTAAACTAAATATTCTCCCGCAAATGTCTCACCGAACACCAAGATCCTATGATAATATACAGTAAGTCACATGTGATTCAGCTTGTCTGTGTTGGCTGGGTCTTGTATACTTTTTTTCAAGGTTTTTGTTTCCTGTGTGCCTTTTTATCCATCTTCCACAAAGAATGGAGGCTGGGTTGGACTTCTTTGAAAGTATTTTGGGGGCTGGGTAATATCGCTACGAAATTCCACCCCACAGCCCGCAACAACAAGCAAATAAGAGACAGAATTAACGAACTTCTTAGAAAGAAAAGATTGAGTTTTCCTCTTTTGTAAAAAAAATAATAATTAATGAATACTCTTACTTTTGTAAAGATTTTGAGTGACTAGGTATTTGCCATATACAGTACTGCCTGCTTTATTATAAATTTAATAAAACTTTATTGCAACTAAATTGTGTGTTCAAATATTCAAATTATTGAATATTTAATAATGCTTCCGGAACATTGTTGTCCATACGTTTTACAGTATGTACAGTATATTGAAAACAATGAAACATAAAACACAAACCGAAAGGACAAATTAAGGAATGTACGAAACATTAACACCTTTACCGTGTTCAAATAAATACTGTAGAGTTACTGCATTATGTTTCAAGACATCCTTAATGTAAAAATTTTCCCCTAATTATATGTCCACAAATACTTTGACAACATACACTTACCAACTTATCCACATATACTTATCAACACAAACTCTCCGTGCACGCACACACAATCTCTCCGCACGAAAACAACGCGAGATACAGTACAGTACATGTATTTGTCTTTGTTGCATTTCTGGACGAGAATGTCTGCATTTGCATCAATAAATCGCACGCGATTAGCGGCCTTTTGTTCAAATCGAACCCAGACCCTGGAGGTGCAAGGCGACAGTGCTAACCACTACACCACCGCGCCCCCTAAAATCTTTTTATATATTACAATAATAAATTAATATTAATAACATACATATACAAATAAACAAAAATATAAACATATATATTGCATTTTAGGGTGAACGCAGAGTAGGCTAAGCACACGTGATGACGCGCGCGCCCTCACCTATGTTACGGCTGCCTATTTGGCCAAAAATGATAATAATTGAACAATATGCCAGCAGCGGCCCTGGTTGGCATATTCACGAATCAGGACATTCCCCTAGTTAACACTATCAGATTATAAGTTAGCCTACTATCAGGTAATTAGTTAATTTAATTTAAGACCATTTAAACCGAGGCAATGCCATCTCTTTAATTATTTTATTACAAAAACAACTATAAACTTACTATGAATTTCAAAGCACGAATTTGGGCATCTCATTTCATCATTATGAAAATAATGTGAAGCACATATACTGTACACTCATTTCATCATGAAAGATGTTCATCCGCGTCGTTACATTCATCGTTGTACTTGGTCCGGCATTTAGATAAAGTCCTTCCATGCGCCATCTGGGGATATTCAGTGAAGCACAACATATTTATTTTTAATTCAATGAAAAGCAAATGTACATTTTATTCAAAAGACTAGGTCTAAAACTAAATCAAAACAACCTGCTAAAATTAACACTGTCCATCGCTTACTGTACTAAGTTTAGATGCGGACATATTATTTCACTAGTTTTGACGCGTATCTTTAATTTGAAGTTTCACTCACAACAACAGAAGTCCGATGATCTCTTTGTCTCTTGTAGTGTAGTTTATTTTGTCAGCATCAAAGAATCAACACTTCATACAGTCGTCTTGAGTAAATCCACTGTGGTTACAGACACCAGTTGCTGTATCTTGCAAATTTCTGACTTTTACAACAACCTATTTGCTGTATCTTATGCATATAACAACACTTTTGTTGTATATTTCTGCTAACGGGTAGCTTACGGTCAAAAGCTTGCGTTTCCGTAGCCTTCCGCATCTAACCTGACTTTTCTATCATGCGATAGTCATACAAATACATGTCATAGTGGAATGACCTCACAGACCAACTTACGATTGCCAAAATGGATGCTTAACTAACAAATTTAAAGCTTATGGCTTATGTAACAAACTTAATGCTTGATGCTTAACTAATGAACAGAATAAGATAGAATAAATGAAATAAAACAGATAAAATAAAATAAACACAGCAACGAATTCTGCAGATCGATCTTATATAACAAATGTGATATGGCTAATGCATTCCAGCCCCTAATTGACAGGCAGGAAGACTGACAATTACAATTTTGTGTTTTTTTTTTTTTTTGTAACGAAATGAAATTAAACATTCTTAACCTTCACAAACGTTTTAAATCTTTTAAATGTATAATATTTATCTCAGGTATTTATATTTGCATATCAAATTTCATAACAGATTAGCACACATTTAACAGTCCATTTCACATACCGTATGAGGCACAGCTTGTCGATGGGTCTTTCCAGGGTGTTGGTCTTAGTTTTAACTAGCACACGTCTCACAAGTCCCTTTTTGTCGGGGAACACTTTCGTGATTCTTCCCATGACCCATGAATTTCTTGGAGAAGACTCATCAATTATTAAAACTATGTCTCCAATCGAGAGGTGAAACGATTTTTGACGTTCCTGGAGCAAGGGCAAGTATTCATGCACCCATCGCTTCCAGAACAGGTCTGATAGGTACTGAATCTGCTTCCACCTGCGACGTGCATACTGTAGATGTCTTCCTTTTTGAAAAGTCCAGGGGGCAGGTTTGGCTGTTTTTTCATCAACAGCAGGTGGCTTGGTGTCAGAGGTTCCAGATCTGTGGGATCTTCCGAGACAGTAGTGAGGGGTCGGTTATTCATTATCGCTTCTACCTCACACATGAATGTATGCAGGCTCTCGTCAGTTAATGTTTGTTCTTTCAGGACTGATCTCAAGATCTTTCTAACTGACCTGATCTGTCTTTCCCATATTCCACCAAAGTGAGATCCCGAGGGCGGGTTGAATGTCCACTGTATGTTCCTTTGAGTGAGGAAACTTTCAATTCGTGACTGATTCCATTGCTGAATAGCTTCGCGCAGTTCAGTCTCAGCGCCTATGAAGTTTGTTCCATTGTCACTTCTCATAACTGACACCTGACCTCTCCTGCTTATAAATCGTCGAATGGCATTCACACAAGAGTCTGTGTCAAGCGAATGAGCGATTTCAATGTGCACGGCTCTTGTTGTTAGACAAGTGAAAAGTACGCCATATCTTTTAACGTTACTTCTGCCACGTTTGACCTCGAAGGGTCCGAAGTAGTCTACTCCCACATTAGTAAAGGGTGGGTGGTCTGGTATTATTCTGTCGATTGGTAGTTCTGACATTTTTTGCTCACATGTTTTAGCTCTAGACTTTCTGCATATCACACACCTGGAGAGAAACTGTCTTACAAGTGAGTTAGCAGTCAGAATCCAGTATTTCTGCCGCAATTCTGAAAGCATGTAATTTCTGCCACTGTGTCCAGTCTTTTCATGAACTTCTCTTAATACTAATGTTGTGATATGTGAGTCTTTAGGTGCAATGACTGGGTGTTTAACGTGCTCTGGCATTGCAGACCTGCCGTGACGTCCTCCGACTCTCAGCAGTCCATCCTGTAGTACTGGGTCCAGTTTGGACAAGCAACTGTTTCTTTTTACAGATGCCATGCGTTTTTGCTGTGTGGAAATTTCCTGTTTGAATTCTGCTGCTGCTTTACCCTTTTGCAATGTGAGAATTTCTTCCTTAAAATTTTGTCTTTGAGTAAACTTAATGATTTAGTTTTCTGCTCTTGTTAGGTCTTGAACTGTTAGAGACTTGTGATTTTCTGTCTTTGGGTTATCTACTTGTGTTTTGACCCTTTCTATTTTTTGTTTGAGCATGTCTCTGATGCGAAGGATCCAGGAAACGGATCTTTTTAACTTGTGCCAATCAGAGTGATAATTAACCAATTTACTCACTGCGTCTGTGCTTTCTGTAATGCTCATAATGTTCACTAAAGCTGAGAGCTTAATTTCGTTGTCATTTTCTTTCATTGACGTGTCATAAATGTTCTCAGGCCAGTTACACTCTGCTTCTTTGAGAAAGGAGGGACCATGGATCCAGTCGACGTTTTTCATAAACTTTTCACAGGATACCCCCATGGATGCAGAATCAGCTGGGTTTTTTTGAGGTATTAATGTACCTCCATTGCTGTGACTTGGTTGACTCTCTTATAATGGCAATTCTGTTGGCCACAAAGGTTTTAAAACGAAGCGTTTCATTGTCAATGTATCTCAAACCAGTTGTGCTGTCAGTCCAAAACATAGAGTGCAACAATTTCAATTCTAGCTGTTCTTTCAACAATTTGTCATTTTTTACAGCGACCACTGCTGCTGTCAGTTCCATTCTTGGAATGGTGGTTTGTTTCATAGGTGCTACAGTACACGTGAGTTCCCCATCATGAATGCACAATGTGTGAGTCCGTCAGCATTTACTAACCTGAGGTATGAGACAACTCCGTATCCCATTTCACTCACATCCGAGAAGTGGTGAAGTTGCGCTGTAGCTCCGAAGTCAGCTGGTTTTATGCATCTTGCAATTGTGAACTCGGACAGTTGGTGCAACTCTTGCAGCCAGGTTTTCCATGCCTTTGCAAACTGCTCGGGAATGTCATCGTCCCATGCAAGTCTTTCTTTACATAACTGCTGCATTAAAATTTTAGCTGGCAGTATGACAGGTGCGAGAAAACCTAAGGGATCGTAGATTGAGCTAGTGATTGACAGGATTCCTCGTCTTGTCACTGGTCATTCTTTTAAACTAATCTTAAACTTGAACGTGTCTGAATCAATGCACCACAGCACCCCCAGAGCTCTCTCAATGGGCAGTGCATCTTTACTCAAGTCTAAGTCTCTCATGTCTTTGCTTAAACTTGGGCCTTGTCTGATTAAGCTCTTCAAGCTTGTATACTTGGTCCCTCCATCTCTTACGCAATTCGTAGGGCAGTTTTGAAGTAATAGTCTGCATGTTGGTAGCGTTATCTAGCTCCTCCATGTGGTCGATGTTTGCCATGATGTTGTAACAGGATGCTAGAAACACAGAGAAGGCGCTTAACGACTTTCCATCCTCTGACTTTATTTCCGGCCAATTGGCTACCTTTTGCATCAGCATGTTTGCAATTTTTCGTTTATTTCCAAATCTGTCCTGTAACAGTCTCATTGCCTCTACATAACCACACTGATCTGGCATAAGCTGACAGCTCATAACAAGGTCTCTAGCCTCTCCCTTAGTAAACTGCTCAAGATAAAACAGCTTATCAGCATCACTATCGGTTTTGTCAACAATAACATGTTTAAATGCTTTCTTGAAGGACGTAAACTCAAGAGGGTCACCATGAAACACAGGAACATTGCCCTGAGGTAAAAAGGATTGCCGTTGGCATTTCATGAGCATTGCTGTGATGTCAGCCTGCTGTTGCATCATGCTCTGTGATTCTAAAGTATCAATGTCATGGCGGGTGTATTTATTGTCTTGGGTAGACCATTCATTTAAAGTACTTTTCAATTTTGGTTCAAAACTTACTGGTACACTTGGATGGGCTGTCTTGAGACGTGATGGCAGTCCGAGGTATTCTGTTGACGCACTACGTTCGTAAAGTTCATTGTATTCCAATTTGGGAGCTACTTGGTTCGTTGACTGAGCTCTCTCTTACCGGTTTTCGTCGGCTGTCATATTCAGGTTTGTGGCCCGTCCAAGGCGGGCTGCTTGAGTGCGTGCAGCTCGGGTCGATGACTCCGCTCTTTGATGCAGGCTGTCGTTTTTCACAACCCTGATAAACCTGTAATTGAGCGTCAACAATTGCGAGCGCAGTTTCTAATTCCAACCTTTCTTTATCAGCCTTTAGTTCTGCCTCTTTATTCTTTAATCGTGTTTTCAGTTGCTCTTCCTCAGCCTTTAATTGTGCTTCCTTCTGTTCTATCGCCCGCCCTTCTGCTAAGGCTGCTACTTTAATCAACAAGGCTGCTCTGTTGGCTTCCACTTTCTTTAGTCGGGCTGAGGATGATGTAGAAGTTACAGACCTTTTGGATGCTGGCGTCGCTACGCTTCCATGCCTACTAGAGGCGGACGTCTTAAACTCCACCGTTGACACGCTGTCATCTGGCGTAATTCCATCGTTGAGCGTGTGAGATGTCATGAAGAGGCTCTTCGTTTCGGTAATCCACGATTCCGCCTTTTCCTTAAATTCTGTAATGCGCAGTAATTTGGGCCTGTGCCAATTCTGCTGGTCCTGTTTGCGTTTGCTTTCGTTTAAACGCAATCGCACTTCTATTGCTCTGAGTAAAGTTCTTTAGCAGCTCTTTGTAGTCTGTATGGTACTTAATTTCAACGTTGTACAAGTTACAGACATCGTACATGAGCAATCTTATTTCGTTGGATAAGATTGCCTCCACTTTTCTTCTCGAATTCTCATCAATTCTTGAGCAATTCCTCGAGCGCTGTCTCATGCTCAGACTCGGCTATAACTGTGTCGTTCTCGCCGTCAGACATAGTGAAGCGCGGAGCACTCAAATCCTCTTTCGTTTCGATTTCAACAGTCACTTATCTTCGCGCTTAAACAACGAAAATGCTTTTGACTTTTGTAGATGCGGACATATTTCACTAGTTTTGACGCGTATCTTTAATTTGAAGTTTCACTCACAACAACAGAAGTCCGATGATCTCTTTGTCTCTTGTAGTTTATTTTGTCAGCATCAAAGAATCAACACTTCATACAGTCGTCTTGATCCACTGTGGTTACAGACACCATTTGCTGTATCTTGCAAATTTCTGACTTTTACAACAACCTATTTGCTGTATCTTACGCATATAACAACACTTTTGTTGTATATTTCTGCTTACGGGTAGCTTATGGTCAAAAGCTTGTTTCCGTAGCCTTCCGCATCTAAACTGACTTTTCTATCATGCGATAGTCATACAAATACATGTCATAGTGGAATGACATCACAGACCAACTTACGATTGTCAAAATGGATGCTTAACTAACAAATTTAAAGCTTATGGCTTATGTAACAAACTTAATGCTTGATGCTTAACTAATGAACAGAATAAGATAGAATAAATGAAATAAAATAAACACAACAACAAATTCTGCAGACCCATCTTACATAACAAATGTGATATGGCTCTTACACTAAAGTTAAGTTAAGGTTACTAAGTAAAAATTAAAAAATTATGCCAAGTAATAAGCTCCCCCAACTAAAAAAAAAAAAAAAACTATTCTTGAATGCCGTTTTATTCTAGCCCCACTAGACTTTCTTTAAGACTTCCTCACAAGAAACTTTTAACAACTTTTAACATCAACATGTCAGAAAGAAAAAAAACAGAATCACTGATTAGTAAAAGGATCACCACCTCCTACTGTACAAATGACCTTCAGTCAATGGTAGTGCAGCAAACAATCAACTGAGGATGAGGATGGGATCCCTGTTGAGTCTGGTTCCTCTCAAGGTTTCTTCCTATTACCATCTCAGGGAGTTTTTCCTTGCCACTGTCGCCCTCGGCTTGCTCACCAGGGACTATGTGAACATTTTGATTCATACACATTCACATTCCATACAAACTTAAATAATTCTTTTGATTGTGTACAGCTGTTTTGAGACAATGTCAATTGTTAAAAGCGCTATACAAATAAAATTGAATTGAATCAACTATGGGTGGCAAGGCACTGTCAAAAATCTCTGGGATTAATTTGTGCACAGGCACACATCAGAATTTGGATACAAAAAACATCAAAAGCATCGTCACTGCCGAGAAACACAGTGAAGTCTATTTTTAAGAAGTGGAAGCTATTTGGTACTGTACAAAACAGTCCCTCCAAGGGTCAGGACCTTCGCTACAAACTGGTAAGAGAGGCTACCATGAGGCCTATAGCAGCTCTGAAGCAGTTGTAGGAATTTATTAGTGTGGTCATTATGTGGATGTGACAATATCACAAATTCCCCACAAATGTGGAAAATCAAATTCTTGAAAAAAAATCTGCTGCCCTTTGCCAAAAAGTTGTCAGCAGGAAGAAGGTTTGCCTTCCAAAATGACAACAACCCAAAGCAAAAATGACCCCACAGTGGTTGAAGGTGAAAAATGTAAATTTCTTTAAAAGCCCTCTTCTCTCTCTCACTCTCTCTCTCTCTCTCTCTCCCTTTCTCCCTCTCCCCCTCTGTTGAGCTACACATGCTGCTCCTGTTCTGCCAGTGATCCAGATCCCCTCTGTTCTCGGGACCTGTCTGACTCGTCCTGGTGCCCCGCTTTACACAAATGAGGATGGGTTCCCTGTCGAGTCTGGTTCCTCTCAAGGTTTTCTTCATATTGCCACCTTAGGGAGTTTTTCCTTGCCACTGTCACCCTCAGCTTGCATCAGGGACAATCTTATCATTTTGATTCATACACCATATTTCTCATTTCATACACATTCCCATAATTTTCTTTTACATCTGTAAAGCAGCTTTGCGACAATGACTATTGTTATAGAGTCAATTCGAATTGAAATGAATTGAATTGAACTTAAACCCCACTGGAAATCTGTGGAATAACTTGAAGACCAGAAACAGTCACAATCAACTTTAACACACCTCGAGACATTCTACAAAGAAGAGTGGGGAAACACTGCAAAGTCAAGATGTGCAAAGTTAATAGAAACATATCCCAACATGTCTCTAAGGCTGTAACTATAGGAAAAGGTTGGTTCGACAAAATCCTGACAGAAGGTGTGATCCTTTGCCAACTCACGGATTCTGTTTCTTTTTTTTGTGACATGTTGGTGTTCTATTTTTCACTTGTATGTTAAAATTTGCACTGAGTAAATACAGCTAGAATATGAGAGAGAGACTGGTGTGTAGTCATACAAAACTATAATTCCCTTAAATTAAATGAATTCATTACTAATGTTTATGTAGATTCTTATTGTACTCTTACAGTATAATCCTCCCCAGATGAAAGCCATAGAAGGGATCAAAGGATAGTTTTGACTACTGCATGTTTAAGTGCATGCGTTTTGTTTTTGATGGCTCCAAGTTGATTTAATTAAGCTAACATTTTGTTAATAAAAATGTTCTTAAAAATTTTACATATTTTGCAATCATGCTGTAAAATTAGATGTGTTAAAAAAATTAAACTTGACCACACCATCTCCCTTACTTTTTTTTTTTTTTTTTTTTTACAATTCAACCACTGTAACCAATGTTTTGCCGTTTTGGTGTGTAAACGTTAATTGTGCTCTTATGTGGATATTTTGTGTTCTGCAACATTTTGATTAATATGTGCTTTTCTATAAAGAAAATGTGCTCTGCTATAGTTCACCATTTAATTCAACTTTAGCAAAAAAATGTTAAGAATGAAAAATGTCTAGGGAATAATCTATTTAAAATGCCATCCCAACCAATGCTTGGTTGTCATGACCTATGTCTCCATGCCAACCATCATCGCTGTAAGGGGTAGTTGGTAACTTAGCTCATTACTATATTAGGATGTTTATGGGTGCAGGGGTTTATATTTATAGTACCACTTTGAGGATAATTCAGAAAAGGTCACCTATCTTCTTTGTCTTGCCCTTTTGTCTCTGTCTTTTTCAATCTTTTTTAGATTTCTATCCCTGCAGTATTTTAGCTCACTGTCTTTGTCCTTTGGTTCTCCTATATTCTTAATTTTCTGCTGTTATTTCTTTCATTTTTTTCCTATTCTTATCCCTTTCCATCTTTGCCTTCCTCCATGCTTCTCCCCAAGTCTCTGATGACTTATTGATTACCCTTTGTGGTTTTGTCTGTAGTCTTTTACGGTCCCTGCTGTGTCTGTCAGTCATGGCTGTGGTGGGATTGTTGTGGAGGTCCCCGAACTGCCGACCAAATTGAAAGTGAGGCTGGGAAGCCAAGCAGTCCTGCCAACAACTTCACCCTGTAAAACTCAGCAGCATTCGGTAAGCAAGAAAAAAAAAACGAGCCTTATCCATCACTCACAAAATCTTGCATTTTGAGTGTCAGCAGCTGCGACACCCAGACGAAAAAGAAAGCACAAGAGACATTCATAGTTTGTTCCTAATCCAGTTCCCTCTTAGTAACTGGACGGAATGCCAAGTTATTTTGTTTGGAGAAAAGCTAAAACCAATAAATATCTGTGTAATCATTTTACTAAATACATATATTTATCATTATTGTGTAATTAAATATGTTTTAATTTATTGGGCCAATGTTAATTGTAAAATATCAAAAATAATCAGTGTAGATGCGGTTGGCTTATTTCACTAGTTTTGACGCGTAGCTAATGTCTTAAAGTTTCACTCACATGACAGAAGTCCGATCTCTTTGTCTTTTGTCGTTTATTTGTCAGCATCAAAGAATCAACACTTCATACAGTCGTCTTGAGTAAATCCACTGTTATTACAGACACCAGTTGCTGCATCTTGCAAATCTCTGAGTTTTACAACAACCTGTTTGCTGTATCTTGTAGATCACGATCTTGGCTTGGGTATCTAACAACACTCTTGTTGTTTCTTACTTTCCCAGCTTACGTTAGCTTACGGTTACAACAACCTCGTTGCTGTATTTTACATTTCTAGCTTACCGGGAGCTCTCATTAGCTGACGGTCTAAAGCTTGTGTTTCCGTAGCCTTCCAAATCTATACTGAGCTTTCTAGCATATCACAGTCACACAAATGCATGTAATAGTAGAATGACATCACAGACCAACCTACGATTATCAACTTATGATGCATAACTAAGAAATTTAAAGCTTATGGCTTATGTAACAAACTTAATGCTTAATGCTTTACTAATGAATAAAACAAGGTAGAATAAATGAAATAACAGCAAGTAAAATAAAATAAAATAAACACAACAACAAATTCATAAAAAGTGCGATATGGCACTTACATTCCAGCCCCTAATTGACAGGCATGGAGACTGACAATTACAATTTTGTGTTTTTTTTTTTTTGATAAAGCAATGAAATCAAACATTCTTAACCTTCTAAAACGTTTTAAATCTTTTAAGTGTGTAATATTTATCTCAGGTGTTTACATTTGCATATCAAATTTCATAACATATTACCACACATTTAACAGTCCGTTTCACATGTGAGACACAGCTTGTCGATGGGTCTTTCCAGAGTGTTGGTCTTGGTTTTAACTAACACACGTTTCACCAGTCCCCCTTTGTTGGGGAACACTTTCGTGATTCTTCTCATGACCCATGAATTTCTTGGAGAAGACTCATCAGTTATTAAAACTATGTCTCCAATCGAAAGGTTTTTTTTGTTTTGAAACCACTTTTGCCGCCCCTGGAGCAAGGGCAAGTATTCACGTACCCATCGCTTCCAGAGCAGGTCTGATCGATGCTGGATCTGCTTCTCCCTGCGACGTGCATAGATGTCTTCCTTTTTGAAGAATCCAGAGGGCAGGTTTGGCTGTTTTTTCATCAGCAGCGGGTAGTTTGGTGTCAGAGGTTTCAGTTTGGGCGAGCAGCTGTTTCTTTTCACAGACGCCTTTCGTTTTTGCTGTGTGCGAATTCCCTGTTTGAATTCTGCTGCTGCTTTACCCTTTTGCAACGTGAGAAGTTCTTCCTTAAGATTTTGTCTTTGAGTGAACTTAATGACTTCGTTTTCTGCCTTTGTTAGTTCTTGCGCTTTTAGAGACTTGTGATTTTCTGTCTTTGGGTCATCTACTTGTGTTTTAACCCTTTCTGTTTTTTGTTTCAGCATGTCTCTGGTGCGAAGGATCCAGGCAACGGATCTTTTTAACTTGTGCCAGTCAGAGTGATGATTAATCAGTTTACTCACTGCATCTGTGTCTGTGTATTTTGTAATGCTCACAATATTCACTAGAGCTGAGAGCTTAACTTCATCAGCGTTTTCATCAAAATTTTCTTTTATTGATGTGTCATGAATATTTTCAGGCCATTTGCACTCTGCTTCTTTGAGGAGGGAAGGACCTTGGATCCAGTTGACATTTTTCATGAACTTTTCACAGGATGCCCCCCTGGAGGCAGAATCAGCTGGATTTTGTGAGGTATTAACGTACCTCCATTGCTGTGACTTGGTTGACTCTCTTATAGTGGCGATTCTGTTGGCCACGAAGGTTTTAGAACGAAGTGTTTCGTTATCAATGTATCTCAAAACAGTTGTACTGTCAGTCCAGAACATAGAGTCCAGCAATTTCAATTCTAGCTGTTCTTTCAACATTTTGTCATTTTTTACAGTGACCACTGCCGCAGTCAGTTCCATTCGTGGAATGGTGGTTTGTTTCAGGGGTGCTACACGGGAATTCCCCATCATGAATGCACAATGTGTAAGCCCATCAGCATTTACTAACCTGAGGTATGAGACAGCTCCGTATCCCATTTCACTTGCATCCGAGAAGTGATGGAGTTGTGCTGTAGCTGTAACTCCGAAGTCGGCTGGTTTTATGCACCTTGCTATGCTGAACTCGGACAGTCGGTGCAGCTCTTGCAACCAGGTTTTCCATGCCGTTGCAAACTGCTCGGGAATGTCATCATCCCAGGCAAGTTTTTCTTTACATAACTGTTGCATTGGGATTGTAGCTGGCAGTATGGCAGGTGGGAGAAAGCCTAACGGGTCGTATGTTGAGCCAGTGACTGACAGAATTCCTCTTCTTGTCACAGGTCGTTCCTTTAAACTAATCTTAAACGTGAACATGTCTGAGTTAATGCACCACAGCACCCCCAGAGCTCTCTCTATGGGCAGTGCATCGTTACTCAAGTCTAAGTCTCTCATGTCTTTGATCCTTTCACTCTCGGGAATGACAGTCAGTAGGGCACGGCTGTTGCTTGCCCATTTAGTGAGGTTAGACCCTCCACTTGTACAGAGACTTGTGAGATCATTGTATGGGGCGACTGCTTGGTCATGACTCGAAACAGATTTCAGGCAGTCGTCTACATGAAAGTTTTTAAGCACTGTGTTAACTGCCACAGCAGATGCATTGCTGCGGTTTTCTTCTGCTGTCTTTCTGAGGGCGAAGTTAGCACCACTAGGCAACAATTTTACACCGAACAGATGAACTACCATTTTATTTTCAACTAAGTCTTGGTTCACATCTCCATTCGGCCACCATAGGAAGCGCAGCAGATCAGTGTCCTTCTCGGGGACTTTCACGTGATAGTACATGGCTTCTACTGTGTCCTTTTTCTTGGACTTTATTTTAACGGGCACAATGGGGAGGATGCAATTACCTCCAGCCCCAGTGAGCGCATTTGATTCGTGACTCTCTGCCGGTGGTGTATTTTTTGTGTCACTTTCGGTTTCATTCTCGTCAGCGCGTGTACCTGGCTGCGCCGTGACTTGCACTGCACTGTGTAACATGCTTGGATGTGACTTTGAACACAATGAACATACAATTTTTCTGGTACAGTCTTTCCACAAATGACCCGTTCTTAAACATCCGAAACAGAATCCGTTTCTTTTTAAGAATTCTACTTTGTCTTTGTGTGTCTTATCATTAAATTGGAAGCAATCGTCTAAGATATGTTCCCCTTTGCAATGTGCGCACGGTTTAGTGAAGGTGCTGACAGGTGATGTACCGGCATTCTTCATTGTAATCAAGTCTTTGTGAATTTTACCAACCTGTCCGTCCTCGGTTGCGACGCTGACCCTGGGTTTTCCTTGGGCTGTTTGTTTGGGTCCTTGAAGGGATGTGTGACAGGGTTTTCCGTCGCTGATTGCGGCGTCCAAGTCCGTAGAGTGTGCGCTGCTCAGGTGCGCGTTGCTCAATTCAGTGACCGCGCTCTCGTTCGCAGGCTGCGCTCGGCTGTTGCATGTTGAGTTGGAGAGGTGAAAGTGCGCGCTGCTCTCGTAAAGTTCGTTGTATTCCAGTTTGGGAGCGCGTGCGCCACTTGGTTCGTTGAAGGTGCTCTCTCTTACCGGCTTTCGGCGGCTGTCGTATTCAGGTTTGCGGCCCGTCCAAGGCGGGCTGCTCGAGCGTGTGCAGCTCGGGTCGATGACTCCGCTCTTTGATGCAGGCTGTCGTTTTTTACAAATCTGATAAACCTGTAATTCAGCGTCGACAATTGCGAGCGCAGTTTCTAATTCCAACTTTTCTTTATCAGCTTTTAGTTGCTCTGCCTCAGCCTTTAATTCTGCTTCTTTTGCCTTTAATTGTGCTTCCTTCTGTTCTAACGCCCGCCGTTCTGCTAAGGCTGCTGCTTTAATCAACAAGGCTGCTCTGTTGGCTTCCGCTTTCTTTATTAGGGCTGAGGATGATGTAGAAGTTACAGACCTTTTGGATGCTGCCGTTGTCTGTGACACGCTGACGCCCGGCGAGACACCTTCGCGTAGTCGCGACGTCACAGAGTGGTCCTTGGTGTCCGCTATCCAGCGACCCACCGTAGCTGTGCGGCCTTGAGCCTCAGGTGCGCCGCAAGCGACCTGATCGCGTCTGTGTTCGTCTTTATGATTGTACACAAGCACATCAACGTTACTTCTCATGAAGGCCTCTCTCAGCTTCCCGTATTTGGGTTTGTACTCAGTTTCAATTATGTCTAACTTACATGCATAGTTCATGGGTGTCTTTAATGCAGTAGACGTTACATTCAGTCGAATTCGCTTGCCTTTTCTTGCATCCAGCGCCTCGTTGAGGTTCTTTCTGTTCATCTCGTGGGGCGCTGTTAGGCTCCCCAGCCAAGTGCTGGGAGCGTTGTCCTCATTGTTCGGCATGGTGAAGTTCGACGGCTATTCTCTTTCACTTTCCATTTCAGTGTTCACTTGTTTTCGTTCAAACAGCGGAAAAGCTTTAGACTTTTGTAGATGCGGTTGGCTTATTTCACTAGTTTTGACGCGTAGCTAATGTCTTAAAGTTTCACTCACATGACAGAAGTCCGATCTCTTTGTCTTTTGTCGTTTATTTGTCAGCATCAAAGAATCAACACTTCATACAGTCGTCTTGAGTAAATCCACTGTTATTACAGACACCAGTTGCTGCATCTTGCAAATCTCTGAGTTTTACAACAACCTGTTTGCTGTATCTTGTAGATCACGATCTTGGCTTGGGTATCTAACAACACTCTTGTTGTTTCTTACTTTCCCAGCTTACGTTAGCTTACGGTTACAACAACCTCGTTGCTGTATTTTACATTTCTAGCTTACCGGGAGCTCTCATTAGCTGACGGTCTAAAGCTTGTGTTTCCGTAGCCTTCCAAATCTATACTGAGCTTTCTAGCATATCACAGTCACACAAATGCATGTAATAGTAGAATGACATCACAGACCAACCTACGATTATCAACTTATGATGCATAACTAAGAAATTTAAAGCTTATGGCTTATGTAACAAACTTAATGCTTAATGCTTTACTAATGAATAGAACAAGGTAGAATAAATGAAATAACAGCAAGTAAAATAAAATAAAATAAAATAAACACAACAACAAATTCATAAAAAGTGCGATATGGCACTTACAATCAGGATCAAACAGTCACAGAAAACAGCTGAATGTGCCATGCCGTAGAAATGGCACATTCAGAAATATCTGTTTATTAAACTATCGTCTGGGACTTACAGAAAGAAATTTACAGAAGACATCAAGCACAGTATAGTGATGAGGCTCTTGGCCGCAGTAAAACATTTGAATCGTGTAAACGTTTTAAAGGAGGTCGTGCATCATTGGCTGATGATCCCGAGTCGGAGTCCATTGCACTCGTTTCTGTGAACATTCAGTGAGTGGAAGACCTGATCTTTAAAAATCAACAGATAACTTGTTGTCAACTTGCGGAAGAGATGCATCTGTCTGTGGGAACTGTACATCGTTCACTAACACCACTTATTGTTATTGGCACATTCTCTCTACAGTCCAGGCCAGATTTTCAGACGTGAAGGAGTCAGTCTGATAGCAACTCCGGTGTACTAAGAAACTTTCTACCTTGATGGTGTCCAAGCACTAGTGAAACACTGGGATGAGTGTATTAGTTTAGCAGGGGATTATATAGAGAAATAAATGGAGTTTTTACTCCTTGAACTGTATTTTGTTATTCTGCACAATTAAAAGTCCTGCTTTGACTTGGACACAATTTATATATGCAGGTATCATACAGTCCAGAAATGTACAGTACGAAAAAAAACCCTGATCAGCAGTAAAAAAAAAAAAAATTAATCAATTTAAAAAGAGAGTAGGAAAACCCACCTCAAAACAGAAGGAAATATTGTGAATAAGGATTGGAGCATCAGTGTAGATGCGGTCATGTTATTTCACTAGTTTTGACGCGTAGCTTTGGTTCAAAGTTTCACTCACACAACAGAATTCCGATCTCTTTGTCTCTTGTAGTTTATTTTGTCAGCATCAAAGAATCAACACTTCATACAGTCGTCTTGAGTAAATCCACTGTGATTATAACACCAGTTGCTGCATCTTGTAAATTTCTGACTTTTACAACAACCTATTTGCTGTATCTTACGCATATAACAACACTTTTGTTGTATATATCTGCTTACGGGTAGCTTACGGCTACAACAACCTAGTTGCTGTATCTTACATTCTTAGCTTACGGTCAAAAGCTTGTGTTTCCGTAGCCTTCCGCATCTAAACTGACTTTTCTTACATGCGATAGTCATACAAATACATGTCATAGTGGAATGACCTCACAGACCAACTTACGATTGTCAAAATGGATGCTTAACGAACACATTCAGAGCTTATGGCTTATGTAATAAACTTAATGCTTACTTCTTAACTAATGAATAGAACAAGGTAGAATAAATGAAATAATAACAAATAAAATAAACACAACAACAAATTCATAACCAGTACGATATGGCTCTTACAATCAGGATCAAAACACTGAATAATTTGAATAATATTTGGTGTGCGTATTTGTAGAGATAATGGAGTTAATGCAACCAGGTGTGTGTAATCAGCACTCTGAACTATTTGCCCTTCAGTTTGGTGCTGGAGGTGGAACACCGGTAGGTTTTAATCAGCACTGACTGGGCAAACTCCAACGTGTAGGCCGCTTGATTAATTTGTTGTAGAATCCTGTATGGCCTTTTGTAGCAGTATGTAATGTTTTTGCAACCACACACAAACACCTGGTTTGCCACTTTAGATCTTTCCTGTGTATGTATTATACAGTATGTATGTGCTGCTTATTTAAACCTCTATTGAGCATTCTCCTTGACCCTTAACCATTTTCGAACCATTATTACACAGTTGGTGAGTCTGTTTTGATCAGGGGCATTGTTAACAAAATACACTGCAATGAGGTCAGCTGTTGAGTAAAGTGTTCCAAGACGTTTTTGGAATATTCATCCCAAGGAAGAAACCACGGCCAGTCTTCTAGCTTAGTGGCACATAATCCCTATAAACATGCCATTTTCTATAGCATGTTGGCCCGTTCCACTTGAACACTCGATTGAGTGTGATCTCCAGGACTAAACTTGGAACATTAATTGTGCACCTCCGTCAGTGTCCTCTGGGATTTTTTTTTTTTTTTTGGAACAAAGGATTTTACAGCCTAATCAGTGCACTAGCTTTCCACAAACTACCAGTCAGACCTAGAGTACCAGTCAGTAGTCCAATGTCTTAACCACTGAGCTATCTTTACCCTATCCCTACGATATCCGAGAACTCATGGTGACAAACAGGAATCTCCATCCAAGTTATAGTTTGGCAACACTTGATGGAGTTAATTGCAATCAGAATCTGTGGGATTTAGAGACATTCAACACATAAGAGTGACGGGACCAGTGGGTAATTTTACTCAAGGAGGATGTGCATATACTGTAGGGAAAATCAAGGATGATGGGGGAACTTGGTGGTTGTAGCGATGAAAAGAAATTAGGGATGAAATTTAGAGAGAGAGAGACCTTTTAAGTGTCTAATCTGTACTTTTATGGTTAGACTGGGAGGATGAAATAATTCAGTGTAACTCACTATTACTGAGTGATAAAAGTCTAATTCTCACAAGGTGATTGTGTGGTCTGTGATGAAGGACATTTAGGGCATTTAGTATTTTGTACTAATTAAATAAAGCAAAATTTATGTATTCATCATGATGAATGGAGATGGGTGAAAAATACCTCCTTTTAATTCCCTGGTCAATGTAGGTAGAAATACCCATCTTACAGTACATGCTGGACAAAAACACCACTTACATTTATGGTATAATTTTACCTTGAGGTTTATAAATAGTTGATGGGAAATTTATACCATAAATGTAAGTGGTGTTTTTGTCCAGCAGGTGGGATTCCATTGTGGGAACCAGTCTGTAGTTGGAGACCGGTTATGGAGTTACTCTTCTTTACAGATATGTAATTAAACACACTGATGAAACATGGATGAAGTTATACATTTAATAAAGCAGCAATGGTGTCAAACAGCATGACTATACATCAGTCACAATATTACCAAACATAGTGGAGTGCCTACTCCAATTAGAATGGCCCTCCAATCCATAGGAAACAACAACCACAAAAAAAGATGACTTGGAGGTGTTTGCAATACTGTATGTTTGTTACAAATAGTTCTTAAGTTGCCAGTGATTTGATTAGATTTATGGAACCCTGTGGAATGAAGGCCTCTTTTCATGCAAGCTGGTTCTGCTAGAGTTCTCACCAAAACAAGCATCACCATCAGTATCATTAGAAGAGATATATTGGCCATTCTCTTTTAACCCTGTGACCCTGCTTCGCCCAAATTCTCAGGAAAAGCCAAAAAAACAAATTATAAGAACATCACCCCTCCCTTGCCTAGCCTTAGTTGTCGCTGGGATCATCGATCCTACTTCACTAAGTTTCTTGCACCCACATTAATCCCTCAGTAACTGTTGCCACTGATGCTGTTCTCTGGAGAACTTGGTGATGTAAAAAAAAAAAACATCCATTTATCTGAGCTCAAGTTGTGGACTTTGCCCTTCACCTCTCTCGGTAGGACTATTTTCACCTGTTTCTCAATAGTTATAACAGGCACGCTCTTAACGCCGCAATACTGCAGCATTACAGTATCATGAGTTCACAACTCAAATGTTTCCCAAATACAATTTCAACCAGTTTAAGACCCACTCTCTGGAAAAAACAATTTGTCAACAATTACCTTTAGTAATTGTTTAGTACCTTTACCTTTTACCTTTATTACTCAATAAAGTCCATTTGGAGGTGGTAAGAGGTAAGATGGCCTCGGAGAGTCATTCATTTGTGCTAAAAAGGCATCTACTATCCTTCTTCAGTGTTATACTGGGCACAGGTTCGATATTTTAAACAAAAATTATAGGACACTTCCTACAGATCTGCAGTTGGTGTCACTTTTTATGAAATGTTAGTCATTTATAGAGAAATGGAATTGCCTAAAGACACATGATTTTTAGATCATTAACAGTTGTCCGGTTCTCCATCAACCATATACTGTAGTACATATTTTTACTGATACATTGAGTTACGCATCTTAGCCACCTACTATTAGAGACAGTAAAGAGGGATGTTTTTTTTTTAATATATATGTTTATTTTATAATATAATAGTGACAACTGGAATTTGGAACCAAGGGAATAATTAGTGGTAATTAGTCTACCAGGTCTGTGGATGCTAAGTCTTCTTTTTCTGCTGCAGCTACAGTACGTACTGTTAGCAGGCATTTGTAAAATCCTGCATTTTGTGAATTTTATTTAGAATAAAATGAGCAATTTTATTTATTTATTTACTGTATACATGAAATGGAAAGTCATGTGTGGTAGGCTTAATGTGGATGTAATTTATTTCTACAGTATTAATTTAAAAAGGCTGTCTTTAAATCTATTATGGCTTTTTCTGGACCTTCAGTTCATGTACTGTAAGGTTCTGTTATGCAGTCAGCCGCTTGTTTTACACTAATTCAGTTAGTGACATCAAGGTCTCCACTGCCTACAATTGGCAATAGGATGTCATTCCTAAAAAGGGCCTTGCTTTTTGAATGCCTTTTATTCTCTTTGTGGATAAAGCTTTAGTTTTTTTCTGTGTTCACATACTCCAGGAAGGTCACCTTGTCTTAAGCCCATTACAATTTACCCAAGCTAGCTTTGTGGTCCTTTTCTGCCAGAACTTTAGAAACACTTTGTCGCTTTAGTCAGAATAAATGAAAATAATTAAAATGGCACTTCTGTCTCTTCTGAAGTTTCCTTTCGAGGCGGCTTAAGCTACTGTACAGTTTTTTGGGTAGCCTTTGATTTATGGTGATGTTACTGTATGCACATTTGTTTGCCTAAGGGCCTAGGTCTCTTTCATTTAACTTACTCTGTGGGGCAGAACCCGTTATCCCTGCAATCCCTTTATTATTAAGTCAACCATCTACACTTTTAATATATTCATCCTGCTAAGTGTGATTATGACCCTATGTTTTCTTAAACCACATCTTTTCATACCTTGTGTGTGCTCCTACTGTATAATCACATTAGACATGGAAATGCAATGTAAATTGTCACCTGTCATAAATTCAAGTCTTGTGCAATGTGTGCCAAGTTAAAGTAATGTTCGGCGGTAGGCGATGTGTGTGTGTCAATTCGTACACACAAACTGGTGTTGTGTAATTATGTAGTTAATTGTAGTGTTAAGTTTCCCTGCGTCTAAATATCTGCCTCCTTTCCCGCAAGTCAAGATTGTGTCAAGGCTACACGTCAGTTCTCGCCCCAGAAGAATAATAGCAGAAATCTATATTTACATGTACATTGTGCGTTATGGAACATTCTTATTAGTACTCACTGTTCCTTCCTGACTTGTTTTTCTGTTCCTGGATTTTGATTCTTACCATTTAGAATAAGCATTTCAGTTTGTCAAAAATGTTCAAAACTTTTTCCATCTCCATCTTAGACATTTTCTTCGTATTTTCTTTAACCTTCTTTTTACCATGTTCAAGTTTTAACTGTCTCATCAGCCATACACTGAAGCTGCCATATTCCGGAACACTGAGGACCCTAGGAAGTCATCATTTTAAAGAAGCCCTAACGTTTTCATACTGTATATCTTAATTAACTACTGAAATATGCTATGAATGAATAAATTTGAAATGTCCAAAAAATTCAGGAAAATCTGGTAACTGGAAAATTTTAGAGAAAAAAAGGGGGATAGACACTTATGACCCTTTGATGGATAAAAGTTTATAGAATAAATAAACTTACTTTAGTTTATTACACATTACTTTGCCTTTCAGTCTCTTGGTACTGTACATGCCTCTACAAGAAAGTTATAGTGCCTTAGTGGCAATTTTATACCTTAGGTCTTTCTGTCTCTACCATGGCTCTTCCTCAGCTTTTCTGCTTTAGTCATGAGATCACAACTATTTCAAATTGGACAGTCCAGTCGAGCCACAAAAATGCAGACAATAGGCACTCCTTTCATGCTTGAGCTTTATAGTCTGCATCAGTAGCTCATGCCATCTTTTTGTCCAGCAATATTGCAACAATGAATCACGAATCCTTGTCTAAATGTCGGTGAGAACCAGTTGATTTGGGCTTCTGTTCTGTAGGTACTGTATAAACATTATAAGGGTTCAATAGCATCTTTATTTCTCTTTTCTTATGCATAGTACTGTAGGTATTCAGCACTTCAGCATGCTAAGTGCAATTAGTACAAAGGTGGCTTATGAAGTGTTCATGTTCTCCCCGTACTTGGTGGGTTTCCTCTAGTTTCTTTCCACAGTCCAAAGACATGCAGATTAGGCTAATTGATGTTCCCAAATTGCCCGTAGTGTGTGAATGTTGAGCGGAGGTCCCACCACGGGTGGAAAAATGCGAATAAATACAATGGTCAGCATTGGTCTCCAAGAGAGGTTCCTAGAGGGAGGAATTGTTAAGCATAGTAGAAAAAGCTGACAAGAATGTATAAATTTTCCATCACTTGATGCAAGAATCCCATTTATCCAGATACAGTAGCACCTTCATTGCCATGTTATCCATCATGTTACTGCTAGTAATTTTTCACTTGTCTTTACCTTAGTAGACACAGATGCAGTTGCAAAAAATGTGGTATGAAACAACATGCAAGTAACACACCATTCAGAAATGTGGAACAGTCATTTAAAAAAGTTTAAAAAACATACCTCAAATCCAAAGGGCATAATTAAATTTATTTGTACTGCATAGTGAAAATCTTGCTTCGCATATTGGGGTCAGAGCGCAGGGTCAGCCACAATATGGCACCCCTGGAGCAGATGGAGTTAAAGGCACAACAGTGGCAACCTGGTGGACCTGGGACTTGAATTACCAACCTTCTGATCAGTAACCCATTGCATTAAGCCTCTGAGTTACTACTGCCCAGCATATATAACCGGTTTCAAATATATTGGGAATAAGGCTTGGTACAACTTTTCTTTTTTTACACTATCATTGTTGATGCAATACAAGCAGATGCCGCCACCAGGTTGGTGTTCCCATGCTATGGAACAAATTTGTAACAACTGCTTCCAATGATAATCACCCTACAGTAGGTCTGAAGGCCAAGAGTGACAACACCAAGACAAGACAGACTAATTTGATGGTGTCATTTGAGAAACCTTACGAAAACACTGCCACCATAACCACATAATTTCATTTTGTCATATCTACTACAAAATCAGTGAGGAACCTTAGTTGCCAGACTGACTCAGAACTACAAACGTGGCCGTTTTCAATGTGTCGGTCAAATCAGTTTCATGTTTCATTTGTCCATTAATATATTATCAACCTAATCAAACCAATCATAAGCAGTATCATTTAATAAAACAAACCAATAAGAAAATTATACATGAAACTAAACGAAAAATAAATACATGTAATGTACAACCCAAAGAGTGTTTTGGGTAGGAATGGGTTAAACTTGAAGGCAGTCAATCTAATTCGAGAGACATACTGTAACCATAAAGGAAGCCATTTTATAAGAAGTGTGTCACAAAAGTGAAAACTGTATGTATGAAACTTTTTCCAGACAGAAATTTCCTCTTCTGTACATCTCAAAGAAATACCAACACAGACGTTGACCTTTACAGACTGATGGAACTAAGAGTTTCTGGGCAGTAAATTCCAGTATGATGCCAAATTTGGCATAAAAAGGGTTAGTCTCCAATTAGCTTAGCAATTATAACTTGGCAGGAAATTTATGAATCTCTGCTTTACAAGACTGAATGAGAGCCTCCCTAGGAAGCACTTGAACACATCCTTTTTCTTAACTTTATCTGCCATTATATAAATCTTACTGCTGTGGGAGGTACCGTCGCTGTCCACTAAACAGCAGAAATCATTAGAGGGGGATATTTGGGAATGCACAGGACTGTGCACAAAGCATAGTTTAGTCTACAAATGTTCACTCTGGTGTTTTGAGGTATACTGTATACTGCTGCTCAGAAAAATGAGTCAGCCCATGCATTTTTATAGGGACATGTTTTCTGCTGTCAGAGTCTGTTTTTCCACCTCTTTCCCCCTTGTTTTTTTTTTTTTTCTTCAAAAAAAGGTTTCATGTAATTACTCCCTGCATTTGTGAAGGCACACTCACTGGTCATTCATTAGGTACACTGCTCGTTAACACAAAAATCTAATCAGCCAACCACATGGCAACAACTCATTCCATTTTGGCATGTAATCATGGTGAAGACAATCTGCTGAAATTCCAACCCAGCATCAGAATGGGGAATAAAGGTGATTTAAGTGAGTCTGAACATGGCATTGGTGTTGGTGCCAGACGGGTTGGTCTATTTCAGTATTTCAGAAAATGCTGATCTACTGGGATTTTTATGCACCACCATGCACTAGGATTTACAGAGAATGGTCTGAAAAATGCAAGGGCTGACTCATTTTTTTCTGAGCAACAGTACATAACTGTGATTCAAAATGGCTTGTTTATGCCAGAGGTCAGAGGAGAATTGACCAAATTGGTTAGAGCAAATAGAAAGACACCTTAAATAACCTCTCGTTACAAGGTATGCCAAAGAGCATCTCTGAATGCACATAATGTCAAAGCTGCCACTCCGGGTGTCACTCTTGTCAGCTAAGAACAGGAAACTGCGGCTACATTTCACATGGACAATATTAAATCAAAATAAAAAAAGAAAGAAAAAAAAATTATAGATTTTGCCTGGTCTGATTAGGCTTGATTTCTCGATTTCATTCTGATAATAGGGTCAGTATTTAGTGTTAATAACATGAAAGCATCATTCCAGGATGGGAATCTGCTGTTCCACCACATGCAAAAGTTGCTCTATTGGATTGAGTTCTGGTGAAATGTGAAGGACATTTGACTAGAGTGAACTCGTCATGCTCAAAAAATCAGTTTGACATGATTTTAGCTTTGTTATATCATGCATTATCATGTGGTTATAAATGGATGGACATGTTCAGGAAAAATGCACATACTGTAAATCCAGTTGTCCAGCTTGATCCAGTGGAGCAAACCAGCCTTCCAACAAAGAGACTTAACATATTTTTGTTTGTTTGTTTCAGTTTTTTGCCATTTTGTGCCAGATTTATAAAAACATGGGTCCCAAGAATGGTAGCAAAAAGAAAAGAGATCCACTTTCAGTTTAGGTTTTTAAAGCAGCCGGTGCGAAGAGGAATCATAAATGAAGGTTAAGTCCGGTTTAACTTCTATTTATTTCATATTTTACTTAATTTGCATGTTTTTTTTTTAAAGGTTTTGATTGTTTTAATATACAAAAATATAATTTGCATTGGAAATTGGTAATATTTTGGGCTGGCTGGAACAGACAATCTGCATTTACATTTTTTCCTATAGGAAAATGTATTTTGCAGTACGAAATTTCACCTTAAGCCTCCAGAACGGATTAAATTCGTATTCCAATGTACCGCTGTACAAGGTGTACGTGATGACCTTCGAGTGTATGTATTTTAGGCCAATTTATGAAGACAAAACCAAATTGACCATGGTCACATGAGGGCTTCATTCTTGTAAAAAAAGATTGTTTTGATGTTTTTTTGTATTTATTTCCCAATAGAAATAAAGTGTGCAGTATGTTTACACTGTGTAAATAAAAAATATTGATTGGTCCATACTAAATAAGGTGGATCTAAAAATATCCTAAGTATGGGTCTTGTCTTGTTTTTCAGTCTAGGCCTGGTTTCATTTGAGGCAATCGTGTCTACAACACTGATCAATAGTGTCACCATCAGTGGAGTGAATGGAAGCAGCGAGAGCGAGAGGACAAAAGAGAAAGAGGCTGAGAGGGACAATGATGACATCGACATGTACACACAATAATCTCTTCTCACCTCATCACTTCTTCTGAAACTGAGCTGAGGCAGGGTTTGGACTTGAGAATAAATGCGGTACATCTGCTGAAACACGGGTCATTTTCCTCTTACCCTTGAGGTGTCTGCAATCCATATTCATCTGTCTTCATTCTGTCATGTCCGCCTATGCGCTGACAACTAATGCAGATCCAGCCAAACATTAAACATATCCCGGGGTGTGCTGATACAACACAAATGTGTCGTACCCACGGCCCTGGCACTTTGTCAAAAGTGACAAGCGGTAACATTAAGTGGCCAAGATGGTAGCAAAAGGGCTAATGTGAATGCTGAGACCATAGATCTTGCTATAGCCATGACATGTAGCTGCAGTGCAGAGAAGTACAGTACATTACAGTAGAGTACTGATTGGTGCTTTTGAGGTCACTTTTTATGAGATGCATTAATTCTGTACTATAATTATGTGCTCCTGAAAATTGTCAAATCAGCAGAGATCATCAACAGAGATGTAACAATGATGTAACAAGCGACATAGGAAACCATGTGGCTCCGGTATGCAGTTTTGTCGCATATAGTTTTAATATATTGTGCGAGTGACTTCTTTTCAGATGACAATGTCCCAATCTTCAGGTTGCACAGGTTCAATGAATGATTTTATCATCATAAACCTGATGTATGATATATTCATTCATTCATTCATTTTCTATACCGCTTAATCCTGTGTTCAGGGTCGCGGGGGACCTGGAGCCTATCCCAGGAGACTTCGGGCACTAGGCGGGGTACACCCTGGACAGGGTGCCAATCCATCGCAGGGCACACACACATACACACACTCACACAATCACACACTACGGGCAATTTAGGAACGCCAATTAGCCTAACCTGCATATCTTTGGACTGTGGGAGGAAACCGGAGTACCCGGAGGAAACCCACCAAGCACGGGGAGAACATGCAAACTCCATGCACACAGAGACGGGAATCGAGCCTGGCCGGGGAATCGAACCCAGACCCTGGAGGTGCAAGGCGACAGTGCTAACCATTACACCACCGCGCCGCCCCCTGTATGATATATGATATTGCCTTCACATAACCAGATCTCAAACTAATTGAAAATGTATGGGAGTTGTTTTGACAGATGTGTTAGATGAAATCACATCAAAATCTATCATGGTCTAATGAAACTAAGCAAAATGTTTTGGGGCACAAGAATGACAGCATATCCCTCACAGAACACCCATGTTTTTGGTACAAAACTTGCAGGTCTTTGCTACGTTAAAGAAAAAAAAAATCTTCCATCACAATAAATCCAAATCCACCGCATGTTAACAAATCAGAAAAAGGCCAACATTTTAGAGTGCAAATGTACTGGAAGTACTACAGTATGAAATTATGAAATTATAAACTATGTGCATATCCCCCAGTAATTTAAAAAGAAGAGAGAATAAAATTACCAAATGAAGGTGTTCATCATGTTGGTAGACTCTAATACAAAATGAGTAATGCTGAGTAGGACCTCCCTTTACTTTTAGAACACCTTCAGTTCTGTTATAAATTCTAAGTTCCACCAGAATTAAACATTCTTTTGAGTTTCTGGTCCATGTTGAGAAGGTTGCTGTGGGTCTCCTGTCCTACAGAGGTGTCCTGTTGTATTCAGATCCAATCACTACTGACGAACATCGTCTACTTTGTCATGTTCATGGAGCCAGTATGAGTTTTGCTTCGTGATAAGAGGATGGGTAAATTGTGGCCATGGCACATTGACTGCATCAATACTCTTTAAAGATGCGGCATTTAATTATTTCACATACTGTAAATGGCGCTGATTTCAACATTTCACTTGTCCGCAACTGCAAAAACAAAAACAAACAACAAAAACGCACCCAGTATAATTAGTAAAATACCTTGCGGATCTTGTGAGTGCACCTTGTTTTTATTCATATATACATTATACGCAAGCACGCTCCCGGCAACGAGGAGATCTTTGATCCTTAATACCCAGCGCAATGATTCTGCTGAAATGCTGTTTGGTTTTTGCCAAACACACCGTCAAGCACGGAGGTAGAGGGTGATTATTTGACTTAATTTTGCAGTCATGCAACCTGGGCACTTTGCATTCATGACCATGATCATGAACTGCTCCATATACTAGTGTCAAACTTGGTTGAAATATGGTTGTGCAACAGGATGAAGCACATCAGGAAATCTATATCAGAATGGACAAAAAAGAGGAGAGTCTAGGTTTTGGAATAGACAAGTCAAAGTCCAGACCTCAACCCAATTGAAATGCTGTGGCAAGACCTTAACAGAGCTGTTTTTAAGTGAATTCTCCAAATCCTCAATGAACTGGGCAAAGTTTTAAAGAAAAATAGAACAAAACTCAAAACAAGACTTGATAGTCATACAGTAAACAATGACTTCAGGTTATTACTGCTAGAGGTGGATCTACAAGTGAATGCATCTGGGGGTTACTTAGTATTGCCTGCATTTAAAGACCAGCTACTATAAGAAACGTTTTATTAAGTTTTATAAATGATATAAAAAAAAATTAACATACATACAATACAAAAAAGTGGGGATTTTTTCCCAAATCACTCACCGCCATGCTCCATTAACTTCTCCAGAGAACGAGAGAGTGAGAGAGAGAGAGGCAGAGAGAGGGAGAGGTGTAGCTGAATGCATCTCAGTGTAATGCAGGTTGGAATAGTATAATTGGAAAATGTGAAGCTGTCATCTGATTACCTCTGGTACCTCTGCATCCCAAGATACCATGCAGCACGTAAAAAGCCCAGACAAATATTGTGTCTCCTTAGACTGAGGTATTAGTCATCAAATGGTTTAGTTACACACCTCCAATTCCCTGGGGTCTCCTTTTCAAATTTTGATTTTATTTGGTTTTATGCTTGACATTATGCATAATGACATTGGACACTGGGGAGTCTTTGATTGTAAACTCAATAAAAAGGCATTGCAGCAGAGGACTAAAAAACATTCAAGTGCTAAGTGCTTTGGACGATTATAGTAATTGAATAAAATATAACACATATACCTCATTTTGATTGGATATTGTAATGCCAAAGTGGCAGGGAATCTTAGAAAATCCACACACCATCCACCAAACTTGCTAAATAATATATACAACACATACAGTACAGTAAAGGAAAAAAACTGTGTTCGATAGAACTTGATATATTAACCAAAATAGAGTAATGCAATTATGCCTGTGTGTCCATAATAACAACTCATTTAATAATTCTTAGCAATCTCCACCAGATGTTTTTTTAAGCGCAGCAAATTATCAGCTGCTTGTGTTACTTAAGCAGCATTGAGAGTTCTTCTGAATAAGTCATAGCCTTGATATAAATAAATAAACAGCACTGTCAGATTCAAATAAGTCATTCGGTTCAGAATCTGTGCCTCATAATGGCTTCAGTCTTATTGCTGATTGCTTTATTTTGTCAAGGTTACCCCTTTCCCATCTGCAGCTCCCCACAGCAGGTGGGGGTTATTTACTGATCTGTTCCTTGACTGGAGCGATGCATCTTGGAAAGACTTCATGCCTGCTACTGACATGAAAAATGCAGGAATTAAAAAAGAAGAAAACAAGACTGGAAAAAAAAAGAGCACCACACCTTTCTATCTGGTGTCAGGGATTTAAGTTATTTTAAATTGTGTAAATTATATCATATTTAACTAACGACTGGAGGATGTTTTAAATTTATTACTGCATACAGTATATGCACCGATATATGTACTGTACAATAGGTTCCAAGGGCGCAAGACGGGTACACTGGGGCAAACACACACACACACAAAAAAAGTGTTTATACTATACACTATACAGTAGGTAGTAGTAGGAGAACCCAGAGTACTTAAAAAAAACACACAAAGCGCAAGGAGGACCGCGGCATGAATTGAACCCCAGTCCACTTAGTCAATATACCGTCTGCCCTCCTTCCTTGTACTGTATATGTTGATGAATACACCAATCAGCCATTCATCATGAAATAAATCAACATTAAAACCACCTACAGGGTGGGTGGAAAATAACAAGACATTCAAAATTTATAATAAAGTCCATATTTCCAATACAAATTTATTGAAACAAATTGTACATGTACTGCCTCCAAGTCCTCCAGTGTGCGAGGTGTTTTCCTGTACACCTCCTCCTTTGCATAGCCCCACTGGGGAAAAAGTAAGCGCAATTCATGAAGTCTACATCGTGCCAGCCAATGTCCTGGAAAATGGTGGAGGACAGACTGGAGGATTTGGTGGCTTCCTTCAGAAGACGCTCCATCTCTGGCCGTTTGATAAAACAGATTAATACCACCGGTCCCTACATTGAAGTTTAAGGGTACAGTAGGTTTTGGGTTCCCCTTGTGCAACCAAGGCAGCTCTGGTTCCAAAGGCATGGCTCTGCAAGAACTCTGGGTGTGTCACACCAGGATGTTGGCTGCAGGTCCTTTGAGTGCTGTGGAATGCTGGGATTGGGCTTGTTTGTTTAGCACATCCAATGAGATTTGGGGAATTTGGAGGCTGGGTTGGTGGCCTTTGTCTGCTGGGCCCCTTGCATGGCAGGCTGCTGTGCACTGGGTATTCTGGTTCCTCTCTCACTTGAACGGCACAGGCAATTTTTGAGATTTGTGCTCCACTGGGTTTGATGGTTGAGTTAACCTGGCAATGGTCATAACGTTATGGCTAATCATTTCTGGAGTTTGATGTCAAAATGTTTGTCTCGCGTCTGTGGGGGTTTCCTCTGGGAACTCTGGTTGAAACTCATGATAATAAGATATCGACTACTCTCAAATCAGCCCTGTACAGCAGGTCACAGGACAGTTTGTGACTGGACTTATGGGTGACTTTAGTTCATCAGTTAATAAAATCAACCACCAACTTCTAGTAAAACATTGAGTCTTGTTGGTGAGTCAATTTGTAAGTGGATACTGGGCTTTCTGACCTAAAGACCCCAGGCTATTCAGGAAAAAATAAATCAGCAAAAACACCACCTCCACCACAGTGAACACCCCATGGCTGTGTGTTTAGCCCACTGCTATTTACCTTGCTGACTCATGACTGTGCTGTAAAGTACAAGGTCAAAATCACATTTACAAGTTTGCTGAAGACACTACAGAATACTGAAGGATGGGAAACAGGATAGGAATCTCTTGAATGACTTTTATTGTTCCTATTTTTATAATCTACTTTACAGCAGGTACACACACACAGATCTGTGCTGTTAGGCTTGACACTCTCACTTTAGCACCTCTCGCATCTGTCCTCTTAATCTCCTCCAAAACTCATACAACACACGAGCAATTATTTGCACAATTCCCACAAGGTGTAAGCTCTTTGCCACTCACCTGTCTCAGCTTCCTTCTCTCTTTATAAAACCCGCACTCATCCACAGCCGGTAACCCAGTCATGCTATCCTTCTGACATTTTATCCAGGCTAGATTTTCTGCCTTATTATCCTCAAGAAAGTTCTCCCTCACTCACCGTAGTCCAATGCATTAACCACTGAGCCACCCCTGGCCAACACCTGGCGCTTGTACAAGGGAAGTGATTTGATAAGCTCATCATGAAGTTTAGATATTCCTGTATTGATGAACTTGAGTAAGTATTCACAGCGCTTCACTTTTTCCACATTTTGTTATGTTACAGCCTCATTGCAAAATGGATGGATTAAATTATTGTTTTTATTCATAAGTATTTTCCTCAAAATTCTACAAACAATACCCCATAATAAGTTTTTTTGAAACTTTTGCAACTGTATTTATTTATTTATTTATTTATTTTAAAAGGTCACATGCACCTTCAATGCTGCAGAAATTCTTCTCTATCCTTCCACAGATGTGCCTTGATACAATCCTGACATCTCTGACATGCAGTGTTTAACTGTGAGACCTTACTGTATATAGACAGTTGTTTTCCAGTCTTTCCAAATCATGTCTACTCCACTGACTTTACCACAGGTGGACTCCAATCAAGTTGTAGAAACATCTCAAAGATGATCAGTGGAAACAGGATGCACCTGAACTCAATTGTGTGGGTCATGGATTTTGAACTAACCTCTTTCACATTGTCATTATAAGGTATTGTTTGCAGCATTTTGAGGAAAATAATGAATTTAATCCATTTTGGAATAAGGCTTACACAACAAAATTTGGAGAACGTGACGTGCTGTGAATATTTTCCCGGTGCATTGTATTATTATAGCTTCAGATTTATGTTTTTGTCCGACAGGAATGGAAAAAGCATTGTCTCCTGCTTTTATACTGTATCACATTCCCCTCATGAAGGATGATGTTTCATGCATGCCTAGATGTTTTTCTGCTTACTATTGTTGTGATGGGCTATTATGGGTACCATTTACTTCCCGGTAGCACACACCAGTCTGGTCATTTTCCTCTAAAATGTATATTTACTCCAAGAAAACTGTTGCTCACTCACTTACTGTTGCAGTTTCTGGTGACTGTTGTGTGTGAAAATCTCAGCAGATCATCAGTTTCTGAAAAACCCAAACCAGCTTATCTCTGGCCCAGCACAATTTATTGCTTTGTGCTGTTTCCCAGTGATCGGCTAATTGGATAACAGGTCCTATTGAACTGGACGGCAAGTAGACATAATCTCATATGCTTTCTCATTGCATCTCATTGCATGCGTGTTAAAAGTATGATGTCATTCATTAAAAAAGTAACAGACCACATAACATGTTGGTTAATTTCCTACATATTTATTATACTAAATATAAACTAAGTATGGTTATGGCCTTTAACAATAATCATTGGGTCTCATGTAGCAACATTCTTTTGAACATCTCTTAAATTTTCTGTTAAGAGGAAAAAAATAAGAGCCATCAACACCAACTGCACCAACCCTTCCCAATCATGCTGATCTGCTCTTACACAGGTGAGCTGAATAATCAATCCCACTCGATCTTACATTGGAGGCACATAGGATTAGCATAGGATTAGCATGCAATTCACCTAGACAACCCCCCTAAACACCATATACCGTAGGGGTGGGTGCATGTTGATGGGTGGCACAGGAATTCCAGAGATGCTGCCAAAGAAAAGTAGAAAGAAGATGCAGCAGTAAACTTGATGTACTTTCAAATACACTTAAAGTAAACACATGATTTTCCAGAGTGTGTGCACTGGCATCACAGGTCAATAAAAAAACACAGCAGTGGCAAAAAGATCTGTGATGCTATGAAGGCCGTGTCAGCCGAGAGACGCACAGTTGAAGTGGGTTTGATGTCACAGTGAGTAAGGGCATAACCTCCATCATCTACGTTAGACTTTTATAAAAAAAATAATAATTAATAAGAGTTGAACTGGATAATGGTTTTCATAGTTTGTAGTGCTTGTGGCAATCCAAAACGGCTCAGCATCCATTTATCCGTTTCATCAAATCTGTGCGATCTCTTAAAATTCGCTCTCTCTGTGTAAGCCCTGGATGGCCAAAGCATCTAAAAACAATCTGTAAGCCTTTCAGAACAGAACACACACAAACACCAAAGGGTTCTATAGTCGTAATTGGGATCAATTTCAATTCAATTCAATTTTATTTGTATAGTGCTTTTAGCAATTGACATTGCCTCAAAGCAGCTTTACACAATCAAAAGAATTATTTAAGTTTGTATGGAATGTGAATGTGTATGAATCAAAATGGTCAGTTTGTCCCTGGTGAGCAAGCCGAGGGCGACAGTGGCAAGGAAAAACTCCCTGAGATGGTGATAGGAAGAAACCTTGAGAGGAACCAGACTCAACAGGGAACCCATCCTCATCTGGGTGAAACAGATAGCAGGAAATTATCTGCATTTATACAGTGTGTTAGGTGGCAGCCAGTTCAGCTATAACAGTTGATGTTCATTCATTCATTCATTCATTTTCTATACCGCTTAATCCTGTGTTCAGGGTCGCGGGGACCTGGAGCCTATCCCAGGAGACTTCGGGCACTAGGCGGGGTACACCCTGGACAGGGTCCCAATCCATCGCAGGGCACACACACATACACACACTCACACACCCAATCACACCACGGGCAATTTAGGAACACCAATTAGCCTAACCTGCATATCTTTGGACTGTGGGAGGAAACCGGAGTACCCGGAGGAAACCACAGTTGATGTTAGTTGATGTTAAAATGGAGTCCATGTAGTTATTCGAGACTCAGATAGACTTGTAGGAAATTCCAGTCCTGAACTATCGGACTGTCAAGTCCCCAGAGAAACAGTTGTCAACACCAGTCGAGGCCAGAACCATCGTCTAGGTAGAGAGAATCATCCCCAGGCACCAGACGCATCCCAAAGAGACACACAGGGCATCCATGTGACGAAATCTCCAAGCAGAAGCCGGGCACCAGGATGGGTCAGACAGGTCCGGAGGGCAGAGGGAGTCTGGATCACTGGCAGCTCAATTGACCAATAGTAATTCTTTAGTTTAAGGATGAAGAAAAAAAATCTAAATATTATAATTTATCTAAAAAAAATATAATAATAAAAATTTTATTTCATGTGATGCTTTTTGTGCATCAGACAAACTATTTTTGGAATCTGAGGAAAAATGGAAAGATTTTTAAAAATATTTTCTTGAAATGAATGTTTTTGACCATTCATAAAATGTCTTACCTAAGAGAAGAGCAAAAAATAAGAAAACTTTGAATCCCAGAAATGAATGCGTACAATACCAAAAACGATCTGTATTTTATTGAAGCAAACCAACTATTCTTTACAAATATTAACAGCAATGTACAGTATCCTGACTAAATGAGTTTGTCCTTCAGATACTGCATCATTGTACACAGAATGAAAGTAGAAGTTGACACAAAATACTTCAAAAGGTTTCAGCAAACGTATTTCTTTTTAGTCTTGAATTTGAATAATTTAATTATTCAAAATGAAAATAGGCATATTGTGACAGCCGTTTCATAACACAACAAAATTACAGATGGAAATTCACTGAGATACTTTTCAGGAAGTCTGAATAAATCATATGTTTATGCTTTATGAATAGCTACATATTCTGCTTTATCTTTTCTATGTTCTTATTGTGCTGTTCCTATTCTGCCTTACTCTAGGCACTTCACATCTGAAGCTTTTTCATAACATGGAAAAAAAAAAAAAAGGACCGGTAGCAAGACAGAGTGTGAGAAGTAGGGCTGTAGAGCCAAGCTGTAGCAATATTATAGAGCAATCGTCAAATAAATAAAGTCTACATTCACAATACAAGCCATATTGCTCACTTCAGATTTTTTGATCAGATTGTATTTTCATGTCATGATTCACATTCATGAATTTTTATCTGGCTCTAATGTGGACACATCGGTCCTCGTACATGACAATGTCTTTGCTCTCACCAGCTAGGTTAAAACACACATGAGCTTGTGCAACTACTCATTAATTTCAAATAATGGATGCGATTTTAGCAACAAACATAATTGGGATTTTGCTCTGGAGGATGCCAAGCACTTAGTCAAATATATCTATATGTATTATGTAAAAGAAAGAAAGCCAGATGGCCTTGCTTTAGCCATTTTATCACTGCTATGAAATCCTCACACTGTCCTGAAAAAAAATCCAATGAACTCCTCATTCAAGTCACATGACCAGATAGCATATACAGATCTGGCCATTAACAACGCACGTTTTCAGAAAAGGGATCCCACGACTTGCCGCGGCTTCCCGCGGGAAACTGTGAAAATGCCCTTCATTACCTGTAGGGGGCAGTCGTGTTTCAGTCTGAAGTATTGTGTGTCTACTGAAGCCGAATTGTGTTAGGCGCCCCCATTGACAGCAAACGACAGAGCTCATAAACGTGTCAAGCTCAAACTGATATGTATTTATTCTTCATTTTTTTCTCTCCTTCAATGATGCTACTTCTTTGACTGCACTTTCTCCATTCAGAATTATTATTATTATTATTAGTAGTAGTAGTAGTAGTAGTTCTCTTAATTTATTATCGTTATTATTCTTCTTCTTATTATTATTATTGTAACGCACCCGCTCGTGTGTGCAAAAAGACTACAAATATGTATGATATATTAGCCTAAAACATTATTGTTTTAGTGTGTTAATGCGCTCTAAATATAAGCAGGCACTGGTGTGGCTCAGTGGTTAGGTGATTCGGCCGCTGTGCGGTCGACCCGGGTTCGATTCCCGAAGTGCCGGTTTGTACTAAATGCATGTTTGCAATTGAGATTTTTTTCTTAAGCTATGAAACACATTAGCACTCACCTCACAGTTGCTATAATTTAATGATAATCATAAGCAAAAAGTGTAAAACAACGGATTCACATTTATTACATTTTCACCCAGAGTGGGATTCGAACCAGGGTCTGGACGATATTATTCAAGCCCGAAGAACGTCTTCATAAAATAATATTTACTTAATATGATAATATATATTCTTCATTCAGCACTGTCGCCTTGCACCTCCAGGGTCTGGGTTCGATTCCCCGGCCAGGCTCGATTCCCGTCTCTGTGTGCATGGAGTTTGCATGTTCTCCCCGTGCTTGGTGGGTTTCCTCCGGGTACTCCGGTTTCCTCCCACAGTCCAAAGATATGCAGGTTAGGCTAATTGGCGTTCCTAAATTGCCCGTAGTGTGTGATTGGGTGTGTGAGTGTGTGTATGTGTGTGTGCCCTGCGATGGATTGGCACCCTGTCCAGGGTGTACCCCGCCTAGTGCCCGAAGTCTCCTGGGATAGGCTCCAGGTCCCCCGCGACCCTGAACACAGGATTAAGCGGTATAGAAAATGAATGAAATTAAATATTGTTCATTCATGTCCAGTGGCGGTTCTACACTGAATTGCTCCCCGGGCGAGACTTCCTCCCAGTGATTTGGGATACTGTATATGGCAATTGAAAAAGAATGCATTTTAGTACAATGCAAATACATTAAAGAACCATGTATGTGTACTACTGAGCATTAACATGTTTTATGGAGAAGAAGAGATTGATAACTAGTTACCTATAAGTATTTTAATGGTGCAAAAAGTCAAACTTCAGTGGCATGTCATCAGTAACCTTTATTGGAATGTAAATGTACATCCGGCACATTGTAAAAGTAAACGGCACATTCGCTAACAACTCCGTTTGTCTATATATATATGTATATTTATACTTCTCATCTGTAACATCCTTCGGTATAGAGGAAAATAAAGATCACATAGACATTGTTAGCGAATGTGCCGTTTACTTTTTTTGTTCTCTCATGCGCATGCCCAGTGACAGATTACACACGCTTAGTTACCTCGTCCCGCTCGACATGCTTACGTGCTTACTGTACGTCAGAGTCAGGATGCTGAACAGAACTACATGCAAACACTACGTCATCCAACGCTCCATCCGGATTGCGCGATTTATCCGGATGTTTTTTTGTTTGTTTGTTTGTTTTTTAAATGACAAGCTGAAATAAAATAGGAATGCCGAGGCTATTTTTAAAATGTAAGAAGTAGAAAGTACAGACAATTATGTGAAAATGTAACGAGTTGAAGTAAAATGTCGGCTGAAAAATAATTACTCCGGTAAAGTATAGATACCCAAAATTTCTACTTAAGTACTGTATGGTAACGAAGTATTTGTACTTCGTTACTTGACACCTCTGACCGGACCTGAACCCAATCGAGATGGTTTGGGGTGAGCTGGACCACAGAGTGAAGGCAAAGGGGCCAACAAGTGCTAAACACCTCTCGGAACTCCTTCAAGACTGTTGGAAACCATTTCAGGTGACGACCTCTTGAAGCTCATTGAGAGAATGCCAAGAGTGTGCAAAGCAGTAATCAGAACAAAGGGTGGCTATTTTGAAGAAACTAGAATATAAAACATGTTTTCAGTTATTTCACCTTTTTTGTTAAGTACATACAGTAAATCCACATGTGTTCATTCATAGTTTTGATGCCTTCAGTGAGAATCTACCATGTAAATGGTCACAACACATTGAATGAGTGAAGGTGTGTCCAAACCTTTGGTCTGTACTGTATGTGTATATATAATATACATACACATTATATGGACCTTGCGACTGGTGCACAGAGAAACAGTCATGTTGAAACAAGTGTGGGGATGTTTCTCAGTCATTGGACTCGGCCCCTTACTTCCAGTAAGGAACTCTTAATGCTTCACCATACTAAAACAGTTTCATATGCCCAATTTTGTAGGAACAGTTTGGGGATGTTCCAACATGACTGCGCACCAGTGCACAAAGCAAGGTCCATAAAGACAAGAATGAGCGAGTATGGTGTGGAAGAAATTGACTGATCTCGACCCAATAGAACACCTTTCGGATAAATTACAGCGCAGACTGTGAGCCAGGGCTTCGCGTCCAACATCAGTGTCTGATCTCACAAATGTGCTTCTGAAAAAATTGACAGTAATTCCCATAAACATATTGCTAAACCTTGTGGAAAGCCTTCCTAGTAGAGTTGAAGATGTTACAGCTGCAAAGGGTGAGCAATATCATATTAAACACTATGGATTAAGATTTGGGTGTTGTTCAAGTTCATATGCATTTGACGGCAAAGTGAGTGAATACTTTTGGCAATATGGTGTGTATACTGTACAATCTACAACCACATATGAAACCCTAAAAAACAACACATTTGTTCATTCTGGCAGTCCTAAGAAAATCAGATCTGTGCCGCATTACGTTAAAAAAATCCAATCAAGTCCTTTCAGGCAGGTAATGTGAACATGGCCAAAATGACAATTGTGGAAATGTCATGAGGTTTAGGCAACCATTGAAAATAAAAAACACAGTACATAACTGTTTTTATTTATTGTTTCTTGATGCATTAGGACCAGAGTAATTCCTTATTTTAACCACAGAAACAACAAGGTTCCAAAAACGCCATTAAAGAACAGAACTTTGCAAAGATACAACACTTTAAATGCAATGTACAGTAACAGTCCAGCGAAGAACCCAGGAAGTCATTTGAAACAAGTGAGCCCCAAAGTGGACTAGCCTTCGGGTGATGGGGAAGTGTGGAGTGGAATTGTCAGGTCTGGTTGTGATGGCAAATCCCCATCCACAAGAAGAAATGAACTTGACTGTGGTTTAAGCAGAAGAACATGAAATATGAAATCAGGCTGGCAATTTTAAGCAAAAAGATGTTGGAGTGATTTCTGCATGAACCGTTAAACCGTCAGTCTTGGAGTGCTTGGGAATGATGTCTATTCATGTGTATCTTCATGTGATTGAAGACTTGCAGAATACACTCATGTGTAACTGCCTGGGTTTGTTTACTACTCTATGCACAAAGTTTGTCTTGAACGTTTTTTGTACAGTATGCTGTAGGACCAATATCTGGTATTACTGGAACTAATCAAGATCAACTGGGATCAAGACTTAGTCTGTTTGAGCACGACTAACCCTTGTGAACAAAACAAGGTTTATGAAAGAATAATTTGCTGAGACTGCAGCAAAAGATCCCTATTTGCTTGCACAAAAATCTCAACCCCTTTGATCACTTTTGAGATGGATTGGAATTCTGCTCGAGCTCACTCATGCTCTTGGGGCTGAGAGGGCAAAAAGATCCTCCAGTTATGTTCCAAAATCTAGTAAAAAGCCTTCTGAGAAGACTGTAGGTTATTATAGCAGCACATACTGTACAGTATGCTCAATATGACCACACATTTTTGACAGTATAGTGCTACTTCCAAAAACAATGTTGATAAAGATACATATTCATCCTTGGTTGCATCATAATAAGAGTGGCATAACCATGATAATCTCTTTGTCATTCTGCTTGTCCATTTGCCTGGAAGCATTATTTAATGGTAAACCTTACAGTACACTGATGTGCAACACTTTACAAAATGCTTGGCAGACCTGAGACACGAATCATGGTGATGAGATGATATTTAGTCCAAAAAATCTGAACATTAAAAAAAAAAAATCTGTGAGTTTGTTGAATGTCTTCCATAATCCCCCAGCAGATAGAAATCCTGATGGAACTTGCATATATTTTGAGCGCTTGGAAGGCGTCGGAAGCATGTCTAAAGCTTCATGAGGTCTGGAATGACATCAGCATCAGATGGCATCATATGCCAGGCTAAATTCAAATCAGTCAAGTCAGGGTGAAATTAATTCTTCAAAAATCCCAAACCCGTCTTGGTTAAACAGCTTAAGCAACACCACTCTGTTTACAGCATTATCTTTTCTTTTGGTCGATGTGCTTTTTAAAGCATCCACTTCAAACACAGTAATGTGTATGGTTGGGAGGACAAAAGACAGAGGCACTGACAAAGGATTTTAAGGTTCCACGGGCCTTAGTGACAGATCTGGATAAAGGGAGCTTTGTGGCGTTGTCTCTCTGGAGGTGGGTAAGGCGTTCTGCCACTGAACTGAATCTACAAATTGCACATCAATATAAATGTACTTCTAAAGCGAAACCTCTGAAGCTCATCTACAGTAATCCCTTGAACTCAGTTCTTATAAAACTTGCACATCTTTTATTTCTTACACAGTTAATTCCAGACTAAATTTATGCACAAAATTAAACATTTTGCTCAATATTGTGTAGGTTCCATACTGTATGTGTCAACAAAACAGCTCTGACCCCTCGAGGCACGAGTCCATACGACCTCCGAAAGTGTGCTGTGGTACCTGGCACCAAGATGTTAGCAGCTGTTCCTTTTTGGATGTAGGTTGCAAGGTGGCACCTCCATGGATTAGACTCCAGCACATCCCATGAATCCTTGGTTGGGCTGAGAACCCACAAGCTGTGGTGCACTGAGTGTTCTAATAATTTTCTATTAACTTTTTAATACCTTTGTTTTAACTTTTTTCTACAATTTGAGCTGTGAACGTGCTGGCTGTATCGAAGCATATCCATGGAAAGTTGATGGAATGGCAAAAGTTGAGGCTGAAGTCAGTGCATCGAGAGCCACCACAGACCAATGTCTTCAGGAAAGGTTCAACTGTTGCATTTCTAGCATCAAGCCACCCCTTTACCAGCGACAATTTCATACAGTAAGTGTCTTACCTGGGTTAAGGAAAAAAAGAACTGGACCAAGATCCTTTTTTTCAGATCAAAATAACTCAAGGTCTCAGACACTGGGGACGAGTAGAGAGGTACAGAATCCAAGTTGTTTGATGTCCATTGTGTATTTCCACAGTCTGATGTTTGGGTGCCATGTCACCTGCTGGTGTTGGCCCACTGGACTTTTATCAAGTCCAAAGACAATACAGCCATCTACCAGGAAATTTCAGAGCAATTCATGCTTCCATCTGCTGGCGAGCTTTATGGAGATGGAATTTTTTTTTCAGCAGCACATGCCCACACTGCCAAAACTACCACAAACTGGTTTGGCCAGCCAACTCGTCAATTCCCCTAGAGAATCTTAATAGAAAACACATTAACATTGATTATCAATTATGTAATGGAAAACTGGTGACAGGATCGTGGGCACCCAAGGTTCACCCATGCCTGCAAGGACCAAATGCCAGTCACTGTGCCACAGCTTATTATCTAATGTGATTAAATAAGCTAACTACCTACCTTTAAAAACATACCGTAGATATCTTTGCCAAAGCAGACACATACTGTCATTACGGTGACAACAGCCACCTGATAATATTTTTTTTTCCAGTAAAATGATAAAAATCACGAGAAATTTCATTAAACATTATCGTTTTTTAATTAATGTACAATTTGAGTTTCTTACATTATAATTAAACTTGTATTGTTTTAGTTTTTTATCTCAACCCTGGCACAGACGCTGCCCTTTACACATGTTGCCGGCTGTATGGTGCATAGGCTTTATAAATAATTATGACAAAGTGTTTAGAAAGATCATACTGAGCTCTGGTATTATGTTAGAGCTTAATAAGGCAGTTCGTGGTTCAAATTATGGAAACAAATCATTAAGGAAAAAGCAAAAAATTACAATTTAACAAACAAATTGTGCATCTTATGCCTTTAAAACCTTTTCTGAATTTTAAATAATATGTTCATACAGGAGGCGGCGCGGTGGTGTAGTGGTTAGCACTGTCGCCTTGCACCTCCAGGGTCTGGGTTCGATTCCCCGGCCAGGCTCGATTTGAGTTTGCATGTTCTCCCCGTGCTTGGTGGGTTTCCTCCGGGTACTCTGGTTTCCTCCCACAGTCCAAAGATATGCAGGTTAGGCTAATTGGCGTTCCTAAATTGCCCGTAGTGTGTGAGTGTGTGTATGTGTGTGTGCCCTGCGATGGATTGGCACCCTGTCCAGGGTGTACTAGTGCCCGAAGTCTCCTGGGATAGGCTCCAGGTCCCCCGCGACCCTGAACACAGGATTAAGCAGTATAGAAAATGAATGAATGAATGTTCATACAGTATTTGGTTACATACAGTACCTGTGTAAAACCTGTAAATCAGCCTGTTTCATTACACCCAGGCCTGTCGAATGGGTGAGTTGACAACTGATATCTTAACACCAAAGGTCCATTAGGAACACAAGGTGATTTACCCTGTGTTCTTTCTGCTCTTTACTTACGGCTCGTCTCTGAGTGATTGGTGAGTGACACTATTGCACTATTATGAATGAAGCTGTCACTCACCCAGATGGATTTACTTCACACCTCTGCTTATTCGACGACCTGCAATCCAGCAATAGAATTGCATGAACAGAAAAAAAAAAAGAAAGAAAGAAAAGCATGGAATGGCTTAAAACATCGCACCGTGGCAGACAGTACAAGTTTTAAGAGCAAATTTTTGGACAAAGCAGAAATCAGTTTGATGCTTCATTGTTCTACTTGTACGCTGATGACGTTTTGGCAGGCCACAGTTAAACAAGCTTAACTCTAAGGTCAACACTACATACTGTATGTGAAAGCTCATTTGCTAAAGAGCATTGAAACGTTCAATAGAAAAACAAAAAAAAATACAATATTAAGTCTTAAACCAGTAAGTGTTTGGAGATTTGATGGAGAATACAGTCTGATCACTATGCTGTAGGTTCTATGGTTCCACATTAAACTCCACACCATTTCTTTATAGACTTTGAAGAATAAACAGCTCATAAAGACGTCCTATAGAAATATGTATTAGAAAACCCTAACATATTCATTAAACATTAATTTAGCAAAATAACACATGCACTTAGATGCACTCAGATTTTAATGCTGGTCAGACAAGCTGTTTTGCTTTATAAAATACCAGTGCAGCTGTGAACTACACTGTGCATGCTGAGAAGGATTTAAGAGGCCAGGATTGTAAAAGGAAATGCTTGTTTTATAACATTAAGATGACTACAATAGTAGACTATTTATTTATATATTTGTTTATTTGTTATTTTCAATTATCTATTAAATTAGACTTGTAATTCAAAGCCCATGTTTTCAGTTTGAACATATTGTAGTGTTTACTGCATATTAAAAGTCGATCTCATCCACCTTGGCATCTAAGGATAAACAGAAATGTATATCGCTGAAAGTGTGTACTGTGTTTATGTGTTTACTGAACTTAGACCAGACTTGTCATTTAGAACAGTTATATATATATATATATATATATATATATATATATATATATATATAGAGAGAGAGAGAGAGAGAGAGAGAGAGAGAGAGAGATAAATAGATAGATAGATAGATAGAATTTTTTTTATTCTGCACTAAAAGAAGGTCCTGGACAGTTATAAATAAAAAATAAATAAATAAATAAATAAAAACGAAACATATTTAGTCTGCACTGGGGCATAGTGGTTAATAGTTCGAGTTCCGCATTCAGGTCCGTTCCATACCAATAAAAGGGTGTCACGAGTTTCAAATGAAACATTTCACTCCTTGGTTGGGATATGTAAAAGTTTTTATTTTTTTATTGATATGAAATATAAATTATCTAAACAAAAGATAATTAGTCGTAGGTCAACTGTAGGTAGTTTTTGCAAAGAGTGGAAAAAAATATTCAAGTGCACTATTTTTCTGATTTATTGATTGTATAAAATTGTGTGCTTTGTGGAAGGCCAAATTGTTGTTTTTGCAAAGAGGGATGGGATTGTGGAGTAGATAATGTGTGTGCATCCAATTATTGGGCTAGTTCCAGGTTTTTGAGGTGCAATTTTACTGAAACCTGTCAACCCTGGTTAATGATGCAGTATAACCTCATACTGTACATATTTGAATGCACGTTTAAACCTACTCATACACTAATACATTTACATTTAGGCATTTGGCAGACGCTCTTATCCAGAGCGACTTACATTTTCATCTCATTATACATCTGAGCAGTTGAGGGTTAAGGGCCTTGCTCAAGGGCCCAACAGTGGCAACTTGGTGGTTGTGGGGTTTGAACCTGGGATCTTCCGAACCGTAGTCCAATGCCTTAACCACTGAGCTACCCCTGGCCCTGTATACACTAATACTTTGGTTTCATACCAGTCACTCACTTACTCACTCACTCATTATCTATACCTGGAGCCTATCCCAGGAGACTTTGGGAATGAGGCTGGGTACACCAAAGACAGGGTGCCAATCCATCGCAGGGCACACACACACACACACACACACACACACACACACACTCATTTACACACTACAGGCAATTTGGGAATGCCAATCAGCTTAATCTGTATGTGTTTGGACTGTGGGAGGAAACTGGAAGACAAAATGCAAATTCCATGCACACAGAGGGAGGATGTTTTATGTTGGCTGCAAAAATAATCAGTTTTTTTGGTTATAAGGTCTACCAAGAATCCTTCAGAAGTATCTTCTGAAGTATCATCTGGGCCCCTTTAATCTGTTACTCAGCTGTACATCACAATTTGGCCCTTCTCACAGTAGCTACATTTTCAGTTACTTGTTACAGGGGCTACTAGGAGTGGTGGGAGACAGTACATTAGGCAGCAAGTGAACCTTTTTTTTTTTTTTTTTTTTTTTAACTGAAGTTGAGATGTTGGTGGCAGAAAAAATGGGCAAGCATAAGGACTTGAGTGATTTTGATGAGGGCCAAATTGTGATGGCTAGAGAACTGGGCCAGAGAAACACAGTTCCCAGTCTGCAGTAGTCAGGACAAACCAAAAGTAATCCAAGGAAGGAAAACCAGTGAACTGGCGACAGGGTCATGTGTGGGCCAAGGGTCACTTATGCACATTGAGGACTTGCCCATATAGTCTGACCCAATAGAAGAGCTACTGTAGCTCAAATTGGTGAGAAGGTTAATACTGCTTGTGACAGAACACACAATGTATGAATGTTATGGATGAAACAGAGGGCCTGCTCAGTATTAAGTAGTCATAATACTGTATCATGGCTGATTGGTGTATAAACCCATGTGTCTTTTTGCTGATGCATTGGTCCAAAAAAATTTTAATAAAACCTATGCTAATCTATAATTTATAATTCTATAATTCTCTGATCCTGAGTGCTTGCTTACTTAAATTTCCATGATAATGTTATCTCAGTTGTGCAAAGCACTGTAAACAATTAGTTTGCTATTAATTGCAAAGCATACAGTAGATGCTACTAATTGTTCTGCTTCTGTCAAGGGATCACCACAGAGTACCATCTGATCCGCCCACTTGGCACAGGATTTACCTCGGATGCTCTTTAAGATGCAACCCTCCTATTTTATCCGGGCATGGGACCAGCACTGTGTCCAGTGCATCGGGTTTGGACATTGGCAGGGATCCCGGTCATTCCGCATGGCAGGCGAGAAACTATCACTGAGCCAGCAATGCCTGGAGATGCTTCTAATTAATTACCGTTATTAAAAATTCATTCACCAGGTTTGTATTTCTCTACTTCATTCTCATTACTTAATTTCTCATTACCCCTGGTGCAAGAAGGCCAAACGTTTCTGCATTCTTTGGCACACTTTAAACTATTAAAATATTTATACAAATGAAAAAAAATCCTTCATAAAATGTGTAGTTTGTAGGTTTAGAGCCATCTCCTAACGCAAGATAAATTGCAGTTCTATTACTGACCCAATCCCCTCTGTTGGAATTACATTAGCCTCCTGAATTTGCCATTTTAGAAAAAAGAGCCGGTTGTGTCGCTCTGAGTTTATTACACAGGTCCTAAAACACTTTTAAGTTAATTTTAAAGAAATAAAACAATGTGCCTGAGGAAATTACACTCAAATATTAACAGAAATTTATAACATTTACTGTCAAAAATGTTCGTAATTCTAACAGTAAAATACTGTATAAATGCTACAGAATAAAACCGTATTTCACAAAACTTGGGATAACCGTAGAATTTACAGTGAAAAACTGTAATTAGTTTTACAGAGTAAGATTATACCTTAAATTTAACAGTTAAAAACATATGAAAATATAGTTTATTGCAGTAAAATTTATGATATACTGTATTTATAAAAAGGAAACTCTCAGAGAACATTTGTTACTAATATCATGGTGTGAGGGTTGCCCACTAGAGGGCAGTGTTTTTAGTTTGTAGTTTTTGTTCCTAGACTCAGTTTCCCAGAAGCCTCCTCGGTCAGGTGATGTGGATGCTCACCTGAACTGAGGAGGCTCATTAGCACTGTTATAAATACCTGTTTGTTCTGGGAAACTGGGTCGAGCATTAATTTCTGTTATGTGGGTTTTGTTTTGTTCTGTTTTAGTTTTGTTTGATTTGATTATAGTTTGCCTTTGGTTTCAGGAGCACTTTAAGTTAAGTTTGTTTATATTGAGAAGTCCTTGTCTCTGTGTCTCCTAGCAGGATTAGCCTCTAGGAGAATTAGCCCTTTGTGTTTACCCTTTTGTATAAGTAACCCCCATTGCATGTTTAGTTATTAGTCTGTCTCAATACTAATGAGGGTGATACTAACATGTCTAGTCTTTGAGTCTGTCTAGTCTCCTTGTCTGCTTAGCTCTTAGTCTGTTTAGGTACTAACATCTTTAGCCACTAACCTTCAGAGTTCTTAGTCTGTTTCATACCTAGTCTGCTGTGCACCTTGTCTGTTCATTCCCTTGGGTCTCAGGCTACTGGCCTGTTTAGCCATTAGTCTGATGAGCTAGCTTAGCAGCTAATGCGCAGAACAGGTGGTAGACCTAGCCAAGCCTGTCTTGTGTTTGTTTATCCCTTGCATGTATAGTCCCTTGTGTTTAGTCCTCTAGTCTGTTTAGTGTGTCTTGTCTCGTCCAGTTTGGATCCCCATGTCTGTATTGTATTTTAGTTGTGCAACCGCTAGTCTTATGTCTAAGTGTTTGAGTTCTGTTAACATTATGCTCCAAGTTTAAGCCAACTTCCTTAGTTCATGTTTTGTTTGTAGCGGCGCGGTGGTGTAGTGGTTAGCACTGTCGCCTTGCACCTCCAGGGTTCGATTCCCCGGCCAGGCTCAATTCCCGTCTGTGTGCATGGAGTTTGCATGTTCTCCCCGTGCTTGGTGGGTTTCCTCCGGGTACTCCGGTTTCCTCCCACAGTCCAAAGATATGCAGGTTAGGCTAATTGGCGTTCCCAAATTGCCCGTAGTGTGTGATTGGGTGTGTGTGTGTGTATGTGTGTGTGCCCTGCCATGGATTGGCACCCTGTCCAGGGTGTACCCCGCCTAGTGCCCGAAGTCTCCTGGGATAGGCTCCAGGTCCCCCGCGACCCTGAACACAGGATTAAGTGGTATAGAAGATGAATGAATGTTTTGTTTGTTTGATTCTCATTAAAGCCTCTTTTGTTTCACTGCATCCCTTCTGCGTCTATGCCTCAACACCAAGCCCACAGTCCTACATCATAGCAGAACGTGACACATGGAGCATCAGTTTATTTTACCTAAACCTTTGATATTTTTCTGATTTTTAAACTCTATCTGCTCTGTAAAAAATAAACTTTAAAATTTTATGGTAAAAAACTGGCAGCTGTGGTTGCCAGAAATTTACCATAAAAAAATACGGGAGCAACACTATTGTTTGTACGGGACTGCACTCATTATACTGTATATTTTACGGATATTAATAGATTTTTCTACGGTTTATAGCCGTCTAATTTACATTAACCAAGGACTTCAAATTTGTGAATGGTATTCCACCCTTTGATGACTGTGGCGAGGACAGCCGCTAGCACGAGCCACTTTGCCCGCCGCCACCGACATATTTACTGTAGATTGTCTGCCCAAAAAAATGTCCACCCTGACATTTGTATATTTGATTTTGAGAATTTAAATATTGTTTTGCTGTCTTTATTAAAAATACATGGGACCATGCTGATGTCCGAGTCTTGAACAACTTTTGATGGGTTTTGATGATTTGATTTAAGTTTGTATTCATCAATTAGTATAAAAGTACTCTTAAAAGTTTCTTAACAGTAAAATCCGAATGCTTAGCAATGTAACTTCTATCTCTTTTAGCTCCCAGCTAGTGTGATAAAATGATGCTTTCACAGAATTGCTGAATGAATTCACTGTGGTTATTCATAATAAAGCAAATAGTCCAACGACAGCAACTGTGTAGCAAGCATAGTAGTGTAGTGGTTAGCACTGTCGCCTTCCACCACCAGGGTCTGGGTTCGATTCCCATGTCTTTGTGCATGGAGTTTGTATGTTCTCCCCATGCTTGGTGGGTTTCCTCCAGGTATTAGTCCCCCCCCAATATATAGGATAAAGTTGTATAGATGATGGGTGAGAGTGTGTGAGTACTGAGCTGTAAAATAGATGGAAATAAACCGTTATTATTACAACATAAATCTTTAAATGAGACAGTTCTGAGCTGTAAAAAAACATGGATTTGATCCGTATTTGTTGCAGTGTAAACCCTGGAATTTGTTTTTATAACAACATAATCATGTTAATTAGACAGTTATAAACCGTAAAAAAAATATATATATTAAAATCTGTAAAAAAAAAATTACGGTAGAATTCTGGCAACCACAGCTGCCGTTTTTTTACCGTAAAATGTACTATTTATTTTTTACAGTGTTGCTTTTGTACGAGCAACAATAGCAGAGGAGGAGTAAATTGGGCAGAAACATCAGAATAGTGTAATATGTCTCTCTCTTTCTGTCTAGAGGAATTCTGTATTTACATTAGGTGAATAATAATTATGCACCACTAAATGTGCTTCTACAGTGTCACTCGGCCACAAACGATGGATTTTCACACAATGTAGGAATAAATGGTTTGTTTGTTTCACCCAACAAGAATCAAAACATTGATTTGTGAAGTTTCATGTTTGCAGGACAAAACAAGGTGAAATGTTCTGCTCCTTAGGCTAAATCGATGTCCTAGTGGTGCGAGTGTGTGAGAGAAAGAGGGAGTTGCACGCATAACAATGTAATTGAAACCTTTTTACGAGAATGAGGAGGTGCAGCCTAGAATCTCAAGGAAGTGGGCAGGGCTAGGACCTGGACTCCATAATTTAAAGGAATTATACTGTAGAACTGTGGTTAAGGCAAAGTAAAACCTGAACATACATGCTTATTTTCATTTTCAATAATGGCCCAATGACGCAGCGAAACTACAATTGATTTTGTGGTTAGGTCTCTCTCTCTCTCTCTCGCTGTCTCTCTGTCTCTCAGTAGTCTGTCAAATGCATCTAGCTGATGAAGCAAAAAAGCCTGCTCTTCAAAGTGTCTATGATGTTTCACACTTTTTGCTAAAAATGGTTCTTTTGTTCCATTATACCCAAAGGTCCTTTAAAATAAGTGCCAAACCAGTGCCAGAAGCTGACTACTCACTTTCAGTTTCATATATAGGCGATTCGTACGGGTGGGGAAAAAAAGTCCAGCCATTCTTAACATAACTAGAACGGTTTGTGTAAGATCAAATCTGCCAGTCAACAAGCATGGACTGGAATCCACATGTATGAACAATGATTTCTTTCATTGTACAAGTCAGTGGGGTGCTACTGTAGATGCTATTGAATGAGCATATATACATTATATTTGCCTGCTGGGCTCCTTGTGCTGCAGGCTGTGATTTACATTTCAAGAGCTGCAGTTTTGGAGTTGCTCTGACCAAGTCATCTTACCATTTGAAATTGGTTCTGATAGTTGGTTCATGAATAACCCTGGAACCACCAATACACAGGCCTTCCATGAACTTTAAGTTGTTGGAACACCAGTGTCCGTGTCTACAGTCAAAGATTTACATCACCATGGACAGCGCCACAGCTGCCATCCAAGAAAGATGCACAAGCCTCAAAATCGAAACCTTCAAGTTTGATTAAAGATTGCAGATGACTACATGAACAAAGAAAAAGTCTTCTGAAGGAATGTTGAACCAGAGATATGTTTGGAGGAGTAATGTACATACGGACAATGATATCTTTACTGTACTAGTCAGTGGGGCGCTAGATGCTGTTGAATGAGCATGTGCAGTATACTGTACTGTATATTGCCTGCTGCTTCACCTGCTGTGCCCCATGTGCAGCAGGCTGTGATTTACATTACAAGAGCTGCAGTTTTGAAGTTGCTCTGACCCAGTCAAAGTGTTAGAAGCAGAATGGGGCTTTGAAACATCTATGGTGGGATGTTCCCAGTCTGCAGTGATCAGCACCTACAGTACATACAAAAGAGGTCTAAGAAAGAAAACAAACATTATGTCCTATATTGTAGCGGTTCCCCTTCTGCCACTGTGTTACTGCAGATTGGTTTCCCATTCTATTGCCAGAAATAGCTTAATTATATATGTATTTTAGGCCAAATGCCTACATTTATTTATGAATATCAAAAATGTTAGTTTACATAATGTAGCTATAACAAGATTGGCTCAGTGTAATGTAGGAAACATTTTAAATTAGAATACTCTGAAATATCTAATCAGTTAAAAAACACCAATGCAATACAAGGAGTCAGCACGAAATTCACAAATGTGTGCGGCATCTAAAAACATGCAATAGAGGGCTTCAACACATAATTAAATGAAACCCTACAAAAATGTGTTCTGATAGCATTTAAGCAATAACATTAGTTTAAACAGCCTCCAGAGTCTTGCAAGGCCACTATGTATGATGGCTGTGCTTTATGTGCTTCCCTTATTACCCTAACGTGCCCATCATTCTCAATAGGGTCAATCTGGTCTCATCAAACCATAGGACATTTTTTCATTGCTCCGAAGTCCAATCATTATGCTCCCTAGCAAACCGAATCCTTTTTTTTACTAGTCTCACTAACAAGTGGTTTTCTTATGGCCACACAGCTGTTTAGTCCCAATCCTGTAAGTTCTCACCACATTGTTTGTGTGTCATTACTACAGGTCCTTCTCAAAAAATTAGCATATTGTGATAAAGTTCATTATTTTCTGTAATGTACTGATAAACGTTAGACTTTCATATATTTTTAGATTCATTACACACAAACGGAAGTTTTAATATTGATGATTGTGGCACACAGCTCATGAAAACCCAAAATCCCTATCTCAAAAAATTAGCATATTTCATCGGACCAATAAAAGAAAAGTGTTTTTAATACAAAAAAGTCAACCTTCAAATAATTATGTTCAGTTCTGCACTCAATACTTGGTCGGGAATCCTTTTGCAGATTCTTGTGTCTTGTGTCTCTCAACTTTCTCTTCACAATATCCCACAGATTCTCTATGGGGTTCAGGTCAGGAGAGTTGGCAGGCCAATTGAGCACAGTAATACCATGGTCAGTAAACCATTTACCAGTGGTTTTGGCACTGTGAGCAGGTGCCAGGTCGTGCTGAAAAATGAAATCTTCATCTCCATAAAGCTTTTCAGCAGATGGAAGACCATCCAAGTGCTCCAAAATCTCCTGATAGCTAGCTGCATTGACCCTGCCCTTGATAAAACACAGTGGACCAACACCAGCAGCTGACATGGCTCCCCAGACCATCACTGACTGTGGGTACTTGACACTGGACTTCAGGCATTTTGGCATTTCCCTCTCCCCAGTCTTCCTCCAGACTCTGGCACCTTGATTTCCGAATGACATGCAAAATTTGCAACCTGTAGCCCATTTCCTGCACACGCCTGTACACGGTGGCTCTGGATGTTTCTACTCCAGACTCAGTCCACTGCTTCCGCAGGTCCCCCAAGGTCTGGAATCGGTGCTTCTCCACAATCTTCCTCAGGGCCCGGTCACCTCTTCTCGTTGTGCAGCGTTTTCTGCCACACTTTTTCCTTCCCACAGACTTCCCACTGAGGTGCCTTGATACAGCACTCTGGGAACAGCCTATTTGTTCAGAAATTTCTTTCTGTGTCTTACCCTCTTGCTTGAGGGTGTCAATGATGGCCTTCTGGACAGCAGTCAGGTCGGCAGTCTTACCCATGATTGCGGTTTTGAGTAATGAACCAGGCTGGGAGTTTTTAAAAGCCTCAGGAATCTTTTGCAGGTGTTTAGAGTTAATTAGTTGATTCAGATGATTAAGTTAATAGCTCGTTTAGAGAACCTTTTCATGATATGCTAATTTTTTGAGATAGGGATTTTGGGTTTTCATGAGCTGTATGCCACAATCATCAATATTAAAACAATAAAAGGCTTGAACTACTTCAGTTGTGTGTAATGAATCTAAAATATATGAAAGTCTAATGTTTATCAGTACATTACAGAAAATAATGAACTTTATCACAATATGCTAATTTTTTGAGAAGGACCTGTATATCTCTGATTTCTACTGCCAAGTTTTTTAAGATTCGATTTTACCAAGAGATTAAGTGATCTCCAATTACATCCAATCACTGACCAATGCTTCCATGAATTTGACAAATCGCAACTTCTATTTTTTTGGTCAGGCATTATGCTTTTACATACATACTGACCTACTGTACCAAGGCAGCATTTTTTTTTAGAAACATGACAGAAAATCAAAACACAGCCTCCATCACTCTACCAGGAAGGCAGCATGATCTTCATAAAATGGTGCATAAACACAATGTTCAACACAGCGTGACATCAGCTTCACTTTCTCTATCTAACTGGAAGGTTGAGGAACACAAATGTACTGTACGTGCCATTTGCACAACAGCTTGTAAAGATGGCCTTGAAGTTAGGCTTCATTAAAGTTTTATTCCTGCCCCATTACCAGTGCATTATGGCCAGCACTTGATGTTGCGCAGGTGCCTCTGCTGCCAATTTATGTGTGATCTGAGCAGGGGAACAAGAGACGCAATCAGGGAACAAGAGGTGACATTGCTTTTCATTAAACTCTATTGTTGATTTGTTAGAGAGGTCTCCTTCTTAGCTTGTATTAAAATGAATGCAGCTTACAATGCCTCACTGGAAGCTCCATGAAATGTATAAAACGTTGTATGAAGGTCTCAATGAGCCGTTTCAAGGATTGAACTGTTTATTTTATTTTATTTATGTATTTATTTATTTGTTTTTCTTGGGCTGAATGAGTGCACAACATCTTTAATAGGTGAAATCCTATTCATTAAAATTTTGAAGCCTAAAATAATGAAATCATTTAATTCATTTTTAGTTTTTTTTTTATATCAATACAGCCAATGTTATTGTGATGGCCCGTCATCGGCCACACATTGAAGGGTAATATGTGCATTCACAAACATGTACACAGACCTGTTCACTGCATTTATTGTTTAGTTAATTGCTTTATTTATTTACATTAAACAAGACAAAAACACCATTCATTTAATTTAAATATTTATTTACAAGTGCATCATATCTGGATGGAGTGCACACATCCTAGTTTATGTTGTACTGTATATTTTGAGTTAATATTATTTTTCTTTGAGTTTAAGTTACTGTCGAGCTGTTGAGGGGTGAATGGCTGGGGCTGCTGCACTGAGCTCTCACTGTGGTCCGTCAACTATTACTGTAAGGTCTGGCATCAACCACAACTTTGGTTCCACCGGCTGTATCAACCTGTAGTCCAACTGTGGGAGGGAATTGGTTGTCTGCCATTTTAGATGTGTATATATATATAATATCTATATGGTTTTGATTCTTTCTTTTTCTATTTGTTCTGTTTTTTCAATATCTGTTTAGTTTATATTAGTTATTTATCTGCCCCATGTTAGTTTGGTTGTTTTAGTTTGGTTGTTTTAGTCTTGTGGTCCCCCTATGTGTTTAAAAATGGACTGGTCCATCCCTATAAATGTGTCCCCATTGTCTTGTCTAGGAAGATTTCATTTTGGAGGGTAGTTTTCATGTTAAGTTTGGTTTAAGTTCTTCCTGCTGTGGTCTGTTGGATTCAGTTAAGTTCTCCTAAGTTTATTAGTTTGAATTTAACTTTGATTCTTGAGTTTATTTGATTTGGAATTTGAATATTGTTTTTTTTTTAAGTTAAGTGTAATTGTTTTGATTTATTAAAACTGTTATTTGGGTGAAAGTTTGGTTTTCTACGTCCCCTCATTTATTTGGGCTGCAACGGCCCTCACAGTTATGCATACAGGATAATAAATTATGCATATAATCACTGGTCACTATTGGCCTCCAAGGTGCAAAGTTGGACTACAGAGGTTCCTAGATGGTTGGATAGATGAATTAATTACAGTTATTAGCTTCTTTGTGTCAACATAAAAGGGTTTGATTGACAGCACTGATTGACAGGGGTAGCTTGGTCAGGAGTGGTTCAGTGGTTAAGGCATTGGACTATGGCTTGGAAGGTCATGGGTTTAAATCCTAGTACCAACTGGCACCAATTTGCACCTGTTGGGCTCGTGGGGCCCTTAACCCCCAATTCCTCACATTTTATTATTATTTTTTTTAAGGAAATTAGATAAAAAGTGAGTCACTCTGGATAAGGGTGTTTGCCAAATGTCCAAATTTAAATGTCAACAAAAAGTCCATGGAGCTCAGTCTCAGAAAGAAGATAGTAGATTTACACAAGTCATACAGTAAATGTCCTAGATTAGTTCAAACAATTGTACATAATTACAGGTTAAAGGGAACCATTTTAACATGGTCTGGAAGCAGACTCAAACTGTCTCCCGTTGCTGAAAGCAAATTGGTTCTGATGGTTGGTTCATGAATAACCCTGGACCATACTGGAAAGATGCTGGAACATCAGTGCCCTTGTCTATAGGCAAAGATTTGTATCACCATGGACAGCACCATGGCTGCGGTCCAAGAAAGAAGTTTTATTAAAGATTGCAGATGACCATATGGACAAAGAAAAAGCCTTCTGGAGGAATGTTTAACAAGAAATATGTTTGGAGGAGTAAAGATACTGTAATGTATTAAACTCCAAGAACGCTGTGTTAAGCATGGCGGTGGTACTGTAGATTCATGCTTTGGGACTGTTTTGCTGGCGTCTATTGATCAAAGTCGATCAGGACAGATCTCAGAATTTTTAACATGACCTCAAACCATCAGCTAGATAATTAAGTACAATTCGCTTAACGGCACATCAAAGCTGATTGTGTAATGGCTAAATCCTCAAACTTGTTACAATTTGTGGACCATGATTATATGTCAGGTTTGTATGTGGCAGAAAAGTGGTGCAACAATCCAACCAGAATTATCTGTGTATTAATTTTGAACACCAAATTATCATTATTTTATTATATATATATATTTTTATAATATAAAGATGGATGTTGTATAATCATACTGTCCTAAAAAAAAAAAAAAACTTTTTTTTCCAAAACTTTTTTTTTTGCTTGACACTCTACTTTTGTTTCTTTTTATTTCAATTAATCAATATATTTCTTTTTAATGAGAATAGTCCTTAACAGTGACTATAACAGTGATTTAACATTCATGACCTAAACACTAAAGTTTGAAATAATTCTAAGGGGGAAAAAAATCTGTGGTGTAGTTAAACTTTTGCAAGTACATCTCAGTTTGGCCATCACATTATCTAAATATCTGAACAGGCTTACTGTATGATAATTAATAAGTAGCTAACTATCTTATTAACTAACATTAAATAACATTGACATTGTGACTCCACTTAATCAATATTAATTTAACTTGAACAAAATGCTGCTTGATGCAGACCTCAAGGGGTGTTTTCACAAAGCTCAAGCTCAAGAGGTGGTTTCAAAAAACCTCCAGGGTGTGTTTTTAATTGAGTTAATCCATTCAGTAGCTCATGAGCCGCACCGCGTTGGGAATGTTCCTTGAGCTTTCTCAAGAGGTTCTACGGTATGCTGGTGGTTGGAAAAAAACATGGGCATTACATCATCACCTCAAACTGGTGCAGAACTGTATCGTACATGCTTAGGGGAAATGTATCAGGGTAGAAGTACTGTAGACATTTTATTTAGGAAATGTAGCGGAGTAAAAGTAAAAGTTGTGTGTAAGAAATATAAATAACAAAGTAAAACACAGATACATGGGAATTCTATTTAATTACAGCAACAATGTATTTCTACTTAATTACATTACAAAACTGGACTGTAGATGATTAATGAATGAACAAACTGATAATCAAAAGCTACAAATGCTCTGACAATGGAGGACCAGATTCCTTAACTGATAAATAAAAAATCATTATGCATCTTTTACCGGCCTTGATTATGGCATGACTTTTGAGCAAATGGGTGCTTGAGTAAATATCCCTGAAAGCATTAAATGATAATGGAAATTGTGTGCTGTGAAGTACTCTGGGTTTTTCTGCGGTAATTCCGCACTACATTAGGGGCTGAGGAGTCAGCACTTAGTCACATAGCCAGACTTATCAGCATTCACTAAGCATTAGAAACACTAAGCACAAAAACACCAAAAACACACTCACCCCTGCTGGTGAGGTGGGCGATCGGGCAACAGAAACATGTGTCAGCTGCATTCAGTATACTGTATATCTACATCAAAACGTACAGAAAATGAGACAAGGTGCTGACAAGTTGTGCTTGTGCATGTCTGAGTATATGCGTTATCTCTGGAGTTCATGTTTATTGTGGCACATACTGTACATTGTGTTGCACTTCCCACCCAAGCTGATGATTTTCCATACTAGAGAAGAACAACAAGCAGAAAGTTGTAAATGCCAATTCTCTCATGTTAAAATAGCTAGGGGTAACCATGGAGGAATCTGCTGAGGCATATCCTCAGCACTGAAGACTAAAGTAAATAAATAATGTGCTGACATAGAGAGAATGACATTAACTGGATAATGCCTTACCGATATAACTTGGCACGATCAGCACGATCCTACAAACCAGGCTGTAGTTCAGGATGCTTATAGCTTGTTAGAATATAGTCTTATAATAATCTGTAAAATGGAAACAAGAGTAATAAATATGTATTATGTATTATATAATTATTTATTATTGTTTCAGAAAAGGCTGATCTTCAAAAATCAGCTGCGTGATGAGAAAATTCAAAGGAGGATTTCCACACTGGTTTGAGTTACCAAGATGGCTTGATATACAGTACAAGGTACAGTATGGTACAGTAGCTTAGCGAACCACTGCTTGTACCTGTGGTGAGCAGAAAAGTGCATCAGGAGGCAAAACATTACAAAGCTTGAGGTGGATGCGTTACAAAGGCAGATAATATTAAGTATGGCTGCTGTTGGAGCAAACAAAGGCAAAGGTTCATTAATATTGGGTAAGGCGGAATATTAAAATATTAAAATATCTAAAATATTTATGCTCCTTTACATGTTACATGGGCAAGTACATAAATCCTGTACTTGAAAAAAGTAGAGGTTCCTAAGGGCAAATATTACTCAAGTTAAAGTATTAGTCTTCAGTTCAAATTACTCTATTTACGTGTACTTGAGTAAAAGTAGAAAAGTAATCCCCTTTCCGGTTGTTGACGGTCTTTCGGCTGCTCCCGGTTGTCCCATAGAGGACTATGCTATCCGGACACAAACTTACAGGTTTTATGTCAGATGCCCTTCCTTATGCAACCCTCTCATTCTAATATATACTGAATCTCTCTCTCCCTCTCTGTCTCTCTCTGTGCTTAGTGATTGTTAATATGCTGTTTCTGCCGCTGTCTGTTAACCTCTCTGTTTCTAATTTCAAACACATGTTACATTATTAGGAGTGTCTTGAAGGAACAGTCATGTAATTACCCTTAATTAACCATAGTCAGCAAGTGGGCAAATTTCTGCTTCAAATACTACTGTCACTGGGTAAGACAGCATGAAGAAATTTTGGTAAGTAAAAGCATATTTTCTGTACCATTGAGCAGAGTGAAGGTAAAAATGATCCTCTAATAAAACAACTAAAGTTATGTTAAATAAGTACAGTAACAAAGTAAGTGACCTTCCACCTCTGCCTGTATGTACAGTATATACTGTAATATGAGGGCTGTATCAAAAGTAATGCAAAAGTGGCCATTCAAATTGGTAGAGTTGGTAGAGTAACTCTTCCTCTGTGCAAAGGTACTACTCAACATAGTCTCCCTCACAAGCCATGCGTTTGTGTCATCGTTGAACCCAACACTCGATTCCTTTTTGAAAACCCCCCCTTTGTCGTAGTTGATGGTCTCCTACTGCGCTACAGAGCATTCTCAGAGACTGCACCATTGACAAACAGCAACATGCACAGATGGATGAAGAAGTTTAAAGAAGGGGAAACCAGCAGTGAAGACAAACCACGCAGTGGGAGACCATCAACTGCGACAGGGAGGATTTCAAAGAGGGAACACCAGAGCTTAAAATCTAAATATCGTTTTCCTTGTAATGATCAGTGACTCTGCTGTACAGTAACTGCACATTAACAGACTCGTTATTAAATTTTATTTGATCCATATAACACTAATTTGAAACCGGTAACTGAATCCCATTTAAAGAAAACTTCAATTCAGTTCATCAAAGTATCAGTCACAGGTCCTTATAAGTGACCTTTTACCATATTCAGTAACGCTGCTAGGATGGTAATTTAAAAAAAATGTCAACGCTGGACCTTGGGCAAACAATAAAGTCCTTGCATAGACAATAATTAGTGTGCCGAAAGCTGGACTGATGGGTTATAATGACAGCAAAATGAAGAGGAGCTGCAAAAATAATGACTTCCTAACATTTTCACTGTGTGTACAGTATGTGTGTGCACAGTGTGTCGTTGTGGCTCAGTCTTTTTAAATAAGTTGTTCATTGTAATCTGTTAAAGACTAAATCCAGTGCTAAAGAGTTCCATCTACTTCCTGCTTCACGTGACTTCAGATAGACACAGTGGCTCATTTAGCATGGGGAATATGTGCGAGCTGGGTAATGAAGCCATAATATAGCTAATATTCTGGCTTGGCAAGATTGATGCTCCTCATACAGTACTATACTATACTATATAGACAGCTTATATTAATGGTTGCTGTTCAATGTACAATAACATGAAAAAAGGATTTGTCTTAACTAAGGATCCGTTTGTACTGTATGAGCCTTTGAATAGGGTGGCTTAGTGGTTAGCACTGTCGCCTTGCACTGCCAGGGTCCGGGTGCATGGAGTTTCTTGCCTCAGGTCTGTGTGCATGGAGTTTGCATCTTCTTCCTGTACTTGGTGGGTTTCCTCAAAGTTCTCACTCTGCTTTCATCCCACAATCCATTCCAAAGACATGCAGATTAGGACATGCAGATTTGTAGATTGCTCCCAAATTGCCCATATCTGTTTGTGCATCCAGCGATGGATTGGCATTCTGTCTAAGGTGTACCCCGCCACGTACCCTAAGCATCCTGGGATCGGCTCTAGGCCCACTGTGACTCTGTGTACAGAATAAAGTGGTAAAAGCACAAAGCAAATAAGGTAAGGCATCAGTGTAGCATTGCAAATTATTATTATTATTATTGACTTCTTGTTATTGAGAAGGAAGAAAATGGAGCATGACTAGGCAACAAAAAGTTGAATTATTACAGTAGGGATGATGTACTGTAAGCAACGCCAACTCCCCAGAATTGTCTATAATGAATGAATGTTCAGGAAATACAGAGCATCCCTACAGTATGAGACAGTTTTTTTCCTTATGTACCCCTTCTTCATACCGTACCCAATTTTAATCAGTCAGTGTCATTGCTTTGCATACACCATCTGACTGTGAGAAAGTGTCGGCGTTAAGCCACAAACAATCGCTGATCCGGGGTTTCAAAATACACCATTATACTGTATATTATCAGCTACCTGCTGATAAGCAGCCAAATCCCATTGCATTTGCAGGGATAAGGCAAAACAGATGCGTGATGTCTTATTCATGGGCCGCCATGCTGTATTGTGTTGAACTTTCTGGTGATGGATCTGAATAGAGGTAAAAGAGCGATAAAGCAGACATATGAATTGAAGAGGGCTTTGAGCAGAAAGAGAAGCTCCTGACAAATTGGCTGTTAACTTGATACACACTTGGTTTCCGAGCAGCAGGGCCTGTAGTCTGACAGTCGCAGCGGCGACAGAGGGATTGCGTTAACGACTGTGAGCGTTCCAGTAAACGTTATTGGTCAGAGGCTAGAGCCATCAGTCTTGTGCATCCGCGCAAACACACAAACGTGCACAAACTATAGCATACAGATAAATATTCAGGCACTCGTATTTGTGTACGCGGCTGTGTACGTATTAGTGTGTGACAATCAAGAAAGTGAAGAGTTAGGACCCCCCCCCACACACACACACACACACACAAACACACACATCAATTATTTCATTGTCTTAAAACCTGCAGGAAACTGTTGAAACTCACATGTGCAAGCAAATGACTGCATCTTTAATTAAATGCAGTTGTGCTATGATGCTCGAGGAAGAGCTGCTCTCTACACTTGAACCTTTCATATTAATGTTGTTTAAGCACAGGAGCATGGAAACCAGGGAGAATCAAAATGCCATCCTACAGAGAAATGATTATTTATTTATTAATAAATAAAGGGCATTCAGTCAGAATTGTGAAATTTTATTAAAGGTTTGATTATAATTATGCATCATAGTTTAATTAAATACTAGCTTGAACCTGAACTGGTACTTCTCTTACTGGTACTTACTTTCTTTACTTTCTTCCTGATTTTATTGAATTTTTCATGTTATACAGTACATATAATGCAGAAAATGTGTGTGCAAAAGAAACTACTTCTGAAGTTTATGCAACATGGAAGTGACCAATCTCACTCCCCTACAAATTTCAAGTTGATAATTTCTACCGTTTTGGAGATGATTTTATACGTACATGTGCCCCCAAAATGACCATTTTTCATTTGATATTTTACATGTTTCATGTTATACTGTCTCATTTCAAACAATAATCAAATTAAAATGTAAATTATTTATATTTTTTTGTGAGTATTGATACTAAAATTGGTGTACGCTTCTAGAAGCATATGACCTCTAAATATTTTCCCCCAAGTTTTTGGTAAAAGCTTACAGTAAAAAGCAAAAAAATCTGTAGTGTCCGTAACCATGTCAAATTCATGTTGCAATATCTTGACAATTTTTCATTTTAGAATAATACACTTTGTTCGGTTAATTTTTTTTCATGTGAAATCTACATTGGCCAAATTTAATCTGAATGACAGTTAAGATCGTTGAAAGATGTGAATTTAAAAAAAGGTTACGGACACTACGAACATAAAAGGTCATTAAATTGTATTTCGCAAACGTGTTTCTTTTTTCTGATAATAATATAAATGTGCATGCATATTTACAAAATAAATGAAGCATGGATCGAGAGATAAGCAGCGTTAAGAATGATGAAAAATGGTCTTATGCCTTTATGATCCTATCTGAAAATTCACTTTTTCACCTACAGTATGTGAGACCATTACCATGTTTTGCCCATTATCTTTTTTGTTTGTCTGTCTGTTTGGTCCTTATCCTATTCAGTAATTTGTTCACTAGTGCTCCTTCCATAATTTATAGCTCCATAGCAACAACTAGTGATATAAATGGAAATCCTATTAATGCTATCTTTATTGCTGCTGAGGTGTCTCACCACCAAAAATGACAAATCCTTCATATCTTCTGGAGGAAGTCTCAGTACCTGTGGATAAGCAATAAAACTTTTCAGTGCCAGTCAGCCAGCTTGCAGATGCACTTTGCTTGCACAGATGCTGTAAAAAAAAGAAAAAATAATAATAATAAAAAAAAATTATGAATTTTATCATTTTATTGAAAATAACCTCTACAATAAAAATGGCATATAATTACCTCTTTCTCAGTCACTCTGGTGAGCTTTTGTCCATCTTTACACAGAAGAGAGAATTGAAGTGTGGAATAAACCCTTCATCTAAATTCTAAGAGCCAGAGTCATTCTTATTGCCTCAAGTGACTGTAAACAGCACAACAAGACTGTACTCGAGCTGGAAGATGAGGGGGAGTAATGAGAAATGGGCTGAATGAGAGCAGAAAGTGTGGATGAAGTGGCAGTTAGAGACATTGTACTATCTTATAGAATACGTAAAGTATCCAATAAAATACAAAGAGATAAATAAGTATTGGAAGAGACGTGTGTATTGAAGTGATTCATACAAAATAACTAGCCTTAGACATTTCTTTTAGTCATTACGACAGGATTAACTTTTCTGTTTTTTTTTTCTCCCTAATAAAAATTAAGTCTCATATCCTGGTTAGATGGTTACTTAGATGGTTCTCCTATTGCCCTAGACTAGTCTCTTTTGATTTCCTAGAAAATATATGGTATATTCTGTCTATCAGACTGAGTCAAATCAAGAGCTTTATTTTTTCTATTTTGCTTTGTTTATCACAAAAAGGTATGACAAAAGTATGGCACCATAAAAAAATTTAAGAAAGAAATAAGTACACAGAATGGGGATAAAAAGTCTACTATATACCATATACCATATACTTCCAGGTCTTTTAAAACAGTTTTACGAAAGTACTTGAACCAACCATAGACAAGACCAAAATCCAACCAATCAGAATGTAAAAGGTGGGATTTCTGAACCTCATACAGAGGCTTGCGCTGTGCTTTGGCTCTGGTGCAATTTTTTTCTTTTTGTTTTGTCTTTCGGGACAAAGATTTTGACATTGTTACTGTATAGACTTTACTTCCCAACATTCTCCGTTTTACCTTTTGCCATTATTCATAGTTGGTTTCTGATCACTTCCTGGTTTTACAGCTGGAGGTCCTGTATACTTTATACCTACAGTATGCTTATCACCTGTTTTCCATTTGTTCCTGATAATTCTCATTATTATTATTTAAGTACCATGATTTTCTGTCCTCTTTGTCTTGTACTGATTGTCTTAGCATGTCTCATGTTGTGGCTAGTGTGGTATGCTGTGTGTGATCTAAAAGCTCATTCAATTCAATTTTACTTTTAACAATAGTCATTGTTGAAAAGCAAAATTTCACAAAATCAAAAGAATTATTTAAGTTTGTATGGAATGTGAATGTGTATGAATCAGAATGTTCAGATAGTCCCTGGTGAGCAAGCCGAGGGCGACAGTGGCAAGGAAAAACTCCCTGAGATGGTGATAGGAAGAAACCTTGAGAGGAACCAGGCTCAACAGGGAACCCATCCTCATCTGGGTGAAACAGATAGCAGGAAATGATCTACATTTATACTGTGTGTTAGGTGGCAGCCAGTTCAGCTATAACAGTTGATGTTAATTGATTTTAATATGGAGTCCAGGTAGTTATTGGAGACTGAGATAGACTTGTAGGAAATTCCAGTCCTGAACTATCGAGCAACTGCAGCCAAGTCAAGTCCTCAGAGAAACAGCTGTCAACACCAGTCGAGGCCAGAACATGGTAAAGTGAAGCGGTCACAGACACCGGACGCATCCCAAAGAGACACACAGGGCATCCATTTAGGTTCCTATTCCACAGCCTGGACTTGTTTTTGTTTAATTAAATATAAATATACTGTATGAATATAATTGTTTTTTCCCCCAGGTTTTTCCTGTACATGCATCTTCTCACCCTCACCCAGGACACTTATGCCTTTTTGGGATGTAGCAGGTGAGCAAGTGAAGGAAGTCAGTAGCCAGGTGTTGCTGTGGGCACAGAGCCCGCTGGAGTTGCTTTAACTCACCAAAACCTCTCTGAGCTGGTTTTGGAGCATTGTGCAGAAATAAGCAAGGTCAAATCTGTTTGCTGTATTTAATACAGATCTCAGGAATAGTTTGGGTCAGATCAAGGCCGGTGTAGTTTTGCCTTAAGTGGCCTACAGTAAGTTAAAGCACACATTTGGTGTTAAGAGTTTATCCTGTATGTTCTGTTCTGGTCTCTGATTGATTTCCCAGATGTTTTCTGTTTAGATTCTGTTTTGCTCCTTGTTGTTGTCGCTGCTTAAGATTTAGTTTGCCACATTTATCAGTGTACAAACAGTATTTGAATTTCTTTCTTTAGGTCTTTGCATGTTTCATTTGTGAAGTATTGCATGTTCATTCATTGTTCTATTTAGTTTGCAGTGCTCTGCTTTTCTAGTTTCTCTTGCTAGTCATTATTTTATTCCTGGTGTTAATGGCCTGCCATGACAATGGAACATGGATTGTTTTTCCTGATGACCTTGTGCGCCTGTTATCTGACTGGTTTTAGACAGATAGTGGTCATGATTCTGGGAAACTCCCTCAAAAATTTTTCATCACTTACATTTAACTGACTCTGGCTTCATTCCAGGGCAATCAGGTCCGAATTTAAAACTGAATATTCTGCATCAAAAAGGATACAGAGATTTTCATTTGATGGTTAAAAGAAGAAGCAGTTTGTAGGGCAGATTTAATAATGTTCTTTAAGGGAAAAAAAAGAAAGAGAGGGAAAAAAAAAAATATATATATATATATACACTGTAAAAAAAATTCCGTTGTTTTTACAAAAAAAAACTGGCAGCTGTGGTTGCCAGAATAATTCTGTAAAAAATACATAAAATTGTAGACAGCTTTACAATTTATTGCAGTGTAATTTACAGAATATTAATGTAATAAAAACAAAAACATCCTGTAAAATTACGGTAATTAACCGTTAGAAATGGTGCCATTGAAACAAAAAAATCCTGTTGATTTTACAGTAAAAATCTGGCAGCTGTGGTTGCCAGGATAATTCTGTAAAAATACATTTCAAATGTAAACTTTACAGTTTAAACCTGTAAATTTTAGTATAAAATGTGATTCACAAAAACAAATTTTAATCAAATTAATATCAGCAGTATGCGGTTGTTTAAGTGTAGATCATCCAATTTCACTGCAAATAAATATCAACTGTAAACTTGAAGTGAACATAGAAACTGCTTTTAAACAGGCAGATTAAACATTCATCTGAGTTTCATATAAACTGCAACACCCTATAGACTTTGACCAGAAATGTGAAAAATATAAACCAATGTACACAATCCTCGAAATCCTGAAAAGCTAAGTGAGATATGTAGGGCTGCAACTAACGATTATTTTGATAATCGATTAGTTGGCCGATTATTGTTTCGATTAATCGATTAATCGGATAGAGCTAAGCGCTTCCTTAATTTGATGTTTTGCTTATAATTATATATAAAACCATACCAACATTTGTTTTGTTTTTAACAATAATTGCAGATGGCAAGTTGACTGTTATATTTATATATATAAATAAAACACTGTCAACTTGCCATCTGTATACATACATACTGTACATACATACGTATATCGATTAAATCGGATAAAAGCTAGACTTTTATCGGATAAAAGCTAGACGCTTTAATTTGATGTTTTGCTTAACTGTATAAAACCATAAATCAGGGTATTATTTATGTATAAAAGTAAACTTTTAAAAATGCAATAGCCACAGAGTTTAATGATCTTTAATTTTGACATTTAAACCTTATTTTATGTAAATCAACATTTTTGCTTTGCAGATGGCAAGTTTACAGTGTATATATATATATATATATATTTTTTTTTTTTTTTTTTTTAAACAAAAATACATTCAGTTATTAAGAATGACATAAATTTTAAATTCTCTTAAATTAATTCAACTTAATAATAATAAGAATAGACTTCTAGATTATGATATTTTTAATTGAAGTGTCTACTACATCCTTTTCACGGTTTATACATTATTTCGATCCTCTCGTGTATTTTATCCTTTTTTTTTTGTCTCAATAAAAAAAAATAAATAAATAAATACTAGACATTCTCGTAATACGGCGACGTGGGGAGAGAGAGAAAAAAACTTGCCGCTACAGTGTTCACTCTGTTTATTTTGCCCTTTTCCCCTCTGTACAGCATGTAGGATGATGGGATATATCCGGTCCTCCGAAGTGTAAAATGAACGTGAAGAAAACGCACTAGAAGTGTTTTCCTCGCGTTCGTTGGTATTTGAACGCAAAGAAAAAGCTGCATGCAACGATTTTTTTTTTTTACTATAACCGCGCAGCCGGTGAGAGTGTTCAGGTGAGAGTTTACACGTCACACACGTCATCAAAGCCCGTGTGAACTCTCTCACTGTTTCACCCGTGTGAACCCTCAGCACTTCATCCGCGCTCACCGGACACTACGACCGGCAGAAAAACGGTCGATTTTAATGCCCGATAAGAGGTGTTTAATGTAAATTGCTCTCATACCTTGGAGGACATGGGGCGCGCGCTTTTTCCTGCAAACGCTTAAGTAAACTCCATTGCGCGAGCGGCTGTGTATCTGTGTGTATTTGTGCATCTTGTGGTCGCGCGCCTCAGTAACGTGCGCAGCCCAACTAATCGATAACGGCATTCGTTGACAACGAATTTCATTATCGATAATTATCGATTTTATCGATTAGTTGTTGCAGCCCTAGAGATATGCATTAAGAGCTACTGCACAGAAAGACAGAAATCCAATAATAATTTGCCCTTTGGAGCATTTATTTACCTTTCAAACAAGTAAACAAACAAAAAAAATCAGTTCTCAACACAAATTGAGTACATTTCTTTACAAACAAGACAAAAAAAAAAAAAAAAAAAAAAAAAGAGCATGTGACAGATTAATGATAATCTCACTGATGTTGGGACTTCTCTTTTAAAATGGTTGAACAATTGCATTTTTTTTTGCTTATAAATAGGAATAAAATAGCCGTATTTCCTTGAATTTAGTACAACAAATGTACAGTATCTCGTGTACATCAATGCAAAAAAAAAAAAAAAAAAAAAAAAAAAAAAACCTATTAAAAGCAACGACAACTTTTATGTATGCTGTAACTTACAGTAACATGTATACCGAGCATAGCAGTTGGAACAAACCTTTAAACGGAGAGCATGGCACATCATTCAACAAATGTCCGAAATCCGATTAACTTCAGTCGATATTTAGACATCACGCCACTCATGATCTGAAAGATCCTGAATCAACGTAAGGACTCTTGGATTTACGTGAAGACGAGCTGTGTTTGTCTTCTCCACTTTGGTGCCCTTCTCTGGGTTGATGGAGAAAAAACACCTTGGAAAATAGGAAAATACAACTGTATTAATGGAAAAAAAACTTCATTAAAAGCAAAACCATTTTTTTTTTCATTCAAGCAATTTATAATTACGTTTTGTTCCAAATTAACAAATATTAAATTGGCAAGTAAATCATGAATCCATCTCCCAAATACATATGCATGTACTTCATATACAAAACCCTATTTAAGCATTTTTAATCAGGCTTCTATATTTAGGTTCAATAATTTTAATGATCATGAAAAGTTTAATAATTTATTGAAATTCCTTCTTTTTTGGATTTTCACTTTAGTAAAATGTTACTGTTTTTGTTCTATATACTAACCCCAAGTCACTTAATCAACTACTTTAGATTTATTTCAGTTCAAATGGTGTATAAAGCCCACCCAAAAACACATACCTTTGCAAAAACTCCAGGGTCGATGCCAGCTCTGATGGGTAATGGATGTTGAAGCAATAATAGCTCCCAAACATCATGCACACGGCAGAAATGAAGGAGGGAATGTTGTCATGTACAACATTTCGATCCACACACAGCATGAATCGCTTCGAAGAAAAACAGGATGCACCTAAGAAGAAAGAAAAAACAATGAAGTTAAATTTTATATTCAATGATAACAGTATTAATTAGTATAAATCAACAATTTACAGTAAGGTTTCATTTGTTACCATTAGTTAACATTAACATACATCTAACAATATACTTCTGCAGTATTTTTTTAAATAGTTTTTATATTACATTTAATAATTTCATTAATGGTAAATAAAACAATTTTGAAAATGTTTGCAAAAAAATTTTAAATGACAAAAGGAACTGAAAAACCAAGAAGAAAAAAAAAAAAAAAAAAACACAAAAACATTGACTTACCACACACAACAAGGGTGGGAGTCAGATTGACTTTATCCATCAATACTTCCTTTGCCAGGCATGTGTCCTCCACATAATAGAACATTGCGTCTTCCTTCTCATTAAAGTAGGATAGCAAAAGCAGCAACATCTCCTTCACGTCTTCAGAGCAACCACTCAGCTGTTCCTTCATCAGTTTACACTTTGCTACAGCCTGCAGGAATTTTTTGTTCTTGTTCACACCAACAGTACTGAAGTAGTTCAAGAGTCGTTTCCCCTTCAATTCCAGATTGCGTGTAAAAGTTTCTTTAAGACCAATTCCGGTAAGTTCCTTGAAGTGAACTGCCATGCCAAGTTCATTGAACCAAAATGGCCAGTCCTCCAAAAGGCATTTTATATTTTTCCCCTGGTTGACTTGTTTGCGCTGTGTGTAGAAAGTTGACTTCATTAGATGTTTGACCTCCTCTAGATTTGCATCGGTTTGCTGAGACATAATCTTCAGTTTGTCTTTCTTTTCACGCTGGCTTTCAGGAGTCTCTCCAAGTGGCAAGAATTTTACATCCCAGTTAATGCACCCGTAGGTATCTTGAATTGCTGCTCTCTGTTCAGGAGGAATTCCCTCAGTGTCAGAGTCATCAGTGCAATGTTTTCTTTTTCGTATTTTGGGTATGGTAGATCGCTTCACATTTTCAATCCTATATTGCAATTGCTTAACTAAAGAATGGTACCCTGGCCCAACAACATCTCCTTCTATTATGTCTTGCAAAGATCTGGGATATTTTGCCACCAACTTTTTGGCAACTTCAGTAGAATTCCTTTTACTTGGACAAGAACATTTTCGCATCATCTCATTCACCACAATTCGGACCATCTCTCTTCTCATTCGTGGTCTTGGTCGTTTTCCCCTCTCCAAAACCTGCATAAGCTCCTCTGGGAACTTAGCCCATGGTATCAGAAAGGTGTCCACCCAGTCTATATCAGGGCTTTGGGAGCTGCTGGAACAGGATGACTGCGAACCACTGGGTGAACGATGCCACAAGGTTGCGGGGGGTTCTGGCGAGGCACCAACAGATGAGCTGCTCGTTTCTGGAGTCTGGCCTGCAAAACACATACAAAAAGAATGGTCAGTAACACAATTTGAATATTTGACATTTATTAGGCCTGCTACTTGGAAAATTGGTAGCATTCTGTTCTGCAATAAATGACTTACATCTCAGTTTCCATGTAGCAAGGACTTTTCGGGCTTGAACTGGCCTCAATGCTGACAGCAAATCAGATTCTTCAATAAACTGAAAATCATCATATGTCTCCACACCAAGAGACTGCAAAGTCTCTTCTAAAATATTTTTTGTCACCTCTGGAAGGTCAGGCAATACCTCAGTGATGGCGGTGCGTAGAAATGTTGTTTCCAAGTCAGTCATTTCTGGAATCAAGTACGTAGATACAGTATAAAACTTTTAGTAAACTAACACTTTACATATAAGGACTTTCTACTTTTAATTATATAATGTGCAAGAACTTATTTCTGTACATTTAAATGTAAAAACCTGTTGTTACTTTAAAGGGTTGGTTCACTCCAAAATAAAAACGGTCATTGATTACTCACCGCCATGTCGTTCCAAACCCATTATGACCTTCATTCATCTTTGGAACACAAATTATATAAGATATTCTTGATGAAGTTCAAGAGCACTCTAAACCCTTCATAGACTAAAACGCAACTGAAATGTTCCCAGGTCCAGAAACGTAGCAAGGACATCGGTATAGTCCATGTGACAAAGCTACGAGAGTACTTTTTGGGCATAAAGAAAACTTGGTTAAAAAATTTAGATATATAAAATTTTTATATTTCAACAATGTTCCTCAGCTCCTCCTGACACCATCTGCTTAAGCACCCCACCATTGTGGAAAGAGCAAGCATGTTTGCATGAAGAAATGTTGAATAAGGATGTATTGAATATTTGTTTTCTTTGAACACAAAATGTATTCCTGTAGCTTTGTAAAATTACGGTTCAACCCCTGATGTCACATGGACCATTTTACCAAATCCTTGTTACATTTCCTTACCTGGGAACATTTCAGTGGTGTTGCTGTCTACGGAGGGTCAGAAAGCTCTTGCATTCCATTAAAAGAATATATATAAAAATAAATTGTTTCTCAAAAAAAACTTTTTTTTTAATTAAAATAAACGAATGTCTTACAGGTTTAGAATGACATGAGGATAAGTAATGACAGAACTTACATTTTTGGGTAAACTGACCCTGTTTAAACTTTTTTACTAAGCACACGATTTTTGGTATCCTTTCTCCACCACTGTGGCCAAGACCTCTTTACTTTGACAGCACACCATGTTTCAGAGGAATGACTTGGTGCCCATTAACAATGTATGATGGTAACGGATAAAAATCTACCAAGGCGTTAATGTTAAGACACTGCAACCTGGTACTCCGTTTTGTCACAGAGTACAGATGATATTCGGAATGATAGTCAGCTTTATGTATTTCCATCACAAAAAACACAGCTACATCATTTTGAATTAAAATAATGACAAGTTCACCAAACTCAATGGACTCATCATTTTTTGACACAAGGAAATGGCCCTTTTTATAAGACGTACCTTTATATGTGATACCTGTGGATACACTAGTATCGATCTCTGAAAAGTGAAACTCTTTCAGTGCATGTTTAATTGGCTCACTGTAAAGACTGGGGTAAAAAGTGCAGCTGTCTTTGACTTGTAGAAGCTGACTGCATCCAGGCCCAGCTAAAAGATATGCCTGATACATTTGATGTCTTTCAGATAATGTTAGGCAGACATTTTTAAAGTTTTTTAAATGCCTGGCACATCTCTTGAAGTAGCTATGTTTACTTTCAAAGCGCATTGTCCATAATCGAATCAAGGGACCAAATTTGAAAATGAGTGCTGGATAATGTCTTAAGAAATGATGTTTTGGTTTTAACGGACTCTCAGAAAATAAAGACTTTCTTGAATCCAAATATTCTTGGATTAGAACGTCAAGATAAGCTACCTGCGATGATGAAATTTTTTGTGCACAAACCAAATCAACTATATCTTTAAGCTGAAGTGTTAACTGCCACACGTCATCTTCTGGATTTTGCACTTTGTCACCAATTAACACTGGAAGCAACCTTAGAAAATTCCAATTCTGGATGGCTTGCCCCGAAAGCTTGGGCACCTCAGAGTTGACAGCACATGGCTTTGTGAGAGCATCAGTACCTTTGTACTTGAACTGCTTGATGCGTCGGTTCAAAACTGAATATGTAAGCCACTGTTTTTTCTTAATAAAATACTTCAAGTACAAGGCAATATCATAGGATAAGACCCCCTCGAATATGTCATGCCCTAAGCAAGGTGGGAGACCAGGCTGGCAAACATGAAAAGATTTCAGAGTATTGAAAACAGAGTTTACCTTTATGCCTTTGATGGCTTGACTGGAATCACTTTGAAGATCACGCACAGCAGAATCGTAACTTTCAGGGGTGCGCTGTGGACCACAAACACTTGGGTCATCACTCAAAAACTCACTTCGTGTGATTTCACAGTACCGGCAAAAGTACTGAGCATGACTGAAATTTTCAGTGAACTCACCAATGGTGTGTGAACCCAAATTATCACCAGTGATACAATACAGAGCACCTTTGATCATTTTACCATCTGCAGCTATTCCATTTTCCTCCAAATCTTTTAAATCCACTAACAACTCTGAGAAAACCTTAGCACTTCCAAATTGTTTTAGGTCATTCTCTCCACACAACAAGACAAGGGACATGTAATCAGTATTGGACCGCACATGAGCTGGTAAATTAGCCACAGAAAGATAGACTGCAACTACTTTGTGCTTTTTTTTGGCAGAGCCGAGGGGATTGACAATTTCAAAAGAATCCTGGTAAAGAATTAGTTTAAGACATTCTGGATTTTCAAGGAAGAACTGGCTGGACTTAAAGTTTTTGCCATCACTTACATCACTGAAATCATCTGACTCTGTCTTACCAGATGGTTGTGATGCTGAATACTTCCATAGTTCTGATTGTAATAAGCTACTCAATGTTTGTATCACAGGTATGTAATATGCAAACCTTTGAGTCATGTTTTCATCATTGCCTAATATTACCTTCCTAGTGTTGCGGGAGAGAGGTTGATTTTTACGGCAGCTGTTTACGGGAGTGTAGTCCAGTGCGCGCAATGCTGTATGGGTAATGTAGTCCGATATGCGGAAAAACGCGGAAATGTGATACAAGCAGGAATATAGAGCCTGAGCCTTTTTCTTTAGAGTTTTTGGTTTGATTTAAGTACGGAATCCACCCGGAAAGTTTGTAATCTCGCCTGACAACACAGAAAATAAAAAGTATGGACATGCATCGACTTGTTTGTGTTTCTCATCACTGCATGGGCATGAATTGACGGGCTGTTGCGCTGCCGCGGGAAACAATTAAATTAAGCGGAGAAAGCAACACTGGGGGCTCGAGTCCGGGATTTGCTCGTCGCACGTGGTGAGTTGTACGGACTAATTAAACTGTTAAAAAGAGAACCAGACTTTGTCGGAGAGAAAAATAAAGATGGTGGATGAAAGACGAACTCATATTTCATTTGTTGACTGGCTAAAGGAAATGGATGCACAAGTTTTAAAGACTGATAATAATAGCAATCCATTTAAATGCATTTCTACTCCATGTCCAGCATCAGTTTCAATGAACAGATCTACATGTTGTTATGAGCCTCACACATCACAGCAAACAGTAAAATCAAACAATCCATTTATTAGTGGAAGGGAAGATGAGCATGCACACGATAGTGGCATTGATACACACCACTATATGCAGCATACCCCTGTAAAGTTAAACTACTCACAATCAATATACAAAGGGTTAACGGCTAACCAGATGTTTCAGGAGACACCCATATCGAAACGCCAGCCCTGTGAACATAATGACTGTGCCACTCAGCATAGCTTCCGTGAGGACGAGGGTAATATAAATGCTGTCTATTCTAGTACTGATGAACGTTGTTTCCCAGAGCCTATTAAACCCAGACAACGGGGTAGGAAATTACGACAGACATTCTGTGATTTGTCATCAGACAGTGGAGATGAGTGCGGGGGCCACAGAGAAAGAATTCCCACATTGAGACCAGGTCAGTTTGATGGTTCTACTTCATGGAGAGAGTTTCTGAACCGTTTTGAAGATTGTGCCAGAGCTAACCACTGGTCTGAAAGGACAAAGACTGTACAGTTGAGGGTTTGTCTGATAGGTGCAGCGGGGGCTGTGATCCATAAAAACCCCAGATCTAGTCGTTGGGATTACACCCGCATTGTAGAGGAAGTGGAGGCTGCATATGGTCCCTTGTCTGAACACGCGGCCGCTATTGGTATTGAGCTAAGACAAAGGGTTCGCAGAGCTGACGAGCCGCTCCATGTGCTAAGGGACGACATATATGAAAAAGTTTCCATTGCTTATGCAGATCGTTCTGAGAAGGAGCAGGACTCTGTTAGCGTCGAAGTGTTCACTAATGCTATGGGAGATGCCGACATTGTGCAACGACTGTTGGAGGAGCGTCCACGCACTTTGGCTCGCGCCTATGAGATTGCGCACAGGTACGACATCACACGCCGAACAGCCACGAGTGTAACACGGCTTATGCAATCTGCCATACGACCGGGGGAACGGAAGACCAGAACAGCAACGGTACGTGAATGTCCAGACCAGGGTGGGAGTGACGAGGGAAATTCAGTGCAGTTAACCCACGAGTGGCAACATAAAAACTCAAAAGCAGAGTTCAGACAGCGATCACAAAAATTCAGGAGAAACAAAATTAAATGGGAGGAAATTATCTGTCACAACTGCCGAGGCATTGGTCATATGAAGCGAAACTGTCCGTCTCCTAGGCTCAACCTAGAACATGAAACTCCAGCACTTTCCCTACCTCCGGAGACTCAGCCTGCTTCCACTGTCCTCAGAGTTAAGGGAGGCGGGCCAGAAATGTGCATCCATCTGCTGCTATATGACATGGAAGTATGTGCACTGCTGGACAGTGGGGCCAGGCGGAGCGTGTTACCTCGGCTCTGTTACGAGTCCATCAAGGCCGATGTAAGGCCCCCACTCAAACTATCAACGGTGCAGGCCCTGCAAGGAATAAGTTCAATAAATGTCGGTGTCCTTGGGGAAGTTGATGTTCCAGTTCAAGTAGGAACCCAAACAGTCAGTGTTAACTTTATTGTAGCAGATGTAGCTGAGGGCACTGAGGCCATACTGGGGCATCCCTTCTTGGAGCAAGCACGGGCACGTCTTGACTTTGGCAGACAGAAAATTGTACTCTTCGGGGAACAAATTTCATATTTTAACCCGATGAACAAACCTCGCGTGCACGTGGTCCGCATAGCCCGCACCACTGTCCTCGAGGCAGGGCGTGAATACATTGTTCCGGGCAACGCACACTTCCGAGAAGAAGTACAAGGCGACATGGTGTTGAGTCCAACCAAGGGCTTCATGGAGAAACACCAGGTGATGGTGGCACGAATTATAATCGGTACTCAGCCAAGTAATCGTGTTCCCGTCAGACTGTATAACCCCGGTACTACTGTGGTAAAAGTGAAAAAGGGAGTAATTGCTGGAATCCTCCAACCAGCCGATGTGGTTCAGGCCCACCCCGCTGAGCTGCCCCCATCTGACACATGCCTCACTGCTGTTCCCCATCACTTACAGCCGCTGTATGCAGAGAGTATAACGGACCTGAGGGAGGCAGAACAGCGTGAGCTGGCCGAACTTCTTTGTGCTAACAGTGATGTGTTTTCCACTGGCCCCACCGACCTTGGACGCACCAACCTGGTCCAGCATGACATTCGAACCCAACCTGGTCCACCTGTGAAACAACAACCCCGTAGAATGGCATTCGAAAAACAGCAGAGTGCGGATGATCAGATCCAGCAGAATCTCGATGCTGGTTTAGCCTCCCCAAGTAACAGCTGTTGGGCCTCACCAATCGTTATGGTGCGAAAAAAAGACCAAACTTACAGATTATGTGTGGATTATCGGGTCCTGAACGAACGCACCATAAAGGATGCCTACCCACTTCCAAGGATCCAAGACACCCTAGATACTCTTGCTGCTGCAAAGTGGTTCAGCACCTTAGACCTTGCCTCAGGATACTGGCAGGTGGAGTTGACCCCACAAGCGAGACAGGCAGCTGCCTTCTGTAGCAGGAAAGGGCTCTTTGCGTGGAACGTCATGCCCTTTGGGCTTTGCAACGCCCCGGCAACGTTCCAGCGTCTAATGGACCGTGTCTTGGCCGGACTGCAGTGGGAGATCTGCCTGGTATATTTAGATGACATCATTGTCCTGGGCCGAAATGTCAAAGAAATGCTACAGCGTCTGACCCAAGTGTTTGCACGGCTGCGCCAGGCTAACTTGAAGTTAAAACCCGCCAAGTGTTGTCTCTTCCGCCGACAGGTGGTCTATTTGGGGCACATTGTCTCGGAGCGTGGTATAGCTACCGATCCTGAGAAGGCACGAAAAATCCATGAGTGGCCACAACCCACAAGCGTTAACGAAGTACGGCAGTTTGTGGGTCTCGCATCTTACTACAGACGGTTTGTCAAAGACTTTGCCTCGGTAGCCAAGCCCCTCCACAACTTGTTACGGAAACATGCCCGATTTCACTGGACACCTGAGAGCCAACAGGCCTTTGACAAGTTAAAGGAACTGCTCACATCTACTCCCATTCTTGGCTATCCAATGGACAGTGGAGATCTCATATTGGATACGGACGCCAGTAACTTCGGAATTGGGGCTGTGCTATCCCAACTGCAGCAAGGAGAGGAACGTGTCTTGGCATATGGAAGCCGGAGTCTGACACCAACAGAGCAAAACTATTGCACCACCCGAAGAGAGCTTCTAGCAGTAGTGGAATTCACAAGACATTTCCGTCAGTACCTCCTAAGCAGACCTTTCACTGTTCGCACAGACCATAGTAGCCTACAGTGGCTAATACGGATGCGAGAACCAGAGGGACAACTGGCTAGGTGGCTTGAGAAGTTGGGGGAGTATGACTTCCGGGTTGTTCATCGCCCAGGGCGCTGTCATGAGAATGCTGATGTGCTCTCCCGGAGACCATGTCGTTCAACTTGCCCATGCAACCTCAAGAGTTCCATCTCGAGTAGCCCCCAGCTCCGTCACCAGTCTGTTCAGTGTGATGTCAATGCTGAATCTGTAAATGACGGATCCGTCGCTAGTTCCCCTGAGCTTTGTCAAGTGGGGGTAGTACAGCCTGCTCTCACCTACGCTGCTCCTGCATTCTCGGGGTGGACTGAGGAAGAATTGCGGGCTGCCCAAGCAGCTGATACTGATATCGCTCCCATTCAGAGGTGGATGACGGAAAGCAAAGAGCGACCTGCCTGGGAAGACGTGTCGCCATACGGGCCAGCAACAAAAGCTTACTGGAGTCAGTGGCAAAGGCTGTACCTTAAGAATAGCATTCTGGTGCGACGCTTTTACCTGAACGAGGGTCCTGAGTTTTACCCCCAGATTGTTCTGCCAGCTGTCTTCAGAGATGGTGTCCTGCATCAGATGCATGAGGGGCCCGTGGGTGGACATTTCGGAGTGGAACGAACACTGTCGCGGCTACAAACCAGATATTATTGGTACAAAATGCGAGAACATGTTTCACTTTGGTGCCGCACCTGCACTAGCTGTGCTGCGAAGGCTCGACCCTCAAAGAGGCCTCAGGCACCTATGGGTACCGTGCGAGTAGGTGCGCCTATGGAAAGAATTGCTGTTGATCTAATGGGCCCCATGAATGAAACAGAACGCTTCAATCGCTATATTCTTGTAGTGCAAGATTATTTCACCAAGTGGGTGGAAGCGTATCCTCTTCCCAACGACCAGGCTGTGACGGTAGCGGGGATTATAGTGGGTGAATGGGTCTGCCGTTATGGAGCACCACTGAGCCTCCATAGTGACCAGGGCACCAACTTCGAATCTGAGGTCTTTCAAACCATGTGTGATCTGCTCGACATTGATAAGACCCGCACAACACCTTTTCGGCCGCAGTCAGATGGCCAAGTGGAGAGGTTTAATGCTACTATACAGAAAATCCTGGCCACAACCTCTGAGCGATGTCACTGGGAGTGGGATCTTATGGTTCCCTACGCTGTGATGGCATACCGAGCAACCAAACACAGTTCTACTGGATTCACCCCAAACATGATGCTTTTCGGCCGGGAGATAACAGAGCCCATTGATCTTGTTGCAGGGAAACCACCTCATGATACCCCGATAGAATCAATTCCGCAATATGTGCTTCAGATGAGAGAAAGGCTGGAATTGGCACACCAAATTGCAAGGGACGCACTAGGCCAATCAGTGGAGCGGGCGAAAAAGCAGTATGATAAACGAGCAGTCAGGACACGCTACAAGGTTGGCGATGCTGTGTGGTACCTTGTTAAAGGAACCAAACGAGTGAAAAACAAGATCAGGAAGTTCCTTCCAAATTATGAGGGACCTTATTTTATCCTTGGAACTCTGGATGATTTAGTGTACCGGATTCAGAAGAGTCAGAGGACTAAAGTAAAGGTCGTTCACCATGACAAGCTCAAACCCTATCATTCTCGGCAACCCCTGGAGAACAACTGGGTGTTCAGAGACTCGGAGGACTGGCAACCTCAGGAAGTACCTGTTCCAAGCGTGGACACTGAAGGGGCTGAACTCGACTTGGATCTGTCTTGTCTCTTTACCGAGGAAACCAGTGATTCCACCGGGCCGGACAGCCTGCCCCGAATGGATGACTCCAGCATGATAATAACAGAGCGGAGCACAGAGGACGTACGAGGGGAAGAAGGTAGCACGGTGCCGCATAATTTGACAGGGACTGTATACGGCCAAAGGAAGGGTAGGCCGCAACGACTGAAGAGGCCGCCACAAAGATTTGGAGACTGGACTCAATAACTGCAAATTATTTGAATATACATACATACAAAGGAGAACTAAAAAAAAGAAAAAAAAAGGGAAATTTGTTTTGTTGATAATCTGTTATTGTAAAAAAAAAAAAAAAAATTATGCATGTCCCCTGTTGAAAATATCACTTAAGATATGTTCCTTGTTATACGTGGTGGGTGTTCTTTATTTTGGTTACGAAGAAAACAAGCCGAATGTATGTTGATCGAGCTTAATTGTTTAGTTGTAGGCCATGATTGTTGTTAATCCCTTTTCTTTTATACAGGCTAATAGTGAAAAGTCAGCCGGACCCTTATCCAAACAACCATCTCGCAAATTAAGTTGGGAGTAAATTCCCTCGCTTGTGGACAAAGACTTCCCTTTCTAAAGCTACCATTTAACCCTTCTTAGCACCGTGCTACCCTTCCATCTAATGGACTGTTACCCCGTCAAGTGGGGCTGGAATATATTGGTGAATGTCTTCATTGAGCATGTTGCTCCTATAGACTTTATGCTCGACAATGGAGCTGCCACGAACTGTGGAAAGAAAAAAAAGGGGGGGGGGAAAACAATGTAAAAGATAAGTGTATAAACATATATGGGTAGATAATGTGTTGTATCTATTTCTGCCTTCAGTTGACATGGTTAATGTGTAATATCACTCCCCTTAATAGGTGTGGAATGTATTCTGTATTAGTCCGGTAACGGTGCTGGAGTGGTGTTCAGTTAATCACCATCCAGAGTGGGGGTAGTGTTGCGGGAGAGAGGTTGATTTTTACGGCAGCTGTTTACGGGAGTGTAGTCCAGTGCGCGCAATGCTGTATGGGTAATGTAGTCCGATATGCGGAAAAACGCGGAAATGTGATACAAGCAGGAATATAGAGCCTGAGCCTTTTTCTTTAGAGTTTTTGGTTTGATTTAAGTACGGAATCCACCCGGAAAGTTTGTAATCTCGCCTGACAACACAGAAAATAAAAAGTATGGACATGCATCGACTTGTTTGTGTTTCTCATCACTGCATGGGCATGAATTGACGGGCTGTTGCGCTGCCGCGGGAAACAATTAAATTAAGCGGAGAAAGCAACACTAGGCTGTGTGTACTGGAACAGTTGTTTGAATGTTTGAGCTCTTGAATATGTAGTTCTGAGAGGACCCTGATGACAGAAAGAGAACAGATCTGAATTCTTTACACAATCACAAACTGTACTAACAACTTCATCTGTTAAACTCACTTCATTTTTTAAAAGTGAACGCAGTTTACTTAAAGTGTAATCCTGTCCCAACTCATGCACATTTTGCATCTCTTCAACAATTGTCTGTACAGTTGAAGCTGGAAGTAGCAACTGTCCTTGCAATTTTAGGTACAATAGACACACATTCCTAAGAAATGACTCCTCATAATGATGAGGCATTTCAATGGATTCAGGTGTTGCATCATTTGAGTTTTGGGAAACATCTTCACATGCAGTGATGGTGGATGAGTGAGAAACACTTTCCCTGTAGATGTCACTTATGCAGTAATCAGAAGATGCTCGATGTTTGCTGGACATATGAGCAGTAAACGATGATTTAACCGTGAACGTATTTTTACCAGCTGTTACTGGACACGCCACGGGTCGCCCCTCCACTATATGCTCTTTTAAGTGACATATTAGTTCTTTTGCTGTGTGAAAACTGCGGTCACACAACGAAATGGCACATTTAAAATCGGCAATAACAGCTCTAGCAGTAACAGGTGACGCGGGCTGGTTGTGGTGCCGATAAAAATGCGCTTTAAAACCTGCATAAGTACAAAATGTCCGCTTACAGTCAGCACTAACACACTTGAAAAAACAATGGGGTTCGTTACGGTGAACTCTACAGTGCAAAACATAACCCCTCAACGTCTCTAGTATTTTACTGCAAAACCGACAGGTAATCATTTTATCAAACTAACAAAGCCCGTTCTTTTTTTTTTTCTTCAACCTTTAACAGTTAACTTACACCGAGTCACATCACCCCTCAGCATTATTATTACGACGGCAAAATACCCTGTCACAAGCAGGTGCCTGTATGTTAAAGTTTTTATAATTCAAAGTAAACGAACTTTTCTCTTACAAGTGTCTCCAGTCCGTGGTTTTACAAACTGCCACACTTCTCCACGCGCTGGCAGATTGGGCGTGCACTCAATAATGAACTTCGCCAATATGGCTGCTCCCGCTATAATCAACTTTATGGCTAGTGATTGGACGAGCCAGAGCTCATCGTTTGAATTCAAATACAGACGTTAATTAACGCAAGAACATGTATATATATTGTTAATTACAATTAATAAATATTGTTAAATAATTTAGAACTGACGAACAGCTAGGCTATGGAACAAATGACCATTAACTTTTTTTGGGGAATATTTAATGTACCATATGCAATACAATTTTTAAACTCTACAATATAAAATACAAAAATACTGTAGGCCAATTCTGAAGAAAAAATGTTTAACCCCTCATCTAAACAACATTTTACACTTGTACATAACTTAATCTGTAAATATAAAATGTGTTCAATTGCTATGATTTTGTAATTTTAACAGAATTGTATTGTTTTCTTATAAAGATTTTAATTAATTAAAGTAGTCAGTAAACAAATAAATATAATTTTTTTTAACATATTCTTATAGTAAAATTAACAGATTTTTTTGGTTCAGTATTATACAATTGCATTTTTAAAACTTACAAAATATTACTGTAAATTTAACACAATTCAATTGTTTTTCTATTTACAAAATTTTAATGTCATGATTTACAAAATTTCACTGTTAATTTCACGGACTTTTTTTACAGTGTATATATATATATATATATATATATATATATATATTTTTTTTTTTTTTTCTTTCCTCAGAGTGATTGGACATCATCTCAGGTCTCCACACTGCCAGCCTAGCAATACGGGAGCAGGAGAAACGTGCACTTCTAACTTTGTACAGGAGTGTAATTAGTATAATCAGTCACACTACAGAATGCTACCAAATAAACCACAGATCATTTGTAATACTGTGAGAATGTATGTATATATATTGCTCTGACTACTTTCACTGGCATATTAATTTTTTCTGTTTTGTGCAAAAACTGAAGAAAAAAAAAAAGACAAATGCGCAAAAGACAAAAGGTATGCAGCTATGTGGGGTTTTTTTTCCATTCTTTTTTTTTGCCAGGGTGTTAAACGGGAATTTGCCCAGGGTACACAAACACTAGAACCGCCACTGGATGGAATTTAGCTATGACAAGTTTCCACATGGGCAGTGCACTGGGACATGACACAGACAACGGGCCAGAAGTAGAGCTCAGCACCAGACTGATGTGCTTAAAATAAGACGGCGACACCAGTACGATGTCATCAAAGATAGGATGTGAAGCAAGCACAGCTTTATCAGTGCTAGGATAATTTCAGTTTACAATAGGTTATTTTATAACCACAGTAAAAAAAAATTGTTTTAGAAAGCTAGCCTTTTTCAACTTAAAAATTAACCTGGGTGAAAAGATTTTTATCCCAGCATTTCACTAAGTTTCATCAGTACGCCAGAACAGTGATAGGATTGCTTGTTTCATGTTTGAAACACTAGCCTCCCAAGAACTCCTGGGACCCATGACCCAAACATGTGGACATTTTTTTTCCATATTCACCTTTGAAAACTTTGACAACTACAGGGTGGGTGAAAAATAAATGGTAATAAAGTCCATATGTCTAATAAAAACTTAAATTATACATGTACCTTACTACATAGCAAAATGAAAGCAAATTTCAATGGAGACACCAACATCATTCACTGAGCCTGTGCTCATCAGCTCATCCTGACCCTAGTGATACTACAAGTTCTATAGCCTAGTTAATTTTCATCCACCCTGTATAAACTCAACACTGTAAACTACTGTATCTCGCAGAAGTGACTGCACCCCTCACATTTCAGCAACCACTTCATTACAGTATATGTTCTCAAGGGACAATGAAAATTAGATATACTTTAGTGTAGTCAATGTGCAGCTTGTATAGCAGTACAGATTTACTGTCCTCTAACAATAACTCAACATGCAGACTTTATTGTGTAAATAACTGCCAACGAAAATAAGTACACCTTAAGTGAACATGTCAAAACTGTGTCCAAAGTGTCAATGTTTAGTGTGAGAACCTTTGTTATCTAGCATGGCCTAAGCTGTACATTGACTACTTTAAAATATATCCTAGTTTCAGTTCTATAGTTTTGTATTTGAAAGATACTACTAAAATGTTTGCAGAAATTAGAGGGGTGCACGCACGTTTGTGAGTGGGTGTATGTATTTATTTAGAAAACTATCTAACAAACTCCATGGCATTTACCTTATGACCATATGCTGATAAAAATAATCATGATATAAACTAACACATGCGTTGATGAAGTACTATAGTTAACTGAGTGTTGAAAAGAGAAAAACAGATGCTATTTATTACTGTAGTTATTTTTATTTATTGTTGTTAATACTTTATTTATGCGTAACTCTAATAATGTTTCCAAAATTGAGAAAAACAACTTTTTTTTTTCTTAATACAAGAGAGTTATACAAGTTTCTGTTCTGGCACCTAGGTGGTGGAATTAACTTTCTCTAGTCCATAAAGGTGAGTCTCTGACGATCTTTAAACAACAGCTTAAGATATATCTGTTATATCAAAAACAGTGTTGATCTATCCAATGCCGAAAACCTAAGGACTTTTAAGTCGGTCTGGATAAGAGCGGGTGCCAAAAGCCTAATATTTACTACTAATAATTAATTAATTAATTAATTAAACTGGAGACATGGAGAAAAATCATGATTGACATTTTGGCAAGAATCGTGCAGCCCTACACAGCACTGTGTTTGAACTCTCCATTTTTACACCAGCACTCAACAAATTTACCATACAGTAAGTCCAGGAATGTCTTGAACACACCCACATGATATTTGTAACTTTATGCTATTAAAATGACTATTAAAATCACAACAATTAACTAAAATCTAACATAGATGATACAGATGTTTTAACAGCACTCCAGAATTTAGTTATCAAATTATGAACTGTACTCTCCATGTGCTTTCTATATGATTTGTCTGTTTATTTCACAACATTATTCATATGTTTGGCATCAAGCAGTCTGAGTCAAGCCACACTATTGGCTTTCAGGCCCCATTTCCAGTTACAAGCCAATATACAGTATCAAATAGTCTTTAAAATGAAAGAAGTACTTACCAGAAGTTTGTTCTATTTTCATGCCCTTTCAAATGATTGGAAATTAGAATTCTGCTCCGGGTAAAAATAAATAAATTAATTGATGGGGTTTAAAAAAAAAAAAAAAAAAGCGGTTCAGTTAAAACATTATATACTGAGATTAGTAAGACAACTTGTACATAGTGACATTTCCTTTTTGATAAAGCCTTGATATTGACAATGGCATTGATCAAAGTATTGACAAATCTATTGTCATGTGACTTATTCGAGGATAAAGATTTCCATAAGATATTGTTAAATGAGCTCAAAAGCTGTAAGTATTACTGAGAAAAAGCATTCTGTCCTATTGATTTAATATAAAATGCATATCAGCAGGCAGTGAGGATGACAAATGATTAGGGTTTTTGCAAGCCTTTATTATTTATAAGCCATTCCAGTAAGAAGCTGTTGGGTAATAAAAACAAAGCTAATTCTGATCATAGAGCTTCGGCAATATAGCAATATAGAAGAAATCAGAAATCTTCTTAATAATGGAAAGCACATAACGTACAGTACTGTGCAAAGGCCTTGAGCCACTCTTCATTTCTTCATATTTCACTTCCAAAGAATCAGACTTTCTTGTATTTTTTGATGTAGTTGAGGAATAGGTTTTCACGTTTCCTGAAGGACTTTTCTGACTCTCATTTTGTCAAGTTTTTGAATCTATGTAACATTCAAGACCTACAAATCATTCATCAGGCATGAACCAGTCAGAAACAGGTAGAGATGATGACAGATGATCAGGCCGGTGATTAGTACTGTATACTGGTGATGCTGAATGCAGAGTGATTGGAACAGATGAGAGGGGAAATGAGGCTGCTGCTGAGGATGTTACTGTAAAGCTTCATAGATGAATAAATGAGTCACTTGGTCTGGCCGCTGTGCTTCGATAAGCTTACACAGAAACATATTGTCTGTCAAAAAGGTCTCTATTAACAGCAAAAGGCAGAGTTTGTATATACTGTACTGTACAGTATGTGGCCTATGAAATACAGCTGTTACTACAAAGAAGATAAACATTTTAACAAATCCTGAAGAAGTTCTATAGAAGTCCATCTGGAGACAAACTCTTTTACAATTACTGTACATAAACAACCACTTGCCATTTGTCATAATAATATTTGTTCCCATTTCTTTAATTAAATATACATAATTTAATTACATGTACTTTTATATGGAGAAATGAGGGATGGTTCAAGACTTTTGCACACTACTGTACATTTATATTCCAAGTAATTACTGTCACAAGCCATGACTAAATACTCATGACATCTTTACTCGTTTCAACAGCAGTTCAGATTTGGAAAGATGTACAGCTCCTTATTTTAGTTAATTTTATTTCATTTAAACAGGCCATAACTACAGTACCTTGTTGGGTCGTCCATATCTACTACAACCAACTACAGCTATAACACCTCAGAATTCAATATGTAGCCATATTTTCCCAACAAGTAAACAAACATTGGAAAACAAAGTTGGAAAAAAGAAGGTCATTCTGCAGTATAATTCAGTACCATGTTTAACTTTCTTTATCAATGACTTGATCCCAACTTTTTCTCTAGCAATTATTTTCACATTGTTTGTGGGAAAAAAATAAATAGCTCACTCCTCATTACAACATTTCTTCAGTTGATAAATGTCTGAGAATATTCATTTATGCACAGCTCATTTTGAGGTCTAGACTCTGACTTCATAATTCCAACACCTTCTTTTCCTTCTTCTTCTTTGGCCATTCAGATGTCGATTTGCTAGTGTGCTTGGGATCATGGTCCTGTTGGATGTCCCAATTAGGCTAGTTTAATCTGCAAGACAGATGGCCTCAAATGTATTTTAAGGATAATCAGGGGTATGAAAAGTTCATTGTTGTCCTAATGATTGCAAATTTTCCAGTTCCTGTGGCTGCAAAACAAGCCCAATCTGTTACATCTTGATCAGCATTATTGCCAGTTGGTTATATGGCTTATAGTCCTGAATGTGTTGTCTGTACCGGTTAATTGGTTCAGGAGACATGCTTGTTATAGTATTTTACATTTTGCTGCCACTGCCTGACCAGTTGGATCACATTTATTTTGAGATGGAGGAGATCCCAGAAGTATTTTCATGGAATCACCATTTCATTGTTCCTCCTGTACCCAAAACTGTTTTGACTACAGCAAGATCAAAGGCATGTGTAATCATTTTCAGGGTTCACATTTTTAATCAAATTTCATTTCTTTACAGACTGACCCAGTAGGTCAACACCCTCCATTTCTTCAATGTAGAGGATTACTACCCTTGGCCAAGTGACATTTACATATGCGCAGTCTTCTTTTTGTCCCTCCATTTTTGATATGTATAGCTTTGAAGCCACGAGGACTGATTTTTAATATTTTTGAACAACTTCACCAGCACCGCCATCCTGTTGAGGCTTACAAGTTCAGTATTAGTTCAGAGCTGCATAGCGGAAGCTTCTTTCTGTCCAGGCAGTATGTTGTGAAATTGTCAAAAGAAACTTGGGCTTGGCATTGGTGATGCATTGGCTGGGGTGGCACACCACTGCATCTCCAAGTCCCAGATGACTCTTGTTATATCCCGACAGCTCTGTTTTATCACCTTGGCAGAACAGGAAGTAATGAGCTGTGCCTTCTTTGCCAAACAGGAAATTTTATTTTTATTTCCTTGGTTTGCCACCATAACTTTGCTCCAAGGGGAACTCCGAGCATCTTCTGGGTATTGCATCATATAGAGAGTGGTCTTTAAGGAGCACATCAATATTATCTTCTGGCTTCACTAAATTGTTGAATCTGTGTTTCTAAAAAAAATACCAACATCCATTACAGCTTCCCAGGACACAGACATCCTTGACCATTTCTTCATTCCTATAGCCAGATGGTATGGAAATATAGTCTGGTATTTGGCATGAATTCCTGCCTATTCAAACACCGTGTCTCATACTGTACATATTGTTTGAAGTATTCACACAGCCTCAGTGGATAGAACTGGAGGCATCTCATAAGATGTGCTGACAATTGTGGCAAATTGCCTATGTCACCATTTAATCGGTTCTTTCTTTGTAAATGTGAAATCTATTAGTTTCATCTGCTCCTGTGTATTCTCTGTCTCTAATCTGTCTTCTACCTCAACCTCATCTGCTACCTTATGTTCTTCTGTTATGCCAGGAACATCTCTACTGTCTCTGTCTCTTTCCAAACCAATGAAGAATAAATGCACCATACTTACATTTAGTCTATTCTCAATGATGATTAGATAAAACATCAGGTATTTGCTATATTGTTGAGTATATACTGTATATTCTGCATACCATCTAGCTCACTTCTTGTCTCATCAGCTGCCTCATCTCCTAAATCCAAGCAACCCATTTTTGTATTGTTTAAAATTCATTTACCTTCGGTTATATGATTCTAGAAGCTGTCAGATCATGTTAGAGGTGATAACTTCATTGTGATTGGTTGATTAGGGACCAAGTACAGACTTCAAAATCTAAAATAATATAAAATTGTGTCCATTCCAATGGAAAATGGGTCTGAAGTGGTAAATCCAGTATCTCCAGTAACTCTAAATGACATTTACCTCATTAACCAACTTCAATGGGGCAGTGGTGGCTTACAGTAGATGCGAGCCCTGCCATGTTGCCAGTGTTGGGCCTTTAACCCTATGCTCACATACAGTAAATTACTTTGCTGATGCTTGTCTCATAGTCCATATTAGAAACTCCAAGTTAGGAGTTTAAAAAATTCTAATTTAAAACATAAAAAAAAACATTGCTATAGAATGGGATAGTCAATAGTCAAATAGTCATAATGGGACCTGTCACTCGATATACTGAACAGCATTGTAGAAAAACACAAAAATTTGGTATATACTCCAATTGATAAAAAATGAGAGATGGCTAGACCCTGAACAGGTGCTATGTAGCATAATTAGAATCTCAAATCTTCTATTTATCAGTATATTAGCTAAAGTCACACCAACAATAGCAGGAGGCCCAACACTAGCAGTGTAATTTGAAGGTAAAGGACTAACTAAACATCCTTGGCAAATACAGCGAAGGGATTCAACACATTTCCACATACAGTAGGTAGTAAAAGGTTTTACACACCAAAACAACACCTTTATATTATAAAACATAACCAGGATCCATTAACATTTTTAAGAAATAAAATATTTCATAGTTATGCTCCATATGTTTGCCATTTTTCACAACAACTGACTGTTGTTGTTGTTGTTGTTGTTACTTAATTACCTAATGCCATATGTCCTATTTCATAGTTTCGAAAACTCCATTATCGTAGAATGTAAAAAATAAATCCAAACTTGTGTGCAAACTTTTGACTGGTGCTGTAAATCAAAATGCCCTGTGTTATATCACAACTTTAGCCTGTAGCCTTCAGAAGTATTAGAGCCCCTGGGGCACTTTTATGGCTAAATGTCTTGCTCAAGGCACAAACTGAAATTTCAGACTCTTTCCTGGCTCTGTCTTTAGTCTGCTTAAGGTTAGACTGGTTCAACTTTTTTTAAATTCCTTCAGTGTAACATATCTGCATATATACAGAGGTGGAAAGTAACGAATTACATTTACTCGCGTTACTGTAATTGAGTAGCTTTTTTGTGTATTTCTACTTTTTAAAGTAGTTTTAAAAATCTGTAATTTTACTTTTACTTTAAGTACGTTTTGTTTGAAGTATTGTAATTCGCTACATTTTAAATCATATTCGCTACTGAGTAAAAAATAAATGAATGAAAATGCTAAAATAATACAAATATTATGCTTTGTATAAATGCCCCGTTGTATGAAGGTAAAACAGTAGCAAAACCCGAGAGCTTGCAAATTTGAATGTGAGAACTTGTAAAATTAAGAGTTGTATTTGTAAGTTGAAATTTATACTCACAGCTCTGATGTGTACACCTGTGTTTTGAATTCGAAGTTGCAGATTAATAGTGACAAATGTGTAAAGTGTTACTCACATAAACAAAATGACAGACACAATTGTGTACTACACATTTATCTTTGTGCTTTAATTCAGTTTCGCTGGACAACCACAAGTCGGCGCTCACAACCTCTCAGATCTGGCAGTACAACCTCAAATCCCAGCGCTCTGACTTTTGCTATTCATTTTGCGATATTCCTGTAGCAAAACTCACTTGTGCACTTGTAAACGCCAACTTGGGCAGGGGCGGAAATGAAGTAATTTTATTGGTCGATGCCTCACCAATGAACAACGCCAGCCAATGAAGTGGGACGTTTTGTGCGCGATGACGTCACAGACTACGCAGAGCAGCTCGCGCCGTTTCGGTGGTGTTGTTCATTGGTGAGGCATCGACCAATAAAATGACTTCATTCCCACCCCAGCCCCGCCCCCCGACTCTGCTCTCTCAAGTTCGCGTTTACAAGTGCACAAGTGAGTTTTGCTACAGGAATATCGCAAAATGAGTAGCAAAAGTCAGAGCGCTGGGATTTGAGGTTGTACTGCTGGGATTTGAGGTTGTACTGCCAGATCTGAGAGGTTGTGAGCGCCGACTTGTGGTTGTACAGCGAAACTGAATTAAAGCACAAAGATAAATGTGTAGTACACAATTGTGTCTGTCATTTTGTTCATGTGAGTGACACTTTACACATTTGTCACTATTAATCTGCAACTTCGAATTCAAAACACAGGTGTACACATCAGAGTATAAATTTCAACTTACAAATACAACTCTTAGTTTTACAAGTTCTCACATTCAAATTTGCAAGCTCTCGGGTTTTGCTACTGTTTTACCTTCATACGTTGCGCTCGCGTGTGTGTATCATGTCCTGGTCGCGCGCCGCTCCAGACTCCACTCCAGGTTTTCTGACATCGGCAGCTACCTGACATTCCACACGGTCGCTTCCGCTCTGAGTGACGTCATCGACTAGCGCGACTAGCGGTTGTGATTTTGGCGTTTTGACATTTGGTTGTGTATTCCGGTTTGACTTTTTGCCTCCAATTGACTTTGATTATTGCTTTGTCCCTTTGGTTTGGTTGGTCTTTGTATATATTTATAGATAATTTTACTGTATGTCTGTGCACTCACTAGTAGCAGGGGCGTGGCTGCCATTTATTTTTGGAAGAGGGAATTTATTTGGGAATTTATTTGCTCAGGATGTTATGTGGCAATAAAATGAAGATAGCTGACTACCTTATTGTACGGAATGATGGGGGGGGATAACCTTATATATATTATGTATATATAATTTTATCAAAGCATTCCCACAGCTTAATCATAGCTAAAACAATCCAATGAAATATTAGACTGTGAGACTTTTTTGAGCCAGGTATTTTATATAGTTTATATAGTTTATATAGGTTTAGGGAGTCCTGGAAGGTACCTGTATTTTTGTTTGTGTTTTTTTTTTTTTTTTTTTTTGCAGGTAATCTAGCTACTAAATATAAATACCATTTTGTTTATTATTTTGGCCTGGGTCCAACCTGAATCTGATCCTCCTCCTGTTGTGTGTGTGTGTGTGTATATACAAACCTCCATGTTTCATCAGTTAATGATTGGATCTAGTTCTTTCTGCCATATACCACCATTTCCATACAGTTTAAAATAGAACCCTGAACCATTCTTTTGCTGTTTGGCCCTAGACTGGGACGTAACACCATATTTAAGTGACCACTTTGATTTTCAAGCACAAGAAAGACAACAGCTTTATTACGCAAAGGTGTTCCTTCAGTTAAAAACAACTAGTTTGAGATTTTATATCTGCTCATCTTTTTTGAACTACGCTAGAATGCCTCATCCCACCCCCGCTGTTAAAAAAATAAAAATAAAAAAGTAACTCGGTAACTTTTACTCTGAGTAAATTTTTTAATGAGCTACTTTTTACTTTTACTTGAGTAGATTTTTATAATGGTAACTTTACTTGTACTTAAGTAAAATTTCACTGAAGTAATAGTACTTGTACTTGAGTACAAAATTTTATTACTCTTTCCACCTCTGTATATATATATATATAATATATATATATATATATATATATATATATATATATATATATATATATATATATATATATATTTTTTTTTTTTTTTTTTTTTTTTTTTTTTATTGAATATTTAGTTTTAATAATTAAGTTAGTAACATTTTTGACAGCACTTTTGTGGACATTAATACATCGAGATATTTCAGTCATTTAAATGAGAAAATAGTTGTGGCTTTAGTGGTTTTTATTCATTATTTTGAAACCAAGATACCCTTGACTGAAAAAAAAATGGACACAGCAAAAACTGTCAATTTGGGAACATTATGACATATTTCAAGCTAAATGAAGCCTAGGGAGCACATTATTTTTGTGTGATATTGTAACATGCTTGCCAATAACAGGCTAAATATTACTCACTCAGTCACTCATCAGCTATACAGCTTTATCTTGTACTGTATACTATACATGGTCGTGGGGAGCCTGCAGCATCCAGGAAACAGAAGTACATGAAGGAAACCCACCAAGCATGGGGAGTACATGCACACACACAGACAAGAGGTGTGATTTAAACTCACACCCTGCAGATGCAAGACGATACTGTTAACCACTACTCCCATATTCGTAGTGTTAAATATTCAATTAAAGAAAATATTTAGATTAAAGTAATTCCTTAACTATACAGTGGCAGCTTGGCATGCAAATTGTGTATTGCAAAATGCATTTTCCCATAGGAAATAATGTAAAAGACGATAATCCATTCCAGCCTCCCAAAAATATTAGAGTATAATAAGTATAATCATATTTTTGTATAGAAAAACAATCAAAACATTTAAAAAGGAATGTAAATGAAGTAACATATGAAATAACTAGTCATCAGACCTCACCTTAATTTATGATTTCTCTTGGCACCTGCTGCTTTAAAAACCAAATTAAAAGTGGCTCCTTTTTCTTTTTGCTACTGTCCTTGCAAACATTTTGGGACCCATGGTGATATGTCTTCACTACACCTTGCACAAAATGGCAAAAAAAATCTTGCTTCGCTTGACATAAACAAGTTCTGAACGGCTCCCAGACTTACGCACAACGGTTCAGCTCGGTTAGTTCGCTCATATGCTGAAAATGCTTCATATGCCTTAAGGCGAAAAAAGCGGGGTGTGTATGGCGAGGTACTACTGTACAGTATAAATACTGCATATTTGTCTGTCTGGTTCGGTACATACTGTACATGGACAAAACTGCTACTGTGACAGTTTATCAGAGGATCCAGAAGATCATCAAAACCATCCAGAAGGTGGGTAAGCCACAGAAGGTCATTGCTGAAAGGGCTGGCTGTTCACAGAGTGCTTTATCGAAGCATATTCATAGAAAGTTGACTGGAAGGGAAAGTGTGGTAGGAAAAGGTGTACAAGCTTCAGGAATGACCACAGGCTTAAAAAGATAAAGAAGAAGCTTTATTAAGAAAAGCTAATTCGAGAACTTGGGAGAGCTTCACAAGGAGTGGAGTGAGGCTGGAGTCAGTGCATCAAGAGTCACAGAGGCGATAATCTATAATGCCCTTTTCTTATGGTGCCTCAGTGCCCTTTTTTTAAAAAAGAAAAGTCAACGCAAAATATTGAGATAAGCAAAAGAAAATTGAGATAACACAGAGAGACTGAGGAGAAGCTTCTTCTCGCAGGCTATACGGACTCTCAATCACAACACCTGAACTGGACTGAACACTCTGCTCCTACTCATATACCCCTCAGCACATTGCACATCAATGCACATTTAATTCATTCATTCATTTTCTATACCGCTTAATCCTGTGTTCAGGGTCGCGGGGGACCTGGAGCCTATCCCAGGAGACTTCGGGCACTAGGCAGGGTACACCCTGGACAGGGTGCCAATCCATCGCAGGGCACACACACACACACACACACTCACTCACCCAATCACACACTACGGGCAATTTAGGAACGCCAATTAGCCTAACCTGCATATCTTTGGACTGTGGGAGGAAACCGGAGTACCCGGAGGAAACCCACCAAGCACGGGGAGAACATGCAAACTCCAGGCACACAGAGACGGGAATCGAGCCTGGCCGGGGAATCGAACCCAGACCCTGGAGGTGCAAGGCGACAGTGCTAACCAAACTAAATTGCAAATACTTTGCACACTGTAATGATGCTATGCTCATGACTGGACCTTTCCATTTCAATTACATCTCAATTCTATTTTCCATTTTTATTACTATTGTGGCGTGGGCGGGGCGGCGGCTGACGACCATCATGCCTTGCGGGGGTTCTTAATGTGTTCACCCTGTTTGGGAAAGGTGTTTAGGGTAATGGCTTCGGCCAATGTTGGGTGTGTTATGTGTGTGCGTGTGTGCTTTCTCTGTGTGTGTGTGTTATAATAGTGAATGTGCTGTTCATGCTATACAGCGCTGTGAGACTAAATAAAGTACTCCCAGCCATTGCATTGGGCAGCAAGCAAGCTCACTCGTCTCTCCAACATCCTTTCTGGCGGTAAAACACTACACTATTTTATTAGTACATTTTACTGCCAAAAGTTTACTATAATTATTTTCTATAATGTAAAATTTTGATTATCATTTTTTTATTATATTCTTAATTCATATTTTATGTTCCTAATTTGAATATTTTCCTTTCATACTCTATTTTTCTTTTTTCTATTATTATATTCTTATTTCATATTCTTATTTAGAATATACTTTTTTTTCTTTTTAATATTTTTTTTAGGTTACGGTCAGTTGTTAAAACATTTCACTGCATATCATACTGTTTATGACCGTGTATGTGACAAATTAAATTTGAATTGAAATTTGATCTATTCTGAGAATATCGGCAGGTAGAATCACCAAAAACTGACACAGGCTTACACTTTACCAAGTACACTTCTAGCTGACAGTGACACCAGATCATTATACAGTACTTATTTCATACATTATAAAAAACATGCAGCAAAAACATTATATACTGTGTATATATATATATATATATATATATATATATATATATATATATATATATATATATAGGCCCTATATGTTGTTAGACTTCGATTTGCACCTGCGTCATTTAATTTCTTGATCTGATCGTGATCATGATTCATATCTGTTTTGTAAACTTACGTTACATTACTACAGTCCCCCTTAGGACAAGAATTTCCAACCGTCTTTCTTTAAATTATCATTGGTTGCGCATTGTTATGGTACTATCCTAACATCTTCATTCATTTGATATTCAATGTCAAAGTTTATGTCACACAATGTCAAGTGAGATGCTTGACCAGGCATTATTGCAGCTATTTATTATTTATTATGAAGCATTGCATTAGTTATATCATCATAAGGTTATAATATTCTTGTCGCGTTACTGTAGCAAGTCATAAACACCAGGCTCACTACTATTCATATTAGCTTGATATCACACACCGCCTCATCCTAAAGCAATTACAGAGCTGAAGTGCTAATGGCCAACTCCCTATTATTGTGTTCAATGCATGAATGACTGAACAGTACGTGAAAGCCTCTATCTCACCTTAGTTTACCTTCTCTGACATGCATGAGTGCAGCTGAGCTGCTTTAACTCTTTGCATTATATTTATGTTCCTCAACCGTGTAGCTTCAAAATTGGATTCGACTTGAATCTTTGTCTCTCTTCCTTTTGATTGTCAGCCCTCTCCGACTTCAGAGTTTTCTAGTTTCCAATTTTCTTTTTCTTTTTTCCTCCCGTTATAGGTTTATATTAATCTCGCCCTTTTTATTCTTTGTATCCTCACTCATTTGTCTCCCTGCAGTCGTTTTTATTTTTTAACATTTCGCTCTCCTTCGACTGCCCACCTTTCCATCCAGAACTCTAATCAGCTCAGCTGTGTGTGCGTGCGCACATCAGTACGCCATTTAATTCAGCATAAGAAGCCTCTTCAGAGGCCGGCTTATTTTATGATAATTTAAATCATATCATGAGTCTCTCAAAACCACACTGCTCTCGGGTTGCCTCCTTAATTATTCCTCTTACAGACTCTTTGTTTTTCTCTCTTGTTCCTTGATTTACTCCTGCTGTGGCTTCATTTGTCACTTTCGTGCTTGTCTGCAACCTTGATGACAAAAAAATGCTAATTGATAGTCCATTGATACTGTAGGATTCTTTATGGACAAATTGGACCACAACAGCAACAGTCTACTTCTGGGGGAAACAGTTTTCCTATTGCATTTGAACAACTTCTTTGCAATTGAGATACACAAATAGGGAGATCGTGTAATAGCATAATGATTTAATTGTCTCTGTACTACAGTATGTTAAATTATTGGATTTATTTGTTATTTTGTCTCTGGTTATGCTTTGTTTGTCTCTGCTAAGTCTCTGTGTTTTTTTTTTTTTTTGGTTCGAGGTCTGTCTTCCCTTGTTGTTCCAGGTCCCGCCCTCTTCAGTGTACCCTTGCTTGCAATCTATTGGTTGGTGCCCTGCCTGTCCTTTGTTGATCCCGCCTCCAGCCTAATGATTGGGTAACCAAGAGACTCAGAGGGCTATTTAGGCCCTTCAGACCACAATACTGCAGACCATGTTTTTGCTTACTGTTTACTGGATGACCATTTGTACGTGCTACGTTTCTGTGCTACGTTTCTGACTACGGTTTTGTGTATGCCGTTCTTTGGTTTTGGTTGCTTAGTTGTAAGTGCATTTGTATATACAGTATTTGTATATAATTCTGCACTCAGTGGCTTAGTAGAAAGTTCACGCCATTTTGTTTGCACCTTGTTTTTTCTTGGCTTGAGGGGAGGAAGGGAGGTAATTTGTTTCTCCATTTCTTTACTTTTGGTGCAGGTTAGTTGTTTCACTTTGGGAATAGGTAGAGGGAATCACAGCCACCTTTTTGGGATTTACCTACAGTAGGCACTTTAGCACCCCACCCCCTTTTATTCTTCTTTTCATTCCTGTTACGACTCAACCTAAACAGGGGTGTAACACCGTGTTATTGAAATCTCGGTATCTCTTATAAGAGAACTTGACAAGAGTTTGTTCAGAGGCAAGTCACATGTTTATGTTAAGGAGCTGAGAGTTATATACGAAACACTGCTTGGCCCAAAATAAAGCACATTTTAAGATTTCATTCAGTCACCTTTAGCTTTGTAGTGGCCAGTTCATGTGTGAACAGAACCACTCTTTCTTAAGATGTGACGTGTGCATTCAGGTTGTCAGTTGACTTCATTTTATTGCCACATAACGTTGCTGAGTCTAAACCTGAGCAACTGAAGCAACCCCAGATCATAACACTGCTTCCAGATGCTTGTACAGTGGACACTATACGATGGGTGCATCGCTTCATAGGTGTTCCTTCTTACCCTGACTCGCCCATCACTCTGAAACGTAGGACTCAGACCACATGACCTTTCTCCATGGCTTCAAAGTCCAATCATTATGCTCCCTAGTAAATTCAAGCCTTTTCTCTGATTAGTCTCACTAACAAGTGATTTCCATATGGATGCACAGCTGTTTAGTCCCAGTCCTCCCAGTTCTCATCACATTGTGTATATGAAAATCTCATAGGGGCAGGCGTAGATCAGTGGTTAAGGTGTTGCACTGCATAGAAGGTCCCAGATTTAAACCTCAGCACCAACAAGTTGCCCCTGTTTGGTCCTTGAGCAAGGCCCTTAACCTTCAACTTTTCATACAACATGTGTAATGCAATATATATAAGTCAATCTGGATAAGGCCTTCTGCCAAATTCTATATATATATATATATATATATATATAAATTTTTCCTGACCACATTTCTTCCACTAACTTCAGAACTATCTTTACAGGTTTTATAATAGTAAAGATGTGGGGAGTCCCACTATCTTTACAGCTTTTATAATGTACTGTATTAAGGCGTTTTAACCCAGTTCCAGCAATTTCAAATGTCCTTAGTTGTTTTCTTTGCTTGATGCAGACCAATGATTTGACCCTTATAAAATTACAACTTTTTTTTGGTCAGATAGTGTAAATCTATGAAAAGCAAACTCAGAGACTTGTATGGCATATATTATACTAATAAAACATTACTCAAGGTGAAGTTACTTAATCTTATATACAGTAATTGATATGGTGGCGCTTTCTACAAGCATAAATTTATTTAATATTTATATGGACTTTTTTAACCACAAGAGAGTTTTATAGATAGACTTTTTCACGTTGTATTTTGTTTTATCAACCCAAAGAAGAAAGACGTAAAATTTGATCAACCTCCCAGGCAACAAATAGTTTCAGCAGTGAGAAACATAAACAATACACTAAAGCCAGAATTCCTAAATTGTACCCATAATAAGCAATCCATATTTAATAAAAATTTTCATATTAGCAAGATTATTATATTTTGCATTCTTTTGCCAGACATTTTTAATAATGAATATCTTTCACTCAAAATAACTTAGTAGCTAACTACTGTAGGGCTCTGAACAAATACTGGTAATTTGCTAACAGACTATTTTTATTATAATGCCTGTAACTGTGGTTGTCTTGTCAAAACATACTGTATTTTTAATAGATTTTATACAAAGTGACAGTGTCGGGTATTTTCCTGTAAATCACTACAATCAACATTTGCCTAATTTAAAATATCACCTAAAATAGAAACGTCATCTCAGATCCAGGTAGATCTGGGTGTAAATGTGTCGTAGTTTTTAGCATTGTGGCCTCTCGTCTCCATAGTTGAGGCTTTGGTCCTCCGTCATGTCCATGTGCATGGAGTTTGCATGTTCTCCCTGTGCTTGGTGGACTTTTTCCAGGTACTCTGGTTACTGTACATCCCACAGTCCAACGACATGAGCAGCAGGCTAATTGTTGTTCCCAAATTGCCCATAATGTGTGAGCATCTGAGTGTGCACTGTGATGAATTATCATCCTGTCCAGGGTATACTCTGCCTCGTGACTCTGTAGCGGATAATCACTAATCTCATATCCTTTACCCGTCACACTATTTTATTTTAAATGTGAAAAGCAAGAGAGTGCATTTAAATATGTGATTGAAGTCAAGTAAACAAATGCAGTATCATGTTTGTATTAGAGGTACTATAAAAGGGAGTATAAGTGTGAATAGTCATAAACATATACAGTAAACAGACCAATCAAAGATGAGAAAACAGGAATCTTAAACATATCAAAGCAAAGACATACAGATTAAACTGTAAAACATGGGACGAAAAAAGAAACTAGATCTTAAGTTGGCATTCAATTCACTTTTATTTGTACAGTGCTTTTAACAATTGCCATTGTTGCAAATCAGCTTACACAATCAAAAGAATTATTTAAGTTTTCATGGAATGTGAATGAATCAACATGGTCAGATAGTCCCTGGTGAGCAAGCCCGAGGGCGACAGTGGCAAGGAAAAAGTCCCTGAGATAGCAATAGGAAGGAAGGACTCAACAGGGAACCCATCTTCATCTGGGTGAAACAGATAGCAGGAATTGATCTGGCATGGCTGGGGGGAGATGTGGCATAGTGCCCAGTGTTGCCAGATTTAGCTGGAGGTTTCCAGCCCAAAATCTCTTTAAATATTGCCAAAATGCACCAAAAATTTTTGCCTAAAAACATGAATTTTCAAGAAAAACACTGACATGCCTCTACAGTAGCTTGATAAAAACTTGATTTCAACATTTCCATGCATTAAGAAAGTAGTAAAAGGGTGACAATTACAATGCTGTAATTTATCATTTTAAAGCAACTAGAAAAGTATACCAACTAAATTCAAATATATTATAAATTTTTATTTCCCTTTATATTATTGCTTGATTTAATGCTTAATTTACCTTTTGAAGAAAAAAATAATGTTTTCGTTTATAACACTTGAGACTACCTAAATTGCAGACTTGACAGACAACACTTTACGAGAAAGGTTCTTCTTGCTAAGAAAACGCCGATGCTTCAGTGTGCGCAGTGGACTGCTAGGGCTTGCAGCCAATGTTCTATTCTATGGTGTGGTCTGTTGAGAGAGCAGCATCGCTGCAGGAGGTGCGAATCAGTTCCATAACCTCATCAGAAACCCCATCACAGGACTAACTCATTAGAAACAATTGCAGAGAAGATAATGGCAGCAAAACTGATGATCGTCATTAACAGTTCAGCGTATATTCTCTATTGCCCTCTTTTCTGCAGCACATTTAGCTCTCAGCACACACCACAGTTTTGAAGCACTACTGGGGGTAATTTCCACCAGCTGGCATGAAGTTTATTCAAGTGGAGCACACACATAGCTTCTCAAAATGAATGAACAACTGGACAGAATTTATTTTCATACACAAATACACATGTACATTGATCAATACAATATATGGACTGATGAACACCAAAAAAATGTTGTGAAAGTTGTACATAGTTGTACACCCATTTTGTTATTAATATTCTGATACTGTCCTTCTCAACCATGCATTATTGAACATACATAATACATAATGCTGTATATCTACACATACTCTAATTACTAGTGTCTCTTTGCACTGCATCAGTGGTTAATATACACTGATTAACCAATTGCTCCACATTAGTTTTTAATATACACTGATTAGCCAGCAACATCACCTCCTGCTGAACTGAAAAGCATTGACTACCAACTATACAGTACACCAGCAAACTGGTGACAGGATCATGGGCTCACCCAAGAGTCACCAATCCCCACTAGTGGCCAAATGCCACCTCTGCCAGTGTGTGTGATCCCACAGAAAAAAGCCAATGCTGGCCACACAACACTAGAACACCCAGCCCACTGTGCACAAAGCAGACAGAGAGCCCAAGGCTGCTGACCCAACAATAAAATCCCCACTCTGCAACTAACAGCACCCAAAGTATCTGCTGCCAATGTCCTGGTGCCAGACACCACAGCATAGCCCCAGGGGTCCCATAGAGCCATGACTCTGAGGAACCAGAGCTGCCTGATGGTACAAGGAGACCCAAAACTTAGGTGGTTTAATGTAAATAGTTTTCATGTTAGATTTATAACATGAATTCCCTCCATGCATTCCCTATCCATTCATCTACAGTTGCAAGAAAACGTATGTGAACCCTTTGGGATTATGTGGAGTTTTGCATGAATTGGTCATCATGATCTTCAACACAGTCTGCTTAAAATAATACTACACAAACATAATGTTTTCATGTTTTTATTGAACATAACATGTAAACATTCACAGTGCAGGGTGACTTTGACCTTTGGACTTAATAACTGGTTGACCCTCCTTTGGCAGCAATAACCTCTACCAAATGTTTCCTGTAGTTACAGATCTGACCTGCACAGCGATCTGGAGTAATTTTGGATCACTCCTCTTCACAAAACTGTTTCAGTGTAGAAATATTTTTGGGATGTCTGGTGTGAATCGCTCTCTTAACGTCATGCCACAGCATTTCAATCAGGTTGAGGTCAGGACTCTGACTGGGCCACTCCAGATGGTGTATTTTGTTCTGTTGAAGCCATCCTTTTGTTGAATTACTTGTATGCTTTGGGTCATTGTCCTGTTACATCACCCATCCTCTGCGGAGCTTCAGTTGGCGAACAGATGGTCTTACGTTGTCCTGCAAAATGTCTTGATAAACTCTGGTATTTATTTTTCCATCAATGACAACAATCCGTCCGGGCCCTGAGGCAGCCAAGCAGCCCCAAACCACGATGCCCCCTCGGCCATATTTTTCAGTGGGGATGAGGTTTTGATGTGGGTGTGCTGTGCCTTTTTTTTCTCCGCACAGTGTTGTGTGTTCCCTTTCAAAGGCTACACTCGATGCTGCATGAAAACACTATGGGAACATCTTTTCGTGTTGTCGGTTGTGAAGCATGTGTGTATCAAACACGCCAAATTTTGGCTTATATAACCTCAGTCAGGTGACGTCATCTGATGAGATGCAACTGCAGGTTATAAATAGGAGTAAACCGGAAATATTCCTCAGATCTTTTGTCTTCATGACAGCCTATTTGTGTTTGTGTGTCTGTGTGTAAACCAGCAAAATAAGAGTGTTTAACTCCCCGATATGGCAGAGTTTTAAACAAGATGTCCCTGCGTGTGTGATAATCCATATCGGAGGGCGATCTCTACACTTACTGTTTCGATTAAAGTGCTTCACGCGCGACTCACTTTCCTTAGAGAAGCTTCAAGCAGCGACGCATTCCTGGGGATTGCGTGTGAATCTGGCAGGTGTGCGGGAGACGGATTTTCCCTCCTACTGTATCTCTCGTGCCCTCGCCGGATCTGGAAATTCCTCTGTCCACTCTCAAGTGCACCCTGATGCTTCTTGTGAATGGGCAAGGATAGACATCCTCTATCGCTTCCGCGGAGATGGAAATAGCCTCCAAGCAATTGACATTAGATGGCAGGTAAAAAAAAAAATTATCTGTCGGGTGGCCGGGGGGGCGGAGACTCAATGACGCTCTCTCCCCTTTCTTACCAATCTCCATGATGAGTTAACCCTTTCATGGAGTAAGCTGTATTCATCCCGTGTTTTCGTGCCATTGACTTATTTATTTATTTATTTATTTAAATATAGTTGATGTGGAATCAGGATTATATGATGGCGCCCAGATAGAAGAGACGCTTCCAGGCTATCTCTCTCCTGGGACATCACTCTCCCTGAAAAGCTAACACTTCCTTTCAAGTTGTGTAGACTTTCATCTTCCCTGGAGAGAAAAGCTTTTCAGGCAGCAGGTCAGGTTGGTGCTCCATCGCACACCATGCCGGTTTTGCAGGCCTACCAGGCTGACCTGCTGAGAGATTGATCACTGGAATTACGCTGGGCCACAAACTTGTTTCTTCGTGCAACAAAACAGACGGCTCGTGCTATCGGCCGTTTATGGCTGCGATGGTTTCCGCGGAGAGGCACTTGTGGCTGAATCTCAGGGCCATCAAGGATAAGGATCGTGCATTCCTCCTTGATGCCCCCATCTTGTCTTTCGGCCTGTTTGGCGATGCCGTTAACTTGGTCGCTACTAGGTTCGTGAGGCGAAGTTATATGAAAAAGCCTTCTGGAAACTCCTTCTCCGGCGTGCTCAAGAGTCGGGACTGTCAGCCACCCAGTCTCGACCGGGTCTGACTCTTGACCCAAGGCGTGAAACACACAAGGAGAGTGTTTTTGAGCCGTGAACCCCCTCGTAAAGATTGGTGTGCGGCATGCCGCGCTTTGCAATCCGCCTCAAAGAGATCAGACTGGCATACTGTCTTCATAAAGAAGTCCTGAGGCTCATGTGCCCTGGACCATGGGGGTGCCCCCCCCCCCAATGGGGACAGGACAGGTAATTCCTTTCGAGAATGGCAGGAGGTCGGTGTTCATACTTCGCCACCACTGGTGTTTCGTGCAACACCGGTCTCCAATAAAGTGTTAGTTCTTTGTCTTTTTCCTACCATGTTTCAGGATGCCGAAGATCTAACATCCCCCCCGTTTAAGAAAGCTGCCAAGACTTTTGCCCCTTTCGGAGAAACTGGCAGCGTGGAAGCTACTCCCAAGGATATCTCCTTGGGTACTAAGCACTGTAGAGAGAAACTACAGGATTCAGATCTCACATCACCCTCCGCGTTTCAACGGCATGGTCTCCACTTCCATGAAACCGGAAAGGGCGCTGACAGAAGTTGCTGGGATTAGGGGCCAGAGAACATGTTCCCCTACCAGACAGAGAGTCAGGCTACTACAGTCGGTATTTCTTGGTTCCCAAGAGGAACGGGGGTCTGCGTCCAATTTTTTGATTTTCGCGGGCTGAACCCCGAAACAAGTTTAATAAAAAATGAAAACATATAATGTTTGTGTAGTATTATTTTAAGCAGACTGTGTTTTTTTATTGTTGTGACTATAATGTTATGACCAATTCATGCAAAACTCCACGTATTCCCAAAGGGTTCACATACTTTTTCTTGCAAGTGTATATATGTTAACAATCTGTTTCTAAGATGGATCTAAGTAAGTACTGACATTACTGCTCACATCTACTTTAGAGCTTTTCTAATTTCAAAACTGTGATTATGCCAATGGATGTTGTTTTGTAACAATTCACTCATTTGTAATTCACTCATTGGTCAAAATGTCTATGAGTTGAACCTGCTTCAAAGGACATTTTTACAGAACCCATTTTATCTAATCTTTTCTACAGAACTGTGTTTCCATACAACTCTGTCGTATACAACTAAAAGGTGGGTACTATTATGGGTTTCGGTCAGTGAAAAAATGTGCAGACCTCTGTAGTCTGATGTGGTTGAATTTGTTGTCCAGCCAGAAGGCGAACACTGGCCAGTATTATGAATCAGATGGCTTATCTATGTGGGTTAGGTTTCAGCCCAATCCATACACCTCCCCATGTACCATGATTCTGTTTCCTCTCAACACTGTGTGACTGCTGTGAGAAAATCAGGACCTACTGTAGGTCACATAGTAAGCTGAGTCAATAGAGCTCATTTGTTAAGGCCTCTCCATTGTAATTGTTGTTGCTTTGACATTTTCCTTAAAGCCAGTAGAAACCAACAGTTGTATTTCAGTTTGTCACTAGTTCTTGCGTATTTGCGTATTTGACCAGTATAATATAAAAATAAATAAAGAAATAAAGAAATAAAACTACAAACATATAAAAGCTGCCATTTTGGAACAACATTTAATTGAAAAACCAATAAATCTATTTAAAAAATAGGTACAAGAGAACATGCTTGTCCTCTATAAGAACCAAAATGGAATTTTGTTGATCAGTGCTATCGCCAGTCTATGGTGATTTAATGAGTATTTGGTAGAACAGGCAAAAGTCTTATTGAAATTTCATATAGTCCGGAACACTTATCTCAAAGCAGTGCTAAGTTCTATGGAATCATACTAAAATTCTCTAGAGCTCCATAAAAAGGATTTGCAGGATTGCAGGACCTCCCCAACAACCTACACATTATCCATCACACTGATGAGTGGTAATGACTCTAAATTATTATGTTCTGCGCAAACAACTAAGATGTTGATAAGAATCATGTTTGATTTATATATTTATTACTTTATAATGACTGTGCTGATATTTTCCTAGCAAGTGGATAATCAAGGTTTTACACCATTTTCTTTTTTAATGTCTCTCTATCAGGCTGGATCTGGGCTAATCAGTGTAATCGGGCCAGTCTGTTCTGGTTGAGGCAGTTATGATCATGATGCAATTTTATTCTGATTGAGCTATTCTGGTTCCTATCAGTGGAATATTAAGTTTCATGTACTGTAAAAGCACCTACTGCTGTCCATCTAAAGCTGGCTCAGGGCTACATGGATAAGCTCCAGGCCTACTTGTAGAATGTTCTGTTGGCAGACGAATCCAAAACTGAGAAACCCAAACACTACTGTACATTACAACATCAGAACATCATCCCAAACCTAAAGTATAGAGATACTGTAGAAGATAGACCTACTGTATGAATTTGGCATTGAGCCAGTAAATTATATAGGAGAATACCATGGTACTTGTGCATGAATTGAAGAAAATGACCCTAGTCATGCAGGTACTGTACATCTACAAAGATGTGGTTAAAGTAAATCAATAGTGCTTTATGGAATGCCTATATGAAAGCCTTGAACCTACAGGAAATATGGTGGAAGGGCCTAAAACGAACAGTTTAGTGCAAGTAGGGGCACGTACATTACTGATCTTAAGCAGTTCTAAGGAGGAAGTGGCTGAAATTTCTCCAACTCATTGTCCAAGTTTTTAATGCTTAAGGAGGTCACCGGATTTCTTAAAACCAAAGGTCCACATTCACGTTCCGACAAAAGTGTTTAATGCTGAATAATCTTGCTCAAAACTTTTCTTTTGCATCTTTTGTTAAATCAGGTTTTATTTTTTAATTTTTGACTCAAATGAAGATCTGATCACATTTCCAGGAAAATGTACAGTATGTACTGTAGAAAGACAAAATACTGTAATGGGTCCACAAACCTTCAAGCATCCCTGTATGTAAGTACTGCTTTTCAATTGACTTAATTAAAAGGAAATCCATTAAAAACCATTAAGAAAATAAAAAATTAATTGCCATGAGTTGGTACTCTAGACAGTGCTAAAACTTTCTGCAAGCAAGCAAAGATTTAAAATCCCCTTAAAGTCTTTCTGCCTCAGGTCTTTACACAGATAGACACACAAAAAAGAACATCTCTTCTTTTTAACTAAAGTAAATGAAGTTTTCTCTCACTCCTGAGGCGAACTCACCAATACCAAGCACTAATCTTCAGAGCCTCCCTACAGCGAGAGAAGCTTCAGTCGGCTAACCTAATGATGGTGGAGAGACCATCTTAAAGATGGGATTAGGGGTTTTGCAGAGTAAAGGTGGGGATTTGGTTGGTTCATCTACTTGCTGAGATTCGGAAGGTATTGGCTGTTCTGATCAGCATCTTTTACTCTGAGGAAGTGAATCAGCACTCAAGGGAAAGAGGATGACAGCTATGCATTGGTGAACCCACATGCATTACACATCAGTGATCTTCTCAGAGCAGAGGCAGATCTCAGAATCCCAATGCGCAGTGGTAAGTGGCACACTGAGACAGATTGCAATGGGCGGCCAAGTAGGGATAATACCCATAGGTATTTGTGAGGACGTTTTTCCCTCGAATAATTGTGCAGTGTAGCAGCAGATGCATTAAAAATGCACAAGGTTAAAAAACAAGGTGATTAAAATTTTCAAAGAATTTTTTCGCTTTTTATTTATTTATTTTTTTAAACAACATTGAATTTACTTGTTCACCTTTTAAGACAAATAATTCGGCCATGAGCATTGTGTGTTGGTTGCAAACAGACTTTTATCATCACAGCGCTAAGCAGAAACCTTTTGATTTACTGCTTTCTCGCATCCTTTAAAACAGACTTGGTTTGTCACTTTTCTTGATAAATCGCTTCAGTGCAGTTTATATATATATATATATATATATATATATATATATATATATATATATACATACAGTGGCTTGCAAAAGTATTCGGCCCCCTTGAACTTTTCCACATTTTGTCACATTACAGCCAGAAACATGAATCAATTTTATTGGAATTCCACGTGAAAGACCAATACAAAGTTGTGTACACGTGAGAAGTGGAACGAAAATCATACATGATTCCAAACATTTTTTTACAAATAAATAACTGCAAAGTGGGGTGTGCGTAATTATTCAGCCCCCTTTGGTTTGAATGCAGTCAGTTACCCATAGACATTGCCTGATGAGTGCTAATGACTAAATAGAGTGCACCTGTGTGTAATCTAATGTCAGTACAAATACAGCTGCTCTGTGACGGCCTCAGAGGTTGTCTAAGAGAATATTGGGAGCAACAACACCATGAAGTCCAAAGAACACACCAGACAGGTCAGGGATAAAGTTATTGAGAAATTTAAAGCAGGCTTAGGCTACAAAAAGATTTCCAAAGCCTTGAACATCCCATGGAGCCACTGTTCAAGCGATCATTCAGAAATGGAAGGAGTATGGCACAACTGTAAACCTACCAAGACAAGGCCGTCCACCTAAACTCACAGGCCGAACAAGGAGACCGCTGATCAGAAATGCAGCCAAGAGGCCCATGGTGAGACTGGACGAGCTGCAGAGATCTACAGCTCAGGTTGGCCTTTATGGAAGAGTGGCAAGAAGAAAGCCATTGTTAACAGAAAACCATAAGAAGTCCCGTTTGCATGCCACCATATATATATATGTATGTCTAACATAGACCTCTTACTGATGATTACTGAGAATTTTTATTTAAAATACAATTATGTTCTTTACAAATCACAAAATTGTTGTGGAAACACATACTGTACTGTACGTGCATGTGTGTAAGTCCGGGTATCTCAGGGTAAGACGAAAACGTTACGATGTAAGGTTGCAATGAAACTCCATTAGCTGTGGTATTACAGACTCTGTATTGACTTTCATTCATCTCCTCTGGGAAACTACAACCAGAGAGCACAGACTACCTGACTGCAAATCCACCCACCCACATACACACACACACACAGAGACATGCATCTTACTCTTGAGTTCTTGATCCATAAAATTTAGGCACAGGTCTTTCTTTCAGATTATGTGCCATTTTTATAATGTTTTTTTTTTTCTTTCCCTCACCCGATGCTGGCACTGAGTTTCCTCCAGGAGACATTTTCTTTCTGTCCATTTTTCTCTATGCACAATGAAAGTAATTACTGAAAATAACTCAAGCCTTAATTTGCTTAAATTACACTTAATGGGGATAAAGTGTGCATTATGGGGAGTTTATAATTTAAGAACAATTGTGCAAATTATGTTACATGCAGCAAGAAAACAATATCCAAATTACAATCTACTATTTGTTTTTTGAGAGACTCTTGGAAAGTCAGATTGAAACTAAACCTAGCGTTTAATGTAATGCTGATTAAAAACTGAAAAATGTAAATGAAGGAAATACAATTCCTAGAGAAATTGTGAAGTAGCCTGCTCAATGGTGCACTGCTTTTCCCATGCAGAATGTTTAAAAAAAAAACAGCTGATACAGTACAGTACCTAGCCCCATTGGTTACAAACATACAGTATGAATCTGTATACTGCCTGTGATTTTTCTTTTTTTCTTACAGTATATTGCAGGAATCATAAGTGGTAGAGAGTTCTTGGATTGTTTGAGAGAGGAGGCTTTAAGCTTGTGGGATGTCAAGATTTGTGTTTGTATTTTAAAACTTGGGTGCAAGAAGGACGTTTTTTTTCTAAAGTGGCATTTACTGTATTTTGTGTGTGTGAGTGTCTCATTGTATTGAGGAGTCGAATGGCTTGTTGGAAGAAACACAAGAAAATGGCAGTTTTGATCTCAGTCTACAGAAAGGTGCTTGCTGTAGTCTCCAGTGGTGTCAAAAGTATTCACATTCATTACTTGAGTAGAAGTGTAGATACTAGGGTTCAAAAATACTTCTTTAGAAGTTGAAGTATCAACCCAAGCTTTTTACTTAAGTAAAAGTTTAAAAGTACTGGTTTCAAAACTACTTAAAGTATAAAAGTAAAAGTACCGTGAGGGGCGACAAAAGCATTAAGGTCTCGCTTTCTGATCATGCAACGGGGGGGGGGAGAGATGGCGTTGTGCGCGTTCTGATTATGTGAGGAGGAGGGGGGATGGAGGCGTTGTGCGCGTTCTTATCATGCGACCGGAGGGGTTGCGCATTCTGATCATAAAAATAGAGTAACGAGGCTGTTTTTAAAAAGTAAGGAGTAGAAAGTACAAATTATTGCTTAAAATTTAAGGAGTAGAAGTAAAAAGTCGGCTGAAAAATAATTACTCCAGTAAAGTATAGATACCCAAAATTTTTACTTAAGTAAGGTAACGAAGTATTTGTACTTCGTTACTTGACACCTCTGGTAGTCTCCTTACTTTTACATTAGATTTTTATTATTTTTATCATTTTAGAAAATTCTTCATACTTCACATGGTTATATTTACATTTAGGCATTTGGCAGACGCTCTTATCCAGAGCGACTTACATTTTATATATATTATATATTATACATAATGCAAGTTGCGTGAAGTCCAGTGTGATGTTTCCACAAGTCGGTGATGATTTGGGGATTTTTGTGATGTCCATGTGCTGGTGTTGGGTCATCAAGTTCAAAATCAATGCAGCTGTCTACCAGGAGATTTTAGAGCACTGCATGCTGACAAGCTTTATGGAGATGCTGATTTCCTGATTGCCCAATCAACCATTAGTGATATTACTGTGTTTGACTGATCCGGCGACTCTCCTGTGCTGAACTGGGCTACTGTCAAGAGAAACACCTGACCTAGCTATACACATGAGCAGAAGGCTGCTATTAAAGCAACCTAGTCTTCAATAATGCCTCAGGAGCAATACAGGGTGACACTGTATTTCACCCTATAGGTTTGAAATATTTGTTGATCAATTATAGGAAAACTTACAGTATTTTCAGATACTGGATTTCTCCCTAGTTTAGTTTCAGCCAGTTAGCACCTGGCTCTCTCTTAGGACAACTATCAGCCAGGGCCAGGGCAAAGACTATCATGTACTTCCTTGAAGACATGTGGCTGACTGTATGTTCTTAAACTGCTGCTCATGCAATGTTAACAGAGGTCTAACACTAAGAGGAAGGCACTCTCTGCTCCTTCTGCTTTCTGCATGAGCTTATTTGATGCCCATGACTGTCTGGTGTCACTATGATTGATGTGAGAGTGCAGGTTTCCTGCACACCCCTGCCGCCCCCCCGCCAGAGACCATGACCGATCTGCCCTCTGGACTCCTAGTCAGACTTGTTGTGGATCTCAGGAGCACGAGGTGGAAAATGGATCAGTCCATCACATGACACCATGCACACACATTCACACCTAGGGGAAATCTAGTGAAGCCAGATATTTTTGGACTGCTTAAGGATACCAGCAAAGCCAGAAAAAATAAAAAAAACATACAGACATGGGAGAACATGCACAAAAACTCCTCGCAGACAATAACCCGAGCTCAAGATCGAATCACAGACCCTTGAGCACTGAGGCAGCAACTCTACCAGCTGCACTAATATGCCAGCCTTGTGCTAATTCTATACACCTCAGGAGTGATGATATTATATACTGCTGCCATATGAACAGCCAGAGCCTGCACCTGCACTCTCGCCACCTTGTCACTTGACGTTTATCACTGGACATCTCCTGTAAATATTGCATTGACTTGCTATATATTGTTTCGGAGCTGTGTTAGTCGTTCAGATGTGATAATAGCTTTCCCTCAGGGTATTGACTGACAGGATGTTGACAGAATTTAACACAATATGGACATCTGTCTAAATTAGAGTGAGAAAGTCTTAATTGACATTGCGCATCATTTATCAAGCTGAAGTAAAATAGATTCAGTCATAAATCATTTATAGGGAAACGTACACGTACCTTCTTCTATATGTACTTTTTTTTCCTTCTTTTTAAGATAACTTCCGAAGTCCCTGTTTTTTCCCTCCTCTTTATACAATTTATTTATTTATTTTTCTCTCCCGCACCTGAATGAAAGGGATTGGTGTTGATGTTTCCGGCCTGTCTTTGGGCACCCTGGGTGCCTTAGGGTATCACTCTGATGCACTTTCGCAAATACACAAACACACACTGTAAAAAGGTCACATATGTAGTTTTTTTTAATTGTTTTGTTTGTCTACAATGGACTGTCTTTTGTTGTGAAATAACAAAAAAAGAGCGAAAACTTAAATGTGGTGAAAATGTCCACAAGAATAATAAATGTAAATCTCAACTTGATTTTCTTCAAATTGTTTATTTGCATGGGTCACTCCATATTTCTATATTGAATACTCTGTCATTCCCCCCCCCCCCCCCCCTTATTTCCATCATGTGTAGAGCATTGAGCAAATGACTTATGCCAGCACAATCTATAGAAGTGCTTTGACATCCTCTTGCTAGTTCCCTCCTGTACTGAAAACGTGCAGTTCCTGGAATGACCACTAGTCTCCAATAGTGAATCAATCCTCATAGAACCCCTTGTCAAAATGAAATTAACATATTAACAGCCTGGTACAAAAAAAAAGTTAATTTTCAGATAGGGTCATATAACACCATTTTTCATAATACTTAATGCTTCTTATCTCTCAATCCATGCCTATTGTTTTTGTAAATATGCATACACATTTATATTTATGATCAGATAAAGAGAGATTTTGCTGAATACAATTTCATGCCATTTTATGTAGTGTCTGTAACTTTTTTGAATTAAAATTTTTATTATTTTAAAATGCTAAATTGTTAAGATATTGCAACATAAATTTGACATGGTTACGGACACTACCGATATTTAATTTTTTTTTAAGTTTTTGCCAAAAAAACAATTTAAGCAAAATAAATAAATAAATAAATAAATTATATATAGTATTAATCAAGAAATATAATTAATTTGCAACTTCCATGTTGCATAAACTTAGTAGCTTTGTTTGGCCACACACATTTTCTGCATTATCCTGTATGTATATCATGAATAAAAAAAAGTAAAATCAGCAACATTACTTTGTTTTCGCCTATACAATTTTATGTACAGTAATTCCTTAGTTAAAAACAATTAAGTCATAAAATTAGGGACATGGGTGATTTGAGTGACAGCTGTATTGCAGGTGTCAAACTTCTAGCTGTCTCCTACAGTATTGATCATTTTAACCAGCTAACTGGAATCGTTATAGTTTTACTTACCACAAGAAATGTAGGAGCTAACATAGGATGACATGTACGATATGGATAACTGAGTTCAATCAAATGCAAAGTCATGCTCTGTTTGTTCTGCCCATTCAAAACTATAAAAAAAAACAGAAGCCCATCAATTAAGACAAACAAAATAAATTATTCAGTTGTAACAAAAGAAATGCTGCCGTATAAAGAGAAGATGTACCGATCTGTCTGTGGGTATCCATAAAGTCTAAGCACACGTCTCAGTGGAATATTTAGCACTTGTCACACTTACGAGCAAAAGGATGTTTAAACAAAGGTTTTTAATTATGTTTTTAAGGTTGAAAGCTACAATAGCGTATAAATCACTTCTGTTTTGATAGAATGTTTCTTTTATTGCTGTGTAACACTTCCAGCATGCCATCACCTGGGCACAGTCTACATCTTTTCTTCTCCTCTATTTTCTTGTCATCTCACTGAATTCACATTTCATTTTCATTGGCTGTAATTTCTCTCCAGATCTCGATCTTTTTATGTGCTGTGATGCTGCCCTATTGATTTTTTAAATATATATATTTTTTAAAGTTCTTAGAATTTCACATAGTAGACCTATCCTAGTACTTTAAACCTTTTTTTTTTTTTTTTTTTTTTTTGACAATTCCTGACATTTAGTCCTACAGTAGTAAACTTTCCCTGTCTGAGGTCAGGATCACTGTTATTTTAAGAAAGTGAAATGTCAGCATAATAGAGAGAGTTTTATTTCTTGGGACCATTGTCCATTTGTCAACCAAGCTTAAACGTTTAACCTGGCTTATATCTTGAGATACAGCTTCATATATATTTACTTTCACGCCTCTTAATTACAAACACCGTCTGTCATCAGCGCCACCAGGCTTGGGTAGTCAGTTCACACGTCCACACCATGGGATGGTGTTCTTCGGCTTGCAAGCCCCCGCGCCATGTGCCCCCCCCCCCCCCTTTCATCCAGACATAACTTTGGTCATTATGGCCAAACAGTTCACTGTTTTCTTTCATCAGAAGAGAGGACATTTCTCCAAAATGTAAGTTTTTTTTTTTTGTTTTGTTTTTGGAACAGTGGCTTCTTCCTTGCAGAGCAGCCTTTCAGGTTACGTCGATATCGATCTTGTTTTACTGTGGATACAGATACTTTTGTACCTGTTTTCTCCAGTGTCTCCAGAAGGTCCTTTGCTGTTGTTCTGGGATTGATTTGTACTCTTTCGTTCAAAAGGACGTGTCTCCTTCCTGAGCGGTATGATAGCTGAATGGTCCCGTGGTGTGTCGTACTTGTGTCGTATTATTTGTACAGATGAACAGGGTACCTTCAGGCATTTGGAAATTGCCCCAAGGATGAACCAGGTTTACAATTGACTGATTTATTTATTTATTTTCTGATGTCTTGGCTGATTTCTTTTGATTTTCCCATGATGTCAAACAAAGACACACTGAGTTTGAAGCTCGGCCTTAGAATACATCCACATGTACAACTCGAATTGACTTAAATGATGTCAGTTAGCCTATCGAAAGATTCTAATGACATGATAATCTTCTGGAATTTTCCATAATGTTTAAAGCCATAGTCAACTATGTAAAATTTTGACCCACTGCAATTAAAATTATTTAAATGTAAAGATTTTTGGGAAAAAATAAATTACTTCCGTCATGCATGTTCCAACCAACTCGCCAAAATGAATTACTTCAATCTAAAGGCATAAAAAATTCAGGGTTCAACTGTAGACATGAATTCCACTTCTGTATTTTCCTTCCCCCTTTTGTTTAGTAGTCATTTAGCATTTACAATACTCTGTACACATGAACTTTTATAGTTAAACACTTAAAAAACATTTAAGTTATGTGGGCATCACCAAATGCAATGAGCAGTGTCTGAAACGTGCTTTACATCTTAAGGATGATTAACATCAGCAAGTGACTTTGAAGAAAATCACTGTTTGTGTAATTGTTTTTTATTATTATCATTATTTTTAAAGGTTTGCCTTATGCCAACAAAACAAACTAAATTACTAAAATACTGACAAATGAAGTCATTATATGGAGGACATCTGTCTCTCCCATGCACACACATGCTTTCTCAGCACCTTTGAGTCTTATTAATGCTTGTCTTATCTCTCCAGCTGAGTGATTTGTGCTGGAAAAAGGATCAGTGTCTGTCTCTTTCCTCAGGAATGATGCCCACTTATCCACTGTTTACTCAAGTCAGAAAGTAGCTTACAATCACTTTATACTTTATACTGTATCATACAGTAAATCCTACAGTATAACAATACTGTATATCCAAAGACACATTTGCTTGATTAGCATTTCCTCCAGAAAACACTCAAATGGTCACGTTCTAGCGTTTTTAATATGGTCCGAAATTAAATCCCAGAATGTAACTTATGAATAATTTAAGCTAACGAATTGCATGTGTGACCAAATTTTTAAAAGCCTTTTAAAGTTGTTTATGCAGAGTCGCAAGCCCAGAGAGCAAAGTTTGGTATACTGATTTATTTATTTATTTATTTATTATGATACATGTGATTAGAAATGAGTATAGAATAAATCAAAGGCAAAGCAAAGAAGTGATCAAAGAATTGTCACTTCAAAGAGAAGTTTTTGGAAAAAAAAAAAACAAACAAAACATTAAGATGAACCACACTCTTGAACTGATTAAAGAAAAGATAGAAACAGATGCATTCAATTAATAAGTCAAGAGGAAAAACAAACAAACAACTAAATAAATTAATAATACATACATACATGCATGCATGCATACACAAATATGCATGCATTGCTGATGAATTGGTGTGTGGAAATACATTTCTCAAGGGAAAAAATAAATAAACAAATATCTGGCCAATGATTTTTTCCTAAAGATTCCTACTCGGGGAGAGGGGGGAAAAAAAGAAAAAAAAAGCATACTAGAAACATACTTATATGTAAAATTCATCCACAGAATTTTCAGAGACACCTCCATGCATTTCCTCTGAACCCCATATAAGATTTTCCGAACCAGCTTGACCACACAAGCACTAATTTAATGTTGATAGCGACAGTGTTGGAATCACATACTGTAATTACAGCTGGTCATAAATTTGTTTTATTGCAGAACATTTTTTGGATTAAAGCACACTGAAGGGTATCCTAAGCTTTTAAGTCTCTGAAGAAACTGTGAATAAATCAGAAAAAAATTACCATGCCCTTCAAAGTGCAAATAATTTTCCCTATTATAACTTTAAATATTCTTCTTCATTACCGTCTCTCTGGTTTAGTAGCAGACAATGGAACATTTTGGGTTGATGACAAAAAAAAGAAGGAGTTGGTACGCATAACTGTGATTTTTTTTTTTTTTTTTAATCCGTGCATGGTGCATCATACAAGGATTCATGGCTGAATGCACACGGCATCATTGTAAATGTTTATCATTAAGCCTGGGAGAGACTGTGGAGAGAGAGAGAGAGAGAGAAAGAGAAAGGGAGAGAGCGGGCCTGAATGTATAATTTTTATTTTGCCTCAATTACTCTTTTTTATTCCTCTGACAGTGTGGTAATAATATTATACCAGAAGTACAAAAGTGCACTCCTTGTATATTGCTAAAAGTTCACACTGTTTGAGTTCTCCCTCTCTCTCTCTCACTCTCTCACTCTCTCCCTCCATCAAGGTTATCGTTTTGACAGAACAGACAGTTTCAGCACCCCTACGCAAGTGCTGTTTTGCTGTCAACTCTCATAGGCTTGTTTGTTTACCGTCTGTTCTGCATATTATTATCGGCAAAGCTGAGTATCACTCTGTTAACATAAGCCAATTAAATCTGAAGAACACAACTTGGATAATCTGCATACGGTTGAGTGTAAGATTTTGAATCAAAATGATGATAGACACGATACTGAGATTAAAAGATGATTCTCTCGCTGTCTTAAATGATTTACAGTAAAACATCCCTTTAGAGGAGGTTAGTTCTAACGACAGTGGGAAAAAAAAGGAAAGGGTTGTTCTAACCGGTGAGGTTGCCATAAATGCAGCACTTTGTCAAAATAAAAAAAAGAAAGACACCATGGGTCATGGGCTGTAGTCGGCGGAGGTTGTTAAAATTTAGAGGGAAACTAGATTCCTGAGGATAATACAAATTATACAACAGTTCTGAGTGCGTAATCAGATTGGACAAGTGGCTTTCTGCGAGTGATGATATTGAGCAGAACATCACTGGAATGTTTAACTACTGTATACTGTATGCATCACTCTGAGCCACAGGTATTCTAACACTCACTCACCGTCTACTGTATATTGCTTTATTTAGGGTTACTGGGGACCTTTTTTTCCTGGAGCTTATCGCAGGAGACTTACGGCACGAAACAAAGGGCACGACAATTAGAAAAATCTAAACGTCTTTGGACTGTGGGAGGAAACCAGAGCACCTCAAGGAAACCTACCAAGCACGGAGAGAACATGTAAGCTCCACGCACACTGAGCCAGGAATCAAACCCGGACCCTGAAGGTGCAAGGCGACTGTGCTAACCCCTACACACGGTGCCTATTTAAGATAGTGTACAACCCCTAAAACTGGTGGTTAACATAGATTATATGGTAAAGCTGAATAAGTGGAAAAATAAAGTAAGGACTGTCCCAGTACTGTCCACTACCTGCATGGTTTATTCGCTTCGCCCTTTGGCCACATACTGTAGTACTGATAAGAGTTTAAAACTACAGTACTTTCACACCAGTTTATTACACTAATTGTCGGTCGCCAGCTCCAACAGTTGCAGGTAGTTAGTTAGCGGAAGGATATGTGTTGGCAGAGCTGATTATACTGATTAAATAAACAGATAAATCACAATCTTATAATAGATTACTTTTGTGGAAGCACTGTGTAACTGCAGTATCATATTCAAGGTCGTGCTGTTGTGCTGAATATCAGTACACCTGTAATATTTTCGGAACTTGGCTCGCGCTTCGTGCCTACGACTGCATCACAGCTGTACTTATATCCAGTACAACAGCACTGCCTCTTGTGTGACATTGCTTACCTACACAAATGCCTATTAGTTATAATACCGATTAACATTCGTCCATTGTCTTCAGCTCTAGCTCTGTCCTATGCATGTGTGTTTTATGTGATCTCGTGTTTTACGTCTTTGGTCTGCACTGTCTAGTTATTCTAGCTGTGTATTTTGTGGTTTTGACTTTAGCCAAAGTAATACAGTAGATCTGTTTATGCTGACTTTCGTCACCCGTTACTGAGATTTGGAAAATCCCAAAGGAAGGAAAATGGAAAGGAAAATCCCAAAGGAAAAAAAAAAAATCCAACTGGCATTACTTTACAAGCAAGTGCTGAGAAAGTAATACTGGTCTTAATAGACAAACTGGCGCAAGGAACGTATTAGAAAAGCAATTGTAAGGGCTTTTGTACATACTGTATGTTTACATCAAAAGCCTTAGAGAATCAGTGTCTTAAGACCTCTATCTCACCTATGATTCACCGCAAGTTTTTGGCATTGTGAGTACGTTTCCATCTTTCCGCGCGAAAAATTAAACATGTTTAATTTTTTTTGGCGGGCCTCGCGGAAGTTTGCGGACCTTGGCAAAGTTCGCGGAATGTCGGCGGGCAATTGCGGCAACTCACGGTGCCTAACACTGCATCTCACCGTGAGTCAAACCGCACAGGTGAGATAGGGGTATTAGACATGAATAAAGAGAGTTAAAGGAATAATGTGGTAAACTGTACATTCTGATGTGTGTAGCATTGTAGTGACCTCTGTGTCTATGATTTTAGGCCGCTTACTTAATTATTTATTTCATTATTTTGGATGCCGTTTTGGGATTAGAAATGGAGTGGTAAATGTAAAATGATGAAAAGGACAACAAAAAAAAAGGTAATATTATGAATCAATAGAGATACGTACTCAATTATTTATCCAGGATACTATTTCTGCATTTCGGCCTTTTGAGTTCATATCTCTGCATCTTTAGACTTTCCAATTCATTAAATATTGATGAGAGGAATATATATAATATATTCCCATATTTTCATTATCTGCAATCTTTAACAAGTGCATTGACTCACCTTGTTTCCTGAACTCAGACTGGTGTAAAGGATCTACTGTCCACCTCCTGCAAGCACTGTCTCACATACACTTTACTTGCCAGAGATTTCTTACAGTAGTGTGTGTGTGGTTGTAAAAACACATGCAATTAGATAACACCCATAAAACGATGTACTAATAATGTTTAAAAGTTTATTTATATAAGCATGACTGCCTTAGTAAATTTGCAGTTTGTTGCATTTCTACCGCAAATTGCAAAAATATAGCATGGGGTCAATTCCAAATCGATTAATTTAGCACCTGAAATCTGATTTATTAAGTCTGACAGACACTTTGGCAACCGTAATGATATCAACAAACACACCCAGAGACCTCGCGTTAATTTAACCATTCTCATTTCCATGAAATGAAAAAAAAAAAAAAAGTATAACATTTACCAAGATTTTATGATGAGAATGTCTATCAAGATTACGCTTCTAGCTCTCATAATGCTGAAAGAATGTTTGGAAATGGTGACAGTAAAATCACAGCATGTTGATAAGTTATGCCATCAGGACTTAAAACCGATATAGAGATGGTGGGAAGGTTTGTAGCTACATGACCTTGTAAAAGAAAGAAGATTCATCCTTTCAGTTTACATTTATACTTAGTAGGAGCACCTGAGGCACATCATCATTATTATTTCTAGGTTCTAGGTTGTTGATCTGAGGATGTGGAGTCGAGCCCCACCGTCTGTGGGTTGCTACACCCCATACTATCCAGCCACTGGATGCAGGATTGGGAAGGACATCCGGCGTGAAACCTCTTGATGGGAGCAGTTGAAACTCATCATTATTACATTTGCAATTAACGCATACCGCCCAGTCCCTTCTCCCCTGTATCACTTATGCTATTACTTGTTTTTTAAGAATCAGACTGATAGTTTCCTTAAAAATAAAAATTTTCAATTGAATTTGGTTCCCAGTCATTTCTGATCTAGAGTTAAAGTGTGGACGGAGTGAATCAACAACAACAACAAAAAAAACTACCTCATATCCCCCTTGCGATTGCACGTTCAGTTTAGCAGGCACACCCCAATAAATGGAGAACCGGGTCTCCTGCCTTGTTTAGACTTTAAATGGAGGAGATTGGTCAAACTATTTGGGAGCTATAAAGCATTGTTTGGGACCTGACCAAAAAAATTTTTTGATTTTGCTGTAGGAATCCGTTAATTTTGCACTGTAACACACACACGCCACACACTCAAATGAACGCCATCTAGCAATTTTTCATTTTCTTGCACAATTGTTTTTTTTGCACAATATTTTACTGCTGCTATTTGTACAATAGTTTTTTCTTTGCTGCTATTAGGACACAAAATCTTTACAGCATTTACCATGTCATGGACAATTTATTTGCACTACCTCAATTCAGCGCTGTGTACTGGCCGGTGCTACATTCACAGATTAGGCTAATTTCCCAAATTGCCAGTAGTGTGTGTGTGTGTGTGTGTGTGTGTGTGTGTGTGTGTGCATTGTGATGGATTGGCCCTTAGTCTCTTGGACAGGCTTCAGGCCCCCCTGCTTCCCTGTATACAGGATAAAGCAGTATACAGTACTGTATGTGCAGTATACTGTATAAAGTGAGTAAGTGAATGCATTTAATGAGTTTAACACAATTATAGATTTTGTTTTGTTCAACTTGCATACGGCCACAAAAAAATAGCATTAGTGCTAAAATACTTAATGCTTCTTATCTCCTGATCCATGCTTAATTTTTTTTATAAATATGCATACACATTTATGTTTATCAGATTAAAAGAAAGACACGTGCTAAATACAATTTAATGCCCTTTTATGTGCAGTAGTGTCCGTTACTTTTTTAAATTTCAAATCTTTCAGTGATCTTAATTATCATTCAGATGAAACTTTAGATTTCACATGAAAAGACATAAAGCTGAAAGCGTACAGTATTCTTCTAAAACGCTACAGTAAATTGTTACGATATTACAACATGATTTGACATGGTTACGGACACTACAGATGCTTTTTCTTTTTTGTCTTTAAGCTTTTACCCAAATCCAATTTAAGCTAAAAAAAAAAAAAAAAGATTAGATGCTTTTAGAAGCTTATACTAAATTTTGTAACAATACTCATGAAGAAATATGGATAGCTTGCATTTTAAATGATTATCGTTTGAAGCAAGACATTATAACCCTGAAAAATATAAAATTCTATAAAATCATCAAAAGATATAAAGACAGCTAAATTTAGCAACCTGAGATTTTTGGGAAAGCTTCCATATTACAGTACATACTGTAAACTTCATTAGTAGCTTCTTTGGCGCGCACACATTTTCAGTATCATATTTATTAAATAAATAAATAAATAAATAAATAAATAAAATCAGCACCAATATTGTGTTTTAGCTGATATTTTACTTGAGTGGAAATTTTGTCCTTAATCAAGGCTGCACAGTATGTATGATGATACATTAATATGTTTTTGAGTAAACACACACACACACACACAGAGAGAGAGAGAGAGAGAGAGAGAGAGAGAGAGCGCGTGCGTGAAAGAGAGAGAGAGAGAGAGAGACATCACTGGACGGTAACCGTTAATGCGCGCGCTCTCTCTCTCTCCCTCTTCCTCTCTCTCTCTCTCGCCCTCTCTCTCTCTCCTTCTCTCTCAAATTTTTCATTCTCTCTCTCTCTCTCTCTCCTTCTCTCTCCTACTCTCTCTCCTTATCTCTCTCTCTCTCGGCGTGTTTGCATGCGTGTGCTGTGCGTAAGCGGTGGGAGAACGAAAGTGGCACGAACAGAGAAACTTGAGGGTCTTTCAGTTTTATCCACAAGACGCTGGAGCGGACGAGCTGTTCCGGAGAGCAGCGTTCAGTAGTATAGCGGACTAGTCTTCTCTGCTCTTCATGAACGATGGGATTCCTCAGCGCCGCCGACGTGCTCCTCATCATCACCCTCAGTGTTTTTACTTCAGCTTTGGGGGCGAGCAGCTGTGAGTGTTGTTAGTCTTGCTTTTTCCTTTTTTTTTTTAGTGTCGGTACAAATCCTATGTGCTATGGAATTGCATGAATAGTATCCAAGAGTATCCACTTATACCTTATACAGTGTTCGTTTATTCTCCAGAGTGGAGTGTGCGTAAATGCCGCGCTGGACATGAAATAAATAAATTAAAAAAGTCCGATTGAAATGAAGTGATATTACCTAAAATTACCTAAAAAATGTTTATTACATGACGTATAACTCTTAACGTGGGCTATACGAGTTTGTATGGAGAAAATCACAAGACGATAGATACTGTATGTATATATCTATTTAATTACGCACCATTGTTTATATACTGTATATCAGCTTTTCTTCCCCATCCAAACTCATCTGAGAATTCTACTACCAATGCTTCCTACAGTACATGTCATGTGCTTGTTTGACTGTAATGGCATGCTCTGATAATTCTGTATCAGTGTAATTACACACAGACAGGAGTATATCCTCATGCAAATCAACTGTAGTCTAGTCAGTGATGGTATATTAATGCAGTATATGATCAAACCATAAATATTAACGTGTAAGCCATATGTAAGGCAAATTGCCCAGTTAGACATTAAGAGACAGAGGGAATAAATCTGTCTGTGATCCAGTGCTGAAACCTGCCTTGTGACTCTCGGATTCAGCACCACGGAGAGCAACCGCTTTCCACTCAGTGTCTCATGTTTTGTTCTACTGTCTGTTAAAATCGTACATTTTCTTAGGACAGTGTTTTGTTTTCTCCGATTGCTTATGTTTGTGTGTTGATAGATGCTGCAAATCATGATTAATTATACAATTATACAGCCGAGGCTGAAAGTTTACAGACACCTATAGGTTAAAGATGTTCAAACTCACACACATTTGTTCCATAACTCCACACATTTCATGGTAATATTCATTTTCTGTGTCATTTCAAGGTATTTCCATCTTGATGGCAAGATGGATCGAGCCAAATGCTTGAGCAGAGATTCGACTCAATGCCACTAAATAAATAAAGGTTTAAAAAAATTAAGCTAAAACAATACTGTTGTATCCATATGGGATGATTATATACTATGCTAAGATAGCTCTGTAGATTTTTTTTAATCTCTTCCTGCCAAGATCTCTCTGACTTTCATGCACACACTCATGATGTCAAGTAATCTCCTCTGCGGGCATGAGAACACGGGAAAATGCTTACCAAGCCATGCAGCGCGAAATGGATCAGCACCCTGGTGCTTTTTTTGCTTTCAAGTTCTCTTCAGAAGTTTGTGTGTGCAGGTTCTGAGGTGGTAATTACATTGTGGTCTGTGTTTAAGTGATTTGTGAAAGGGGAAAAATGGACAGGGTGGGAAACCACCTTTGGTTTTAATGAGTTTTATTTTTTTTTTTTTGGTATCAGCGTTTTACAACCTACAAAAAGATTATTTTGCTGAAATCAAAGAAAATAAACAACCATGAATAATTATAGTTTAAATCAGCCCTTATACCCTAAAAGGTACAGGAATATCAGTTTGACCTTCACTGAAGCCATGGAAAAGAAAATCATACATTAACATATTTAACTTAGGGCCAGAATTTCCAAGATAAATAATAGTAAATAATAAATAAGTAAACTCATTAAATATAATAATAATAATAAAAATAATAGTAATAAATAACAACAAACTTAATTCAGTAAAATTGGAAAAATATCAATATGTAAGTGCAAACAAGGGCAAAATCATTGTGTGTGTGTGTGTGTGTGTGTGTGTGTGTGTGTGTGTGTGTGTGTGTGTGTGTGTGTGTGTGTTAGCATTCTTTTTTAACCTAATTTGGTTAATTAAGACCTTTCACCTGATGAGCTGAAGTAAGTAAATAATTAAGTGATTTAGAATGACCTAAAAACAAAAGTGGAAAAAAAAATTATCATAGTCATATAGTCCCACATAATTACCACTTGATACACACACATCTGTATTATAGAGTTGATCAGTAAATATTCATAGTGTGTATTCTAAAAAGCCATTACGCATACGTTATTCAAAAGTCTCTAATCTGTCTTGGCTTTGATTGGGGTAATTAGGTGGGTAGGTGGGTTAAGGGTTTTGGAGCATAGTGTCTTCACAAAGAAAGGAAGGAACTGAGTTAAATATTTAAGTAATATTAATATGAATATTGACAACAATAAGCCGTAATATAATACAATTGGTTTGATAAAAAAAAGCCAGACTGCTTGTAATTATTAGACCCTCACCATATATATACAGTATATAGTGGTGTGATAAACTATTTGCCCCCTTCCTGATTTCTTATTCTTTTGCATGTTTGTCACACTTAAATGTTTCTGATCATCAAACACATTTAACTATTAGTCAAAGATAACACAAGTAAACACAAAATGCAGTTTTTAAATGAGGGGTTTTATTATTTAGGGAGAAAAAAAATCCAAACCTACATAGCCCTGTGTGAAAAAGTAATTGCCCCCTGAACCTAATAACGGGTTGGGCCACCCTTAGCAGCAATAACTGCAATCAAGCGTTTGCGATAACTTGCAACGAGTCTTTTACAGCGCTCTGGAGGAATTTTGGCCCACTCATCTTTGCAGAATTGTTGTAATTCAGCTTTATTTGAGGGTTTTCTAGCATGAACCGCCTTTTTAAGGTCATGCCACAACATCTCAATAGGATTCAGGTCAGGACTTTGACTAGGCCACTCCAAAGTCTTCATTTTGTTTTTCTTCAGCCATTCAGAGGTGGATTTGCTGGTGTGTTTTGGGTCATTGTCCTGCTGCAGCACCCAAGATCGCTTCAGCTTGAGTTGACGAACAGATGGCCGGACATTCACCTTCAGGATTTTTTGGTAGACAGTAGAATTCATGGTTCCATCTATCACAGCAAGCCTTCCAGGTCCTGAAGCAGCAAAACAACCCCAGACCATCACACTACCACCACCATATTTTACTGTTGGTATGATGTTCTTTTTCTGAAATGCTGTGTTACTTTTACGCCAGATGTAACGGGACACGCACCTTCCAAACAGTTCAACTTGTGTCTCGTCGGTCCACAAGGTATTTTCCCAAAAGTCTTGGTAATCATTGAGATGTTTTTTAGCAAAATTGAGACGAGCCTTAATGTTCTTTTTGTTTAAAAGTGGTTTGCGCCTTGGAAATCTGCCATGCAGGCCGTTTTTGCCCAGTCTCTTTCTTATGGTGGAGTCGTGAACACTGACCTTAATTGAGGCAAGTGAGGCCTGCAGTTCTTTAGATGTTGTCCTGGGGTCTTTTGTGGCCTCTCGGATGAGTTGTCTCTGCGCTCTTGGGGTAATTTCGGTCGGCCGGCCACTCCTGGGAAGGTTCACCACTGTTCCATGTTTTTGCCATTTGTGGATAATGGCTCTCACTGTGGTTCGCTGGAGTCCCAAAGCTTTAGAAATGACTTTATAACCTTTACCAGACTGATAGATCTCAATTACTTTTGTTCTCATTTGTTCCTGAATTTCTTTGGATCTTGGCATGATGTCTAGCTTTTGAGGTGCTTTTGGTCTACTTCTCTGTGTCAGGTAGCTCCTATTTAAGTGATTTCTTGATTGAAACAGGTGTGGCAGTAATCAGGCCTGGGGGTGACTACAGAAATTGAACTCAGGTGTGATAAACCACAGTTAAGTTATTTTTTAACAAGGGGGGCAATCACTTTTTCACACAGGGCCATGTAGATTTTGAGTTTTTTTTCTCCCTTAATAACGTAAACCTTGATTTAAAAATTGCATTTTGTGTTCAATTATGTTATCTTTGACTAATAGTTAACGTTTTTTGATGAGCAGAAACATTTAAATGTGACAAACATGCAAAAGAATAAGAAATCAGGAAGGGGGCAAATAGTTTTTCACACCACTGTATATATATATATATATATATATATATATATATATATATAATTTTTTTTTTTTTTTTTTTTTTTTTTTGCAAACAATGTAGTCTTGCGGAATAGTTTGAGAGACTATTGTGACACCCTGTACCTGATCAGTTTCACATGAACGTTTTTTGTTGTTGTTTCTTAAGACAGACAGTGACCTATGAATCATTCGAGCATGAAAAAAAACATCTAGCTGAAGGCATGAACCAGTGAGAAACAGGTGCAGATGATGACAGATGATCAGCCAGTGATTAGTATACTAGTGATGCTGAATGCTGAGTGATTGGACCAGAAGAGAGGGGAAATGAGGTCGCTGCTGAGGTTATCAGCATAAACAACCTATTTTTATTGTATGTTTAGGCACTCTGCAGCCTGCCACAGTAAAACGTTTGCTCCAATTTCTTTCATTTAATTTATAGTGTGAAGACTTTTGCACAGTACTGTACTTTGTGATCAATTTGATAGAAAAGTCCTAAAAGCTAGATGCAGTTTGCAGGGGATTAGGTTTGGTGTAGCCACCTTAGAATCCTGTACAATCTGTGTGAGAGATGTCACAAGCCATAATATTCACAGTCAGTGTCTACACCTTGCAGGAAGCGGATCTGATCGCAGCAGTGTGTGTGATCCAGTACGGAAGCTTGCTTTGTGACTAAATCGTTCGGCACCATGGAGAACAAGTGTTCTCTCTGTTTCGCATTTCGTTTTACTGTTTCAGATTGTATAAAGTATTTTCATAGTTTTTAAAGCGCAGTAAAAACCATGAAAGTTCACTAGACAGCCTTTGGTTAGTTTTTTTGTGCTTGCTGATCTTTGTGATAGACTGAAAATTATTATTGTTTATTTGGTTGAGATCAAAACTCTATATATAATTTTTCCACAATGATGCCTCTTGTACATTGTCTTAGTATTCTCCAGGGGTATGAATAATTTCGGGCTTGACTGTACCAAGGCTAAAAACCATTCATGCTCTAATTTTCACAGCTCCAAATATTCATTAATAACAAACACTCAATTGGTGTCAGTTGGTCTTGAGGTCCTTTAATGGCATTAAATAACTAATAAGACATCTAAAATTTTTATAAACCAGAAAACTCTGCAACGGTTCTGAATCCATGTGAATATAATTGATAACTGGGTGCAGATTTGATTTATATTGTAATTCTGTAGATAACATGACCTTATAAATATCCCAATGCAATTTGCATTTTCAATTTCAACCAGTGTGAGGCGTATAAAGATATAGAGGAAATGAAACATTTTATATAAGTGGAACCTCGGATTACGAGCATAATTCGTTCCCGGAAGTGGGCTCGTATTCCAAAACACTCGTAAACCAAATTAAATTTTCCCATAGGATATAATGGAAACTCAAATTATTCGTTCTACAGCCCAAAAAAATAAACACATAAAAATAATTAACACAAAATATAAAGTAAAAATAAAACAAATTAACCTGCATTTACCTTTAAAAAAACTTAAAAATAAATCCCGACAAATAAGTGTTTCCGTTTGTGCACCCAGACACACACACAGACACACACACACACACACACACACACACACATTAACGGAGAGACCGTTTTTAAAACCATTTAAAAATTAGCAAGGAACATCGCTAGTCACACTCGCGTGAGCGCATACTAACGGAATCACTGCTGTAAAGTAAAACAACAACAAAAAACTAATTAACCAGCTCCTCACCTTTGAAAACAATCGCGACAGAGAAGAGTTGCTGTGTGTTTGCGAACCTGAGAGGAGTGGGGTCTGTAAATCCGAGAGAGAGTGTGTGTGTGTGTTGGTGTAAGTCAGTGGTTCTCAAACTTTTTCTGTCATTCCCCACTTAAGGGGGTGAGCGAATTTTCAAGCCCCACTTGTCAACAAAATAATAATGAAATCGGCCAAGTTTACTGTTTATTGAAATAACAATTTCTAAACCAATAAGATCAAACAACACCAAGTTCAAAATAGATAAAATACACGTGCAATTGTTATAAAAGGCTTACGTTGTCACTTACAGTATCTTTGCATAACTGACCCCATGTTTATTAGCTGCTCAGCAATCGTTTGTAGTTTTTTTGCACTGGCCAATTCTGTATGCAACTTTGAATGAAGCCATTTGTGCTTTGATTTTACCATGCGATTCTCCTGCTGTCTGTATTCTGCCAGCTTTCATTGAAAGAAGTCGAGTGGCTTATTAACGTGACTGGACTGTGTTGTCTCCAAGTGTCTTCCTAATTTGTTGGGTCTCATGCGGTCTGCTGCCAGCGGTATAAGACATACTGTAAAACACACACGAGTCTCTCTACTGCCCCCACCATCCCCACCATGAATCCAAGCTCAAGATAGACTTCATTAGTGGTGGGCGATATAATCAAAAAATCTTCTATCACGGTAGAAGCTATTTTCTACCTCGATAACGATATATATATCACAATATAGCAATTTGTATCTGAAAATGCATAAATAAAAATTCAAACACAAAGAAACTGTTTTACATAATGTCATTTTATTTAAACTGTGAATTGCTGAGGTTTGCCGCATTTTTTTTTACTTTGGCCATATTCATTTGGATGCTTGGATTTCAGATGATAGAAAAGGTTTGACGTGTTTCCACCACTTGTTAAAACAGTGCACTCGTGTACCTTCCAAATCACGTTCGTCTCATCCGTATCACTTTTCTTATACCCAACCAATTCCACACCACAGACGAGGCACATTTTTTCTTTACAATCTCCTCGTTCTTGGTTTTGTCACATGTAAGTAAACTCACTGCTGCTGCACCGTCTTCTTCCATTGTCGAAGTGTATGTGAAGCCAAACACATCAAAAGTGGGACGAAACCGCGGCACCCGATTGAACCAAATATCTGCGCAAATGGTTTATTTGTGCAGCCCGGTGGATCGCGCAGCGCAGACCAACTTCAGCAGCGCCGCTCGAATCGCAAACCTGCGCGATTTTACATTTTTTAAATTTAAAATGTAAGGACTGTTTAATATTGTTTCGCCTGGCCATGCCTGGTTTGTACGTGCGCATCCCAGCGGGGTAAAATGTACTTTGATGGTCGGCGCGGTTTATTTCTGTCAGAGTCGCGCAGCGCTGCCCAGTGGGTCACGCAGGTTTCAATTCAATTTACTTGTATTAATGATCCATTTATTTGTGTGTGGTTGTTTAGTTTTGAGAGTACGCTCTTCAATATCAATAAAGAAAAGCATGAATTAGAATAGGTACTTTCCTATTATTTTCCACTAATTCCCTCCCGTTCATTGCGCCCCACCTGTCATGTCTGTATTCCCCACTAGTGGGGCCCCACACTTTGAGAACCACTGGTGTAAGTGGATGAGCGCACGCGCACACACACACACACACACACATTCGCATTTATAGCCCACCTCCTCTCAGGTGCCCAAACAAACAAACACACACACACACACACACTCTGCCTTACAGACACACACACTCAAAAACTCTGCAAGCACTAAGACCCATAGGTCTCGGCTTTACAGCCCCCCCCCCCCCCATCCCCCTACACTCAGGTTCCCAAACAAACACAAGAATTCTGCTCTGTCGCGACTGTTTTCAAAGGTGAGGAGCTGGTTAATTAGTTTTTTGTTTTTGTTGTTGTTTTACTTTACATCATTGATTCCGTTAGTATGCGCTGACGCGAGTGTGACTAGCGTTGTTCCTTGCTAATTTTTAAACGGTTTTAAAAACGGTCTCTCCATTAATGTGTGTGTGTGTGTGTGTGTGTGTGTGCACGCACATTACACACACGCGCACGCGCACACACACACACACACACACACACACACACACACACACACACACACATTGTGTGTATTCACCCAGCAGGCGAGACGATTACCTACAACTCCGCAGTGCAAGAGGGAGAAAAACTGTTGGCTCAGTTGTGATAACATGAGGCTCGGCATCAAAACAAGAAGCGCATGCGTGATACATGATACTCTGTGCTTGTAAACCAAGACAATGCTTGTTTTTCAAAAATCTTTTTAAAAATCTTTGCTCGTCTTGCAGAACACTCGTAAACTGCGTTACTCGTAATCCGAGGTTCCACTGTGTGTGTGTGTGTGTGTGTGTGTGTGTATACAGTATATATAATTATCAGATATATTAAAAATATATATAAATAATTATCAGATATATTAAATATATATAAATAAAAAATGTATAACAAAAATAACAAAAAAGTCAGTGTGGCTGCACAAGAGAATAGCAATATGTAGCTGAATCGATTTTTTTTCTCTCCCAGCTCTACCAGGTACTGAGAGGTGACTGCATCCTGCTCTAAAATGACCTTGAACAAATTATGTACAGTACTGTGTAAGAGTGAATATATATGCCACCAGCAGATGTGTTCTTTTGTTATGGTTGCTGTTGTTGGTGGTGGTGTTTTTGGCAGAGTTGCTTCAAATCTTCAATGTTACAGTAAGTGAAAATTCTAATTAAATGTATGCCAACAAGGATTAACGGGTGTAAATACATTTGCCAGGACCTGTATAATATCCATATTCCTTGTTATCTACTTCCCTGGGAAGTTAACTTAACTAAGCTCCACAATTCTTCTACTTATATACCCATGTGCATTTCTTGAGATGAGCATTCTTAGTCTGTAATTATGCCTTTGACTTTCAACCAAGCACCTACAAAGATGTTGAGCCCAAGGCAATGAACCGCAATGGAAATAATATCAGAACTTTAAAGAATGGATTATCCAAGATAGAATAATTTCATTCCATATATCAGCAGATTTCATTCAGCAGATGGTAAAGGATTAAGTCATCACTCAGTTTGAAAGAATTGATGCACACACTACACTTATGCAGTGCATTATTAAATTCTTCCTTGAGCATATCTGCTCCTGTCAAGATTTTGACAGATGATGATGATAGGTGGACTTTTCAAAAAATATCCACAAAGAAAAACTAGAAGTGAAGGTTTGAAGAGTGAATTATGCTTTTTTTTTATCTTTCTTTAACTAAAGGTTATTCTTTAACCTATATCTATAAACCTATAAACCTATATCTTAAACAACTGACCCCAAAAAGCACAACCTAAAAAGAGATGTCTACATTAATGCTTGCTTTATCATTCATAACTAATGATAACAAAAGCTGATAAAGCTTTTTATTGAATAAGAATCAGAATGGTCTGAGATGAAGGAATATTCAGGTAATAAAATCTGGCAAAGAGAGACTATGAGCTCCATTTCACTGCTCCAGACGTTTCTGCCAGCGATACTCCTATTAGTGCCACCCAGGTTGATGTCTTACTGTATACTGAATAACATTTCATGTGAAAAAAATGTATAGACGATCACTGCCTGATCCATGATCATGATGGACTAACCTGCCTCTAGACACACGAGTCCCTTTGTGGTACTTAACACAGCACACACACACAGCTGGTCAGTTACTTGAGAGGCCTGACTGGTCGATAGGTTTATTAATAGGTTTATTAATTCATCATGGAGTCAATACCTTTGCCAGGAATGCTTCAGTAGGTTTGGCCAGAGCATGACGTTTAAAAGCCTCAAGATCTTTAACATGGGTACTGCATGCTGACAGATGTTGCATACGATTTGCCGACTCACCTAACCATACTGTATTGACTGCCAAAATATATTTTTTTAAAAAGCCTGTCTCAAGTGAGAATGGAATTTTTGTTTTATGTAAGAGTCAGAAATGTACCCCACCTTTCGGAAAAGATTTGAGTGGTGCATGTGCTCCCAGTAGCAAACTATTAATCTGTTTGTGGTGTACGCTTCTCCACTTTTAAGCTACAGTAGAACTCAAAAAGAGATGCTTGTGGGAGATTCTGCAAGAGAATGGGTTTAGGCTCAGAACATGCACAATCTCTCTCTTATGTATCACAATTCTGTTGAGTGGTGAGTCATGTATTGTCACACTGACTCCAAAATAATGCTTTTACCTTATTTTATACATTTATAATAGAGATGCACCAGTCAATCGGACAGAAGTTCGGCCGACGGTCAAACGGTCATGCCCGATCAGCCTTGAATGGTGCAACACAAAGGCATTTTTACTAACGTTACTTTATCAAAACTTTTTCTCCAAACTCTGTGAACGAGTTAGTCTCAAGGAACACTCATTACACACACGTTCACACCAGTCTCAAAACACTGCAAATTCGCGCAACTGCTCAACACATGCTCATTGTCAAGTCGAGTTCTTAGATGTTGGAAGCTGCAAAATTAATAATTTTTTTATTCAGGTGGTTGTGTTGTCTGAACTATTTACACATTTCCATCCCATGTGGGTTAGAAATAACAGTTATACAGAATGACAACAGAAATACTTGCTGCTCAGTGAAAATGTAGTTAAAAAAAAAAAAAAAAAAAATTTCTCCCTAATTTATTCCTCCCCATCACTAGGGGGCTCCCACATTAAGCTACTACTACCACTCAGTCAGGAGGGACGAAGACAATCACATGTTTCTTTCGAACCACGTGACGCCAGCCGGGCACATCTTTTCGAATTGCTCGCTCATGCACCGTTGTGGGCGGCGTAACACACTCAGCGCTATCCGCTCCTTCCGCTTGCGTGAGCTCACAGATGCTCCTGATTGGCTGTAGAGCTGTGATTAATGTGGGATGTACCTCTCATCCCTCCCCTCTGAGAGAGCTCGGCCAATCAGATTTCTCTAGACCTCTGGCTGCAAGAGGTTACAGCATCACCCGGGAATCAAATTCGCGATCTCCAGATGAAACTAAAGTTGTATATAAAGTTATATAATTTCTTGTATATAAAGCTATTTTTTCTCTATTTTCTTATTGTTTAACTGCTGCCCTTGGTTTTTAGGTAAGAAACTTAATGCGACTTATTAAATTCAGTTTTGAGGCTGTTTAAATCTTTAAAAAATACTTATCTTTTAAAAAATATTTATATGCATCCTCTGGTGTATGCATAACTTCCCCTATAAACATACCTTTCTTCTGGTTTAACACAAAAAGACACCTAAATATATAATGTTGTTTCCATCCATCCACTGTCTCCATCCATCCACTTATCCTTTGTACTGTAGATTCACGGCCCTGGAGCCGATCCCAGGAAACATAGGACACAAAGCGCAGGGTACACCCTTGATGAGGTGATAACTCATTCCAAGGTACTAACATACACATTTAGTGGTACACCCTGGGCGTGTTCATTTAACTTTTATGTCTTGGGACTGTGGGAGGAATCTGGAGTACCCGAGAGAAACACACCAAGCACCATGAGAACAAGCAACCTCCACACACACAAGATTCAAACCCTCAAACCTTGACGGTTCGAGGTGACACTGATAACCACTAAGCTTCTAGATGTTGTCTTATATCTTTTAATGTCTTCTCAATCAAAAACTTGTCTAGGTAATGGGAACAGATGGCACTGAATTCTTTTTTGCAAGCTTCAGCAATGGCATGTGAGCCAGCTGAACTTGTCTTCATCTGTTAACAGGCCCAAGTGACACCTTGTTTCCATGACTCCCATAACTTGAAGTGCAGTCGGTAAGATCTTAGTGCCCATTGAATTTTCTGTTATCTCCTTAAGGACCAGAAGTAAATGTGCTACAGTGCTAGAAATACGGCATCATATGTTTCTGCTGTCTTTTATTCAGGGCTTTGTGTTGCACACGCAAGGCTTCAGTCCTAATGAAGCCATTGGTCTCTCAACCATGTACTGATATCAAGCCTCATACACTTGGCTTATGGCCACTTGCTGCTCCTTTGTTGTATACTTCAATGCAGTAAAGGCACTCACTCTTCTTCTTCTTCTTCTTCTTCCGTGGAGCTAATAGGCTGCTTTGTATTTGCTTCTTGTTGTTACTGCAGCGGCAAAGAGGAATGCATTTTTCTTTATAGCAGGGTTTCCAGCAATGTCTAATGCACATTCCACTCTCCACAGTGGCAAAAAAATAATGCAAAATCAAAGGATGGACTCAAATTTATTCTGCATTGAGGGCAATGTTCTCTAAGTGGCAGCTGAAGATGCTCTGGTCTCAAGCAATGTGGTCATTGCTTGTGTTAATCAACTACTAACTCTTTCAGTGTCTTGTTGTGATGAAACAGAACACCTTTTTCTGAAACCCCAAAAAGTTGGAGGAAGTTAAACATTTTTGATAAGCAGTTTATGATTTTTCTAGTTACTTAATTTAAATATATTAGGTTCACATAGCTGCGAGTGAAACTCCTTACCGTGAGCATTTAGTGCTTTCCGATGAAACATGTTGCAAATCAAACTGCCCTGGTGGTCTGGAATGAAAAGAACTAAATCATCTTTCCTTATATTCTCTCTCCTTCTTTCCTCTCCCTTCATACTGTATACTCTGTAATTGCTTTCGGTAAATGTCATAAAGTGCACTTGGAATGCACAAGTACAGACATTAGAAAACAACAAAAAAAGCAACGTCCTCTACGTTTTCTTTTAGTCTACACATATCTATCTATGTAGGAGTTCTAGTGCTTCTAACAAAGATATATATATATATATATATATATATATATATATATATATATATATATATATAAATAAGAGGGCACATAAGATGACATGTTGCTTGAAGTGCTTAATCATAGTAACAAATTCAAATTTTATTTGTCACATACACAGTCATACACAGTATAATATGCAGTGAAATGCTTGCACGACCGCCAGTGACCTTAAAAAGAAAATAAAAGCTTGTACGTAAAATAAATAATCAATAAAAAGGAAATACTAAAGAAATAAATTTAACTAGTAAAATTAACTGTACAATAAGGGCATAATAAAATATTGCAAAGTATAGAAATATAGGGTATATGTATATAGAATTTAAAGTGTCAGTGGTTGTGCAAATATGCATGAAAGGTGACTAATGAAAGTGACATGTGCAATTGTCCAGATGTATAAATATTTAGTGCAAGTGTGTATGAATGTGTCCATGATTGTCCAGTCAGTGTTGTGAGCTTAAAAAGATGTTATTAGTCCTGTGTGGAGGTGTGATTGAGAGACCTTATCGCCTGCGGGAAGAAGCTCCTCCTCAGCCTCTCTGTGTTGGCCTTTAGGGAGCGGAATCGCTTCCCAGACCGCAACAAAGAGAACAGTCCATTACTGGGGTGACTGAGGTCCTTCATGATCTTCCTGGCCTTAGTCCAGCACCGCTTTCTGTAGATCGAGTGCAGGTCAGGGAGCTCAGTGCGGATGATGCGCTCGGCTGATCGCACCACCCTCTGTAGAGCTCGTCTGTCCTGCATGGTGCTGTTCCCGAACCAGGTCGTGATGTTTCCCGTCAGGATGCTCTCTATGGTGCAGGAGTAGAAGTTCCTGAGCACCCTGGAGGGCAGTCTAAAGTCTATCAAGCGTCTGAGGTGGTAGAGACGCTGCCGGGCTTTTTTCACCACGGTGTTGATGTGACAGGACCATGACAGGTCCTGCGTGATGTGAACACCGAGGTATCTGAAGCTGTCCACTCTCTCCACTGGGCTCCTGTTGATGACGGGGCTCTCCTGCTTTGTACTAAAGTCCACTATCAGCTCCTTTGTCTTACTGACGTTCAGGAGGAGATTGTTCCTCTGGCACCAGTTCTCCAGATTTCCAATCTCCTCTAGGTAGTCCGACTCATCATTGTTGGTGATCAGTCCGACCACGACGGTGTCGTCAGCAAACTTGATGATGGAGTTGGAGTTGGTAGTGGCCACGCAGTCGTGGGTGTACAAAGAGTACAGCAGGGGGCTCAGAACACAACCCTGGGGGGCTCCAGTGCTGAGAGTGAGTGTAGCTGAGACATGTCCGCCCATCCTTACTGCCTGTGGTCTGCCAGTCAGAAAATTGGAGATCCACTGACATATAGATGAGCTCAGTCCCAGGTGCTCCAGCTTGGTGGTGAGTGTGGAGGGAATTATGGTATTAAAAGCAGAGCTGTAGTCGATGAAGAGCATTTTAACATAATTCCCTTTCCTAGTGTCCAGGTGAGTGAGTGATGTGTGGAGGAGATGAGAGATTGCATCGTCTGTGGAGCAGTTCTGACGGTATGCGAACTGTAGTGGGTCCAGTGTGTCGGGTAGTGAAGAAATGATGAAGTCTCTGATAAGGCGTTCAAAGCACTTCATCACTACTGAGGTGAGGGCTACAGGGCGATAGTCATTGAGGGAAGCAGGATGTGGTTTTTCGGGACAGGAACAATGATGGACTCTTTGAAGCACGTGGGGATCACCGCCTGAGATAAGGAGATGTTGAATATCTCAGTGAACACAGGTGCTAGCTGATCTGCGCAGGATCTGAGGATACGACCTGAGATGCCGTCTGGTCCTGCTGCTTTCCTGGTGTTCACTCTCTTGAAGGCTCTCCTCACGTCGTGCTCGGAGATAATGAGCGCATTCCCGGTGTTGGCAGTGTCTTCCTGTCTGCAGCCGTTAGCACCGCTAGCATTAGCGCCATTAGCATTAGCATCGCTAGCGTCTTTAGCTGCAGCCTCGAAGCGAGCATAGAAGGTGTTGAGCTCGTCTGCCAGAGTCGCGTCCGCGTTCGTCATACCGGATGTTGGTGCTTTATAGTCCGTTATTGTCCTTAGTCCCTGCCACAGGCTCCTAGAGTCACTCTGTTGAAGCTGTGACTCTAGTTTTCTCCCGTAGCGCTGCTTCGCCTCTTTCACCGCCTTCCGCACGTTATATGCCGCAGCCTTGTACGGTTCCATGTCCTCCGACGCAAGTCCCCTGTTGTAGGCAGCTGTGCGAGATCTCAGAGCGTCGCGGATGGTTTTATCCACCCACGGCTTCTGGTTGGGAAATGTTCTGATAGTCTTTTTCTCCACCGTATCGTCTACTAGCTTCCCAATAAATCCCACAACCGCTTCCGTAAACACGCTGACATCATCATCGGAGCTGTTTCTGAACATGTCCCAGTCTGCGTCATCGAGTGCATCCTGTAACGCGGCCACCGATTGGTCCGTCCAGCGCACGACCTCCCTCTGAACCGGAACTTCCTGTTTCAGCCTTTGTTTATATTTTGGCATGAGGAAGATGGCGGCGTGGTCGGATTTACCAAACGCTGGACGAGATTGTGGCTTGTAACCGTCTTTGACCGTGGTATAACAATGGTCCAGTGTCCTTTCGCCCCTGGTGGGGCAGGTGATGTGCTGATAAAAGTTCGGCGTTGCGCGTTTGAGGTTGGCACTATTAAAGTCCCCCGCCACAATGAGCGCAGCGTCCCGGTGTTGTGTGTGGTGCTGTGTGAGTGCCTCATGCAGCTCGCATAAGGCAGTTTCAGTGTCTGCTTGTGGTGGGATGTAAACGGCACTGATTATGACCGATGTGAACTCCCGTGGAAAATAAAAAGGACGACACATGATGGACAGTAGTTCCAGGTTTGGTGTGCAGGAGCGTGTAAGAGGAACAACGCTCGCGCTGTTGCACCAGCTGTTGTTCACCATTAAGCACACGCCGCCTCCCCTTGACTTCCCCGAGTCCCGCGTCCTGTCCATGGGGTGAACCGAGAAAAACTCGGCTGGTTGTATGGCGTGGTCTGGCACCGCTGGGTTCAGCCATGTCTCGGTGAAGCAGAGAAGGTTGCAGTCCCGAATGTCTCTCTGGAACTTTATCCTGGCCCTGAGGTCATCAAGTTTGTTCTCCAGTGACTGGACGTTGGCGAGCAGGATGCTAGGCAGAGGTGTGCGGTGTGCACGGGCTCTGAGCCGGTTCCTCACTCCAGCTCGTCTCCCTCGAGGCCTCCGCTTCGCGTCGCGTCCATTGTTCTCCCTCAGGATCTCACTCGGCCAGCTCAGATCCGGAGTTAAAAACGTCGAATTGTGAGTACATTGTGTACCAATAGAAACAAGAGTGTCTCTATCATACCTAATGTACTCAATGGTGGTGATTTTGCTGATTTTAAAACACTGAAAACTAACTTAAATAACAAAAACAAAGAAAAGGTGGTCGGAGCAGTCGTGACGGCAGCCGACCTCACCGGCGCCATCTTGGAATAACACGCTGCACTGTGAGGCAACTTCAAAGGACTGAGCAGAAAAGTGTATAATTCTACACTATACAAGATGAGCGGAATTTAATTGAACGTGTTTTAAAACGTGTACAGCGCCTTCTGTTGAATTTTGAATTGAGTGATTTTTTTACATGTTACCATGAAGTGCGCGGAATCTAGGCACGTTTATTAAGTAGATTTCAATTGCACACTCATAAGCGTGTATTAAAAAATGTACAGTACAGTGTCATCTGTTAATGGTTTTTTTCAAGATGGATTTTTTATGATATAAGGGAGTTTTCCATTTAAATTTCAAAGTAGCATATTGTTTCTTCCAGTGGGCCAATTGTGCTGAAATAAAGCCTATAGGTTACCTCAAGCTCAGCCAAATACATCTGTGAAAACCCCATGTCACGTTTCTTACTCTGTCTGCGTCTGGAGTGTGTGCGTGGCATGAACGCGGAGGAGGCGAGCTGACGGTTTTCCAAAGTCCTTTTATTAAACATCAAAAGGTAAACAAGTATCCAAACACAAACTGAAACTTCAATGCAACTAAAGCTAGACGCCTGACTGCTGTTCAGTCAGGCTATTTATAAGAAACAAACAAATTAACTTCCCTCGGTTCAGGTGAGCTTCTACGTCACCTGACCGAGGTGCAAACTGGGAACTGAAGTCAAATATCAAACACAAACCAAACTACAAACCGAAACCAAAGACGGGCGTTAGGCGCCCTCTAGGGGTTAACTGTCACAGTACTCCCCCTCAAAAAAAATGCTCCTCCGGAACATCACCGGGGGCCCCGGACACCAAACCCAATGTTCTACCTTTCGCCTCCTTGCCAGGAGGCTGGGTGACGGGGCTGGAGGCGTGCTCGGCGGCTGCAGAGCTGGAGGCGTGCTCGGCGGCTGCAGAGCTGGAGGCGTGCTCGGCGGCTGCAGAGCTGGAGGCGTGCTCGGCGGCTGCAGAGCTGGAGGCGTGCTCGGCGGCTGCAGAGCTGGAGGCGTGCTCGGCGGCTGCAGAGCTGGAGGCATGCTCGGCGGCGTGGGAGCGTGCAGCGCGCTCGACGGCGGCGTGGGAGCGTGCAGCGCGCTCGACGATGGCGTTGGAGCGGTCACTGCGCTCGACGGCGGCGTAGGAGCGTGCAGCGCGCTCGACGGCGGCGTGTGAGCGTGCAGCGCGCTCGACGGCGCCGTGGGAGCGTGCAGCGCGCTCGATGGCGCCGTGGGAGCGTGCAGCGCGCTCGACGGCGCCGTGGGAGCGTGCAGCGCGCTCGACGGCGCCGTGGGAGCGTGCAGCGCGCTCGACGGCTCAACGTCGTCCTCAAAGCCGGGAGGCGGCGGCAGACCGAGTGCGTCGGTCAGTGGCTGCTGACACTCTAGCTCTCTATCCTCGAAGCCGGCAGGCGGCGACAGAATGAGTGCATCGGTCAGCGGCTGCTGACATGCTAGCTCGCTGTCCTCGAAGCCGGCAGGCGGCGGCAGAATGAGTGCGCCAGTCAGCGGCTGCTGACATGCTAGCGCGCTGTCCTGGATGTCTGGAGGAGGCGGAAGGATGACGCTTTCCAGCTGCGGCGCGTAGTCCTCCGCGCCGATCCCAGGCAGTGGCGGAATTGGGAGCATGTCGTCCGAGTCTGAGAGAGGGAGGACCTCCGAGACTACAGCCTGGCTCTCCCGAACCTGGACGAGCAACTGTTGGAGCCGCACCACCTGCTCCCGCAGGTCTCGGATGCGCTCCTCGTTGTCCTCCACCCACTGCCTGTAGCACTCTCCCGTCTCTCCCTCGGCAGTCACACCCCTCCAGGGCGTGCACCGGATGGCGAACCCGCTGCCTTTCCAGCCATGTCCCACCATCCTCTCACTCTGCGTCACGTTCTCCTCCTCCATCACCGCCCCCTCGGCGTACCTGGAGTTTTCCCAGCCTTGCCAGAACTCTGTCTCGCCGAGCTCCTTGCTGTCCTCCAGTAAACCCTCCTGCTCCACCAGCAAGCTGTATTCCCAGCCGCGATACATCTCTTCCTCGCTGTCCTCCCGCCAGTTCGCCAGCTCGGGCGAGATGGTCTCCGCGCCCCCCCAAAAATAATCCAGGGGGAAATCCTCCGCCATGCCACTTGGACGGTCTAGCTTTCTGTCACGTTTCTTACTCTGGCTGCGTCTGGAGTGTGTGCGTGGCATGAACGCGGAGGAGGCGAGCTGACGGTTTCCCAAAGTCCTTTTATTAAACATCAAAAGGTAAACAAGCATCCAAACACAAACTGAAACTTCAATGCAACTAAAGCTAGATGCCTGACTGCTGTTCAGTCAGGCTATTTATAAGAAACAAACAAATTAACTTCCCTCGGTTCAGGTGAGCTTCTACGTCACCTGACCGAGGTGCAAACTGGGAACTGAAGTCAAATACCAAACACAAACCAAACTACAAACCGAAACCAAAGACGGGCGTTAGGCGCCCTCTAGGGGTTAACCGTCACACCCCATTAAAATTAATTCAGTAGTTTTTACGTGATGCGTGCACAAGCAAACAGAAAGACAAAAAAAAAATCCAGAAAACATCTTGACATATTTTATTACTCATCTTACGTTCTCCAAAGTATTTTTTCCCCCAAATATCTTCAATGTATTGACACGCCGACTTTACGGTTTAATTGTATGTATAGATTCAGGAATTTGTAATAAATTATACATCTTTTAGACAGGTAAAATATATAATCAATGTATATAATAAAATTTATATTCTCAAGTCTGTACATGTTCAATATTTATTTATTCAATTATGATCATGAATATATTGAGAAAGTATCTATTTACCGGTGATTTATCTAAATAAATTTTTTTTTATACATTTACGTTGATAGTATCCATGCAGTAGTGAAACGCTGGAATAAGTGCATTGGTGTAGCAGGTGATTTGATAGAGAAATAAAAGTCGTCTTTGCTCTCATACCTGTGTTCTGTATATCCCACTTTAACTTGAACACCCCTCATATTTATTTATTTTATTAACCTTTCTTACCCAGAAAGATGCATAAATATGTCTCTGTATTCATTCTTGTTGTTTAGCATTTAATGTTCTGACTTCACTGTCACTTACCGAATATCAGCCCTGGCACCACATTTAAGAAACACTTTATGTAAATGTAATTGGTGCATATATTTGACTATGAACAAGAGAAACCAGCAAATATATTCTGGTAAGCATAAGATGCTAGGAATAAGTTTAGACACACTTCACTTGCGTGTTGTGGTTAATCTAACGGAACACATCTTCCCTATATCAGACATTAGTCATGCTGTTACTCACACAAACTAACTTAACAACAGATGCATATAACAGTCATCATAGCAGGCAGTATTAAAAGAAAAGAAAAAATCGACAGTGCTGCAGCACACCAAATGCTGAAACTTTACAAAACAATACTTTAATGATTGCTGATGTAAAGCGTATGTTGTTGCTTTACTCGTTCAATTATGGATTCTTGTGCCTCCGCTATAAAAGAATAAAAGCCTATAATTGCATTAAAAAGAAAATCTGACATGTTGCTAACTAGCACAGAAAATGCAGGTTTATTTTTGGCTTCTACCTTCTTTAAGTTTTCAGAGATGGAATTAAAAAAAAAAAAGTATAATCACTCTGAAGAAAAAACTTATAATAATTAAAAAAAAACCTTTTAGAAGGTAAAAAAAATTGTAAATGTAGTAAAAGATAGGGAATGTTTCCTATTTTAAGATTCTCATTTTTATTTCTTTACACTTTTACAAATTTCAACGTTACAAGTATTTAAATTTATTGGCAGATACTTTAGCTTTTTTTCCTAGAAGTACAAGGAAAAATGTAAAATTAACCAAATGAATCTAGTGAATCTATCTAAAAACCCTTTAAATAAGACTACAACAAATAAAAAATAAGATTATTCAGCTTACTTCTAGTCAACCTCTAGTGAAATCTTTTGCAAAAAATTCTTGTTTTCTATATTATAAATAAAAGAAAGGATGTGTCTGTACTGTACAGCATCAAAACTCTTTTAGAATCATATCTTTATGTTTTATGCATTAAAGGACCTGAAACCAGTCTCAGAAATTTTTCTGCCTGTCTTATGTCTGTCTGTCCAGCCAGATTAAATTGAATTGAATGAAACTTTGGCCGTACTTAAGTATTTCTCTGCACCATAAATGAAATCAAAATGTTGAGTAGAAGTGGAATTATCAGCACTTATGTGCTAGATTATGTCACAGCACCCAGCGCTGTTTTTACAAATTAAGCTCAGCAGAGCCAATTAACACGATAGTTTACAGCGTATATACAGACTATGCAGTAATGCACCTGCAAGCTGCCCAAATCCTCAAGAAACAGAAATGAAAGTACGACACATGGCTTTCAAAGGTGGAAAGTATGAAATACTGTGAAAACTTGATTTTCAAAGGTGACTGGCAGGAAGGCATGAAAAATACCTGAACTGAAAGCCCAGTGTAATGCACTAAAATGCCCATCAGAATGCGTTGGCTACCCTATATCTATTAAAGCTATCACGCAAAACTGGCTGAACAAAATTTAACGACACTTTTGCAGTACTTAGATATCTCCCTGAAGTTTAACCTGCACCATAAGTGAAATCAAAATGTTGAGTAAAAGCGATGTTATGAACAGTTATGTGCCGGATTTAATAATCTACTTTGAAATAAGGTACTAATACTGTAAGCTTAACAAACACCTGCACCAAAAGATATCTTTGTATTAATTAGACAGAGTATCTTACACCTTGAAGACAACTTAGCATAAACCAGGTGTAAAATACTTAATCTATCTCTTTGTATTAATAAGTTAGACAAAGAATTCTGATGTACAGTACAGAAAGACAGACAGAAGTGTATGTGGGCTTAAACCTGAAATAATATCACTGATTACATTATGTTCAGCTTTTCAGCTTATGTTTAGCTTTAACCTTTCAACTATTTCTAAAAACTTTTTTTTCCATCAATGACAGGTACTAACACTAGTTATGGATAAATTTTTAATTATTTAATCTATTCTCACTTGCAAATGTGTCGGTTTTTGAAAAAAACATTTCAAGCTTGATAAAAAAAGTTTTAAAGATATTCATCATATTTTGGTGACATTTTTGGAGTTCTGTCAAACAAGCAATGCTTTTATTTTACTTATATTTTATCTTCTGTTAAATTTTTAACTGTATTAAAGTGCTCTTTAATTATAGAAACAAATGGAGCAGAATGAATACTAAAACATTCTGTCTGCACTTATGACCCAACTCCAACATGAGTTTCATAAACTAGGTTGAAAAAAGTTAATTTCATTCCTTTTAATATGCTGTTTGTAGGGCTAATGAAAAAAAGTTAATAAATAATAAATAACTAAAATAGATAAATAAATGCAATAATAAGGTCAAACAAGGTTAAAATGTATCAATTGAGTTAACAAATTCTGCATTTAATTTTCCTGCAAATGAAAATATATATTCATTCATTAATTTTCTATACCGCTTAATCCTGTGTTCAGGGTCGCGGGGGACCTGGAGCCTATCCCAAGAGACTTCGGGCACTAGGCGGGGTACACCCTGGACAGGGTGCCAATCTGAAAATATATAATTAAAGTTTAATTGACTCTGTGCCTTTTTCTTTTCTTTTTCCATTCGTGACCTGAAGGCGATTAACATTACAACTTGTGCTGCATGTTTGAAATGATGCACTGAAATAAATCATGGGCGCAAAAATGGGTTGCATGAAATTAATACATAATATTATACCACAGCAGGGTTGAATACGCAATTCAGGATGCAGGTAATAATTTTCAATAATAACACAGCTCTGAGAGTAGTTACTGTAATATAATTGAAATGTGTATATTATGTTCTTGGCTTTAATACCTTATTATTTATGTACAGTCGTAACAGCTCATTCAACAGAACATGTATGGTGGTGAACTTTACTGTACATAAGGTGATAATGATAGTAAAAAACAGATACAGTATAAACTCATGGTTTTTCTAAACCAAAAGGTATAATTATTGAAATATGAGTAGACATTTTGTGTCTGTCTGGCACTTTTGCTACAGAGAGTTTTCAGGACATCAGGGTTTCTGTGTTCTCAGTAAAATTTCAAACACATTTTGTCTCATAGATTTAAGAGAGTTACAGTAATGCCTAGGGGCTGATTTGATTTATACTGCAGTACTCTTGATATCACAATTTTATAAATATCTGGGGTTTTACTTAGCAAAGTAAACTATTGGCAATAGTTTATCGTGCACCCCCTGTAGGATTATATAGGAACAGCAACATTTTACCACCTCAAAAGCACACATTTATACAGAAAAAATGATTCAAAATAAAATGTTAGGATTTTGATTGATGAATTTTGGTTAATTTCAGATTAACCAATTTTAAGATTCTGAGCATTAGGTTGTGAGTTCAAATCCCCTAGCTGTCATAGGTCTATTATGGGGTCCATGAGTCAGGCCTTCATGATTGCTTGCTCGGTACACACACAAAAAAAAGTATTAATTAATTAAATTGAATTAAAATATCAAATAAATAAACAATTCTGGTTCTGACATTAATATTATGTCTGTTTTGGTAAAATTATATCAAATTCATTCAGACCCTTTTTCCCCCCCTCGCCAAGTGAAGAGTGTTAATTTCAAACAGATTATGAGAGTATTATTCATTTAAAGCTGCGTGAAGGCATCAATCAAACGCAAAAGAAGAAGAGATAATAACTGTTCATAACAGTCTTAACAGTTCTAAACAGATCAGCAATATAATAAAATAAATCTGCAGCAAAGTTACACACCCGCCGGAGGATTAAAGAGCGAGTGAGCTTTATTATCCAAACTGGGGGGAAAAAACATCATTATTTGCAGTGGCTTTAAAATATTTGCATTAAGTTTAATTATGTTGCATTTTTTTATATTCATAAGAACATTCAAAGGCCAGAAACTTGATTAAGAGAGAAACGTGTATATTAGAGGTAAACACAGAGAAAGATTCTCAACCACACATGTTGCAGCATTATACAGTATATACTCTACTGTACATACACAACATATCATAGATAACACTTTATATCTGCTATCTTTTTTCTTTTCCTTTTTTTCACTTCTCCCCATCTTTTGTATCAATAATGTTTCTTCTTTTTCAATAATCCACTTTAGTTGACTTCTCTTTCCCACAATTTATAATATCTTGATTTTCCACTGTTTCCTCACTACCCTCATTTATTCTGTTTGAATGGTGACTAACTAGAAGAAATATGGTCACATGCATCTGTTGTTTCACTTTAACACTGCAACGTTAAAATATGCAGCACCTGAGCCATGCAGGGTTTTTATGATGATGATTTCATTATTTGTCACTTGTACATTATTTAGCACAGTAAAATGTTTTTTCAATTAAGAAGCTGGTGTCAGCCGGCTTACAGCGCCCATGGAGCAGAAAGGGTTAAGGGCCTTGCTCAAAGGGCTCAACAGTGGCAACTTGGAGGTGCTGGGGCTCGAACCCCTAAACTTCTGATCAGTAACCCAGTTCCCCACAATCTTAACCGATTGAACCACCATTGCCACTGGGAGTTAAAAACCAGGAATCCTGACCACTAGACCATACAGAATAGACCATAGTGTTAGACAAAGAGGCAGTGCATGTGCAATGGATGTCATGTGTTCATGTTTGCGCAGAACTCCGACCAACATAACCAAAACCAATTGTAATGTTTTGTATACTTTCATTTAAATATGTTGATACATACAGTAGGTTTAGATTTTTTTTCTCTGGATCGGGTTCTGTAGGTGACATCCTCTGTGCTCAATTAAAAATATCAAAATGTATCATCTTGTATCTTTTATTTTATGCCATCAAACGCATGAGACATTCGAGCTGCAGAAGTTTTCCCTTCACGATAAGATGGCAGGTTTATTCATGCTCATTATTTGTCAGGGAAAAGTTGCGGCGCTCAATATCTGCAATATTGTCCTGTTGTTTGGACGAATCCTTTGTGTCGTATCCATTCACTGCATTATTCTGTGAGACAGTCGTTAGACACTCAAGCAGACGTGTTTTTTTTTTTTTTGTTCCTTTCCTCCAGGACTCAGGTACATGCTGTCATGCTTAATTAACTCCTAACTTAGAACGTTCTGGCAAAATGCTTGCTATTTTGTGTGGATATATATATAAATATATATATTTTTGCATTCATGCCACCAGCATAATGGCATAGACATAGCAGTATAGTCCTTTTTGTTATACATATAATGGATCAGCTATGTCAATATTCTTTTGAAGTTACATTGAGGTGTGAAATAGCAAAACTGAATGGATACATGTGTTTCATTACAAGAAAGGCAAAGAAAACAGGACGTAGTACCTGAATACAGTCTACGAATGGCTCCAGTAAGGTTTGCTTGAGGTCCATTGTTCCTTTGTGTACTTAAGCAAGCACACAAGTGACACAAGAGTGACACAAATTCGATTAATGCTGCCAATGGACTGAATATGGGTTAAAGTCATTGCAAGCGATTTGAATTTGATATCGTCATGATCTGCTCGCTTATGTCATTTAACACTCGGTTCAGGTCCAGACTGAAAACTGATCTAACTTATACATCAGGTTTATCACATGATAACTCAATTCAATGGAATATATGTATGTATAATTTTTTATTGTAGTTTTAACATAAATCAGCTTATGGCTAGACATAACAGCAGTGTTTCCCGCACATAGAATAGTTTCAGGATGGCCACCCAAGTATATTTGCTATATCTTTTTTTTCCGGGAAAACGATACCATCCGCGATCGATTAACAAGTAGCGGACAGATCCCTCTCGTGCTAGCAGGAAAAACAGGTACAGAAGCGGTAGCGTGAGAGCAGTGTCCTGAGAGAAAGGAATATCAGCACAGCTGTGATGCATTCGTAAGCACGAGGCTGAAGATATCACAGCATTGATATTCAGTACAACAGCACAACCTCTTTTATGGTGTACAATCCTTTGTTCCATACACCAAGTAGTTCACTTGTTCAGGGGTTAGAGAGGGGTTTGGGATTCCGCCTTGTGTTAGAAGTTAGTTAACTTTGCAGCTCGCATTAGACATGAACGGAACAACAAGAATGGTCCAAAGCAATTAGGAAAGACTTTCTAAGCAATTTCTAAGGAGACAAAGTGTTGTTTACGATGACAAAGTATCAGATGTGTTTTCTTGCTGAAAGTGCTTCCATGAAAGGTTTTGAATGTGTGCTTTGGGAGGCAGCTGCTCTTCCCTCTTTATAGTACTGAGGACCAGACCAACCTTACTTTCACCCGTGCTGACTACTGGCAGTTAAAAATGATTTCTAAAATACCTGTGATCCAAGTAATACATATAGTTAAACATGCAAGTGCACTACAGCACTACACTACTCATTAAATGCCTCTCATCCAATCAGATTCCTCGTCTGAACTAACCGTTGTACGACATACAACATAGTACATAGTACGTTTTTTCTTTTCATGCTTCTGCAATAAATACAAGCTAATAATAATATATTTATTTGTACACAAAATTGGCCACTACATACCATTTTCATGCAAAATTGTGCTGTAAAGTACATGTGACAAATAATTGAACATTCTTCTTCTTCTTCAAATCACATATCAAGTGCCAATTAATTTATTTGCATAGCATAGCATTCCGCGCATCTAGGTGCAAATATCCCAAACTGGATTTTCATTACGTTAAACCTGCAAATTGGTTTAGATATTAATCCAGCACTGCATTGGATGTGTAGTAGCCTGGTCGTCAGTTTTCAAAATCCTGACTATACTTCATCCACTCTTTAATAGAACAGATGGCAACCTTCCTTCTTCACTGTCTTTAACAGCTAATGCAAAGTGGGAAGCCAAGAAATGTTCACTTTTTTTTATCGGCTGTAATGAACAGTGGAATAATACAATCGCTGATGGACCTTGACCATGGAACGTGATGAGGGTAAAAAAAGAAACTGTGTGGGCGATAAAGAACAGAGTTGCTCGTTGTCCATGCAGGAGGGGTTAATGATTGTTAATGGACATGGTTTTGTGGGGAGCATGTCGTTTTTCATGAGAAAGAATTCCATTTTTACTTCTACATACAGTAGCTTTTATTTCTTCATCTGGATGCCTTCATAGATCATACGCGTGTAACATAAACATGCATTTACTTTCGCAATGACACGTCAGATGTTTTGTATGTAAAGTTTGCATTCCAGTTTAAATGTGTTATTGATTGGAACTTGATGTACAGAGCTTTCTGTAAATGGCACAGCTTGAGCGGTAGCTCATTCTGCATTTCCAAAAAGCCACAGTTCAATCATGGACTGCTTTGATCATGTAGTGTCAAGCTTTATCATTGGTGCTGGAACAATGGGAGACGAAATTCCATCATGAGAGACACAGTTCCCATTGAAATCCATTATAATCAGGTTTTCTTGATATCCCCGGATTGGATTGGATCCCCGGATATCTCTAAATTCAAGGAAATAACATTGCACACAATTTTGTTTTGTATTAATTACTTTTTGCATGGATTACCCATGATACCATGAAAAGCATTAACACTAAAACAACCCATGTTTCAAGTTCCATTTGTGCCGCCTTGGTAGCTCTGGCCCCTGGGAGCATGACTCCATGGAACCAGAATGTTAGCTCTGGATCCTTTGGGTTCTGTGGGTTGTGTGGTGGGACTTGTTGAGTGGACTTGTTGTTTGTCCAGTGTATTCCATTAGGATCTGGCGAGTTTGAAGGCAAGTTCTTCAAGTTCTTGGCACTTTGCCTCCTTGTCCCTGTACGCAGCAGGCTGTGGTGCACTGGTTTGTTCTGGTGCCTTTCTCTTGTGGCCAACGTTGACTTTTTTGGGGGGCAATTTGTCCTGCATTGGCTTTTCTGTGGGATCGACCCTGACGGACTGTCCTTTGGTACGAGCCTTGGAGTCATGGAGCCTTGGGTGGCCATGATGCTGTCACCAGTTTACTAGTATATAATTGATAATCAGTATTTTTCAGTTCACCTGTTGGTTATGGCTGATCGGTGTAGACATACTGTACCAGGCCACTGCATTATTTATCATAAATAATTTTAGCATGTTTTCAGAGGTGTCAAGTAACGAAGTACAAATACTTCGTTACCTTACTTAAGTAGAAATTTTGGGTATCTATACTTACTGGAGTAATTATTTTTCAGCCGACTTTTTACTTCTACTCGTTACATTTTCACACAATTATCTGTACTTTCTACTCCTTACATTTTAAAAATAGCCTCGTTACTCCTATTTTATTTCAGCTTGTCATTAAAAAAAAAAAAAACATCCGGATAAATCGCGCCATCCGGATGAAGCGAGTTTGATGGTGGTTGGATGATGTAATGTTTGCATGTAGTTCTGTTCCAAGTTTTCTGTTCAGCATCCTGACTCTGACGTAAGCACGTAAGCACGTCGAGCGGGACGAGGTAACTAAGCGTGTGTAATCTGTCACTGGTCATGCGCATGAGAGAACAAAAAAGTAAATGGCACATTCGCTAACAACTCCGTTTGTCTATGTGATCTTTATTTTCTTCTATACCGATGGACGTTATAGATGAGAAGTATAAACATACCATTCTGACACCCTGTTGGTTGGTACGTGATCCATCGCACCTGCACATGATGTTACGTCACACACTCCAGCAAGGACGTTTGAATAAATTAGCATTTTCAGTTGATAAAGTAGATGAAGCTGTCCGTGTTAGAGAGTCAAGATTCGAGCGAAATGTCACAACCAAGCACCAGCGAGGAAGAGATGATATATATACTGTATGCGCACACACACACACACACACACACACACACACACACACACACACACATATATATACTGGTCCTTCTCAAAAAATTTGCATATTGTGATAAAGTTCATTATTTTCTGTAATGTACTGATCAACATTAGACTTTCATATATTTTTAGATTCATTACACACAACTGAAGTAGTTCAAGCCTTTTATTGTTTTAATATTGATGATTGTGGCATACAGCTCATGAAAACCCAAAATCCCTATCTCAAAAAATTTGCATATTTCATCCGACCAATAAAAGAAAAGTGTTTTTAATGCAAAAAAAGTCAACTTTCAAATAATTGTTCAGTTCTGCACTCAATACTTGGTCGGGAATCCTTTTGCAGATTCTTGTGTCTTGTGTCTCTCAACTTTCTCTTCACAATATCCCACAGATTCTCTATGGGGTTCAGGTCAGGAGAGTTGGCAGGCCAATTGAGCACAGTAATACCATGGTCAGTAAACCATTTACCAGTGGTTTTGGCACTGTGAGCAGGTGCCAGGTCGTGCTGAAAAATGAAATCTTCATCTCCATAAAGCTTTTCAGCAGATGGAAGCATGAAGTGCTCCAAAATCTCCTGATAGCTAGCTGCATTGACCTTGCCCTTGATAAAACACAGTGGACCAACACCAGCAGGTGACATGGCACCCCAGACCATCACTGACTGTGGGTACTTGACACTGGACTTCAGGCATTTTGGCATTTCCCTCTCCCCAGTCTTCCTCCAGACTCTGGCACCTTGATTTCCGAATGACATGCAAAATTTGCAACCTGTAGCCCATTTCCTGCACACGCCTGTACACGGTGGCTCTGGATGTTTCTACTCCAGACTCAGTCCACTGCTTCCGCAGGTCCCCCAAGGTCTGGAATCGGTCATTCTCCACAATCTTCCTCAGGGCCCGGTCACCTCTTCTCGTTGTGCAGCGTTTTCTGCCACACTTTTTCCTTCCCACAGACTTCCCACTGAGGTGCCTTGATACAGCACTCTGGGAACAGCCTATTCGTTCAGAAATTCCTTTCTGTGTCTTACCCTCTTGCTTGAGGGTGTCAATGATGGTCTTCTGGACAGCAGTCAGGTCGGCAGTCTTACCCATGATTGCGGTTTTGAGTAATGAACCAGGCTGGGAGTTTTTAAAAGCCTCAGGAATCTTTTGCAGGTGTTTAGAGTTAATTAGTTGATTCAGATGATTAGGTTAATAGCTCGTTTAGAGAACCTTTTCATGATATGCTAATTTTTTGAGGTAGGGATTTTGGGTTTTCATGAGCTGTATGCCACAATCATCAATATTAAAACAATAAAAGTCTTGAACTACTTCAGTTGTGTGTAATGAATCTAAAATATATGAAAGTCTAATGTTTATCAGTACATTACAGAAAATAATGAACTTTATCACAATATGCTAATTTTTTGAGAAGGACCTGTATGTGTGTATGTGTGTATATATATATATATATATATATATATATATATATATATATATATATATATACATACATACATATATACATATATATATATATATATATATATATATATATATATATATAATAATTATTATTTTTTATTAACCACTTGGATTCATCATTCATTCTGACAGCACTAATGTTTATTGTAGACAACCATACTAAGCCTGCCCTGGCTGCACTAATTTTCTTGTATGTTGCCCTCACAGATTCCTGCAGCTAAGCTTGGATGTACATTTACATTCCAATAAAGGTTACCGATGACGTGCCTCTGAAGTTTGACTTTTTGCACCATTAAAATACTTATAGGCAACTAGTTATCATATCTTCTTCTCCATAAAACATGTTAATGCTCAGTAGTACACATATATGGTTCTTTAATGTATTTATATTGTACTAAAATGCATTCTTTTTCAATTGCCATATACAGTATCCCAAATCACTATGGCCGTTAAAAAACACATTTTTCTTTTTTTTATGAGGTGTTAGTGTACAGTAGTATACAGGCCCGTGGCACAGCCTAAGCTTTTATCCTTAATGCTTTTTTCCCCCTCACGTTACTTTTACTTTTATACTTTAAGTAGTTTTGAAACCAGTACTTTTACACTTTTACTTGAGTAAAAAGCTTGAGTTGATACTTCAACTTCTAAAGAAGTCTTTTTAAACCCTAGTATCTATACTTCTACTCAAGTAATGAATGTGAATACTTTTGACACCACTGCAAGTTTTTAGTTTTTCCAATTTGTGAAACAGGTGTCAAATATCACAGTTTCTTGCCTGCATTTTATCTACCACAATTTTGCTCTGCTGTTTTTTTTGTAGCTTCGATCCACCGGGAAAACAATTAACAAGTTAATTAAACTTTTGTGTCAGTAGGATTTATTTTAGGCATGAGACACAAACTGATCCAGAAGAGCAGTAATAATGACTTCATTAGCAGCATTTACAGCGTTTACTTGCCGCAGAGTGACTTAAAACCAAATCTACTCATGCTGTTTCAGTACGTCTGGGTCTGTGGGTGTATTCATGTACGCCGTGTTTAGTCTGTGATGTGTTTTCTGTTTGGTGCCGTTCCATTACCCAGGTGAAAATACAGAAAGCGTGCTCAGTTGCAGACAGACATAACCAGTCGGAGGCCGTCTACAGAGTTCCAATCAAAGTGTAGTGCGGTGCAATTACAGTGAGAAAGCAGATTGATCCTGAATTGATGTGACTTGAACAAAGTAAACCAAACATACCATGTATTTCAGAATGCAGGCAGCATTTTCCTTCAGATGCAAGCGGATAAACCCAGGAAAAAGGAAATGGCCGAGGTGCTGAAGCAGAAATGCTGGGGATTCTGGAGATTTTGACAGACAAAGAATAAAAGAAAACAGATAGTAGCTATTTCTGGCCACGTCTATAATTATCTAGTTATTTCTTGAGCACAGCTCTGTGTTGTCCATGACCAGATGATTTTTATGAAAAAGCTTTGATTATTTTTTTAGTTAGTGTCTCTAACTCCGTCAGACACTCGCCGATGTAATTACAGCACACAAACATAATAAACCACAGCTTTTAATGTATTAATCCTTCAAACGTAATACATTTCTCACAAATGTATTTATTTTAATTGAAATGTATTACCTTTGTGTCATAGTCACATTAAAGCTGCAGATTTGTATACTGTATATATATTTTTTATTTATGCTTTATTACTGTATGTGTATGGGCTGTTATTACATTAGTGGGTGTTACCCTGTCAATCAATGTTTAAATACTTTGTTTCTTACGGTGGCCCAGAAGGGCAAATTATCTTTCCCATATATGTGTATGTTTTTTCCCTTGTAAAAGTTTTTTTCCCTTGAAAAAAAATTCAAAATTAAAATTTAAGTTTCCTTGAAAAAAAATGTAAAATTGAATTTTTTTTTCAAGTAAAAAACACACATTTTCAAGAGAAAGAGCACACATTTTCCTAGAAAAAAATTTTTCCAATGGAAAAAAACTTTTTCAAGAGAAAAAGAACACATTTTTTTTCAAGGAAAAAAGCAAACATTTACAAAGAAAAAAAATTTTCAAGGGAAAAAAAACATTTTCAAGACATACAGCACACATTTACAAGGGAAAAAACACACATTTTCAAGAAAAAAAATTTTCAAGGAAAAAAAACTTTTTCAAGAGAAAAAGCACACGTTTTCAAGAAAAACAAATTTTTTCAAGGGGAAAAAAAGATTTTCAAGAGAAAAAGAACAAATTTTCAAGGAAAAAAATTTTTTTTCAAGGGAAAAAAACTTTCAAGAGAAAAAGCACACATTTTCAAGAAAGAAAACATTTTTTCAAGGGAAAAAAAGCATTTTCAAGACACAAAGCACACATTTACAAGGGAAAAAACACACATACAGTGGTGTGAAAAACTATTTGCCCCCCTCCTGATTTCTTATTCTTTTGCATGTTTGTCACACAAAATGTTTCTGATCATCAAACACATTTAACTATTAGTCAAAGATAACACAAGCAAACACAAAATGCAGTTTTTAAATGAGGGGTTTTATTATTTAGGGAGAAAAAAAATCCAAACCTACATGGCCCTGTGTGAAAAAGTAATTGCCCCCTGAACCTAATAACTGGTTGGGCCACCCTTAGCAGCAATAACTGCAATCAAGCGTTTGCGATAACTTGCAACGAGTCTTTTACAGCACTCTGGAGGAATTTTGGCCCACTCATCTTTGCAGAATTGTTGTAATTCAGCTTTATTTGAGGGTTTTCTAGCATGAACCGCCTTTTTAAGGTCATGCCACAACATATCAATAGGATTCAGGTCAGGACTTTGACTAGGCCACTCCAAAGTCTTCATTTTGTTTTTCTTCAGCCATTCAGAGGTGGATTTGCTGGCGTGTTTTGGGTCATTGTCCTGCTGCAGCACCCAAGATCGCTTCAGCTTGAGTTGACGAACAGATGGCCGGACATTCTCCTTCAGGATTTTTTGGTAGACAGTAGAATTCATGGTTCCATCTATCACAGCAAGCCTTCCAGGTCCTGAAGCAGCAAAACAACCCCAGACCATCACACTACCACCACCATATTTTACTGTTGGTATGATGTTCTTTTTCTGAAATGCTGTGTTCCTTTTACGCCAGATGTAACGGGACACGCACCTTCCAAAAAGTTCAACTTTTGTCTCGTCGATCCACAAGGTATTTTCCCAAAAGTCTTGGCAATCATTGAGATGTTTTTTTAGCAAAATTGAGACGAGCCTTAATGTTCTTTTTGCTTAAAAGTGGTTTGCGCCTTGGAAATCTGCCATGCAGGCCGTTTTTGCCCAGTCTCTTTCTTTTGGTGGAGTCGTGAACACTGACCTTAATTGAGGCAAGTGAGGCCTGCAGTTCTTTAGATGTTGTCCTGGGGTCTTTTGTGGCCTCTCGGATGAGTTGTCTCTGCGCTCTTGGGGTAATTTTGGTCGGCCGGCCACTCCTGGGAAGGTTCACCACTGTTCCATGTTTTTGCCATTTGTGGATAATGGCTCTCACTGTGGTTCGCTGGAGTCCCAAAGCTTTAGAAATGGCTTTATAACCTTTACCAGACTGATAGATCTCAATTACTTTTGTTCTCATTTGTTCCTGAATTTCTTTGGATCTTGGCATGATGTCTAGCTTTTGAGGTGCTTTTGGTCTACTTCTCTGTGTCAGGTAGCTCCTATTTAAGTGATTTCTTGATTCTTGATTGAACAGGTGTGGCAGTAATCAGGCCTGGGGGTGACTACAGAAATTGAACTCAGGTGTGATAAACCACAGTTACTGTAAGTAATTTTTTAACAAGGGGGGCAATCACTTTTTCACACAGGGCCATGTAGATTTGGAGTTTTTTTTTTCTCCCTTAATAACGTAAACCTTAATTTAAAACTGCATTTTGTGTTCAATTATGTTATCTTTGACTAATAGTTAACGGTTTTTGATGAACAGAAACATTTAAGTGTGACAAACATGCAAAAGAATAAGAAATCAGGAAGGGGGCAAATAGTTTTTCACACCACTGTATATGGGAAAGATGATTTGCCCTTCTGGGCCACCGTAGTTTCTGGTTTCATAATTATCACATCGAATCAGATATTATCTCACATTTATTGTGATTTATTTTATGCATATTTTCCATGTATTTTCTGCTTCAGTAATCTCCATGTTTTTATTAATGTATCATATCCGGTTGGTGAGATATGGCCAGTGTGAAGCCCCGCAAATTACACAAGGGCCCAGCTTCTTCTCGTCTCTAAGCGCATGTCACACACACACACACACACACACATACACACAATAAGTGAACACAAAATGAGTGAACTGCAGGAACATCAATCACATCCGTTTTTGTTTCCGCCTCCGTAAGTCTGATGTCAGCAATAACAGTAAGGTTAAGTTAAGGTGACCATGCTGTGTCCACGTGACTGTGTGTACAGTTATAGCAAATTGCTCTCATGGCTCACAGTTCGGAACCGCATTTTGCTTAGTGCCCCGGGGCAGTCAGGACCGGCTCTGTGTATGGAGAAAAATAATATTTTTGGCAGCACGGTGGCTTAGTGGATAGCACTGTCGGCTTGCATCTCCAGAGTCTGGGTTCGATTCCCACCTCTGTGTGCATAGTGTTTGCATTTATAAATTCCATCATAACTGGAGTAACCAGCTTGGATAGTTTTATTAAAGTGCTTTGGAACAAGGTTTATGAATTCTGCTGAGAGGTCAGGATGGAAAGGTATTTAACCTTCCTTTATATTTCTTTATATATTTTACCTTAATGGACATAGCATAAAAATAACCTGTGAGACGTTACGCCTGACTTGATATGAGGAATCACACTTACAGTATATGCCATAGAAAATAAATGAAATAAAATCTCAAACAAAACCACTCGCTCACTCATCGTCTATACCCAGGGCCAGGAGTAGCTCAGTGGTTAAGGCATTGGACTACGGTACGGAAGATCCCAGGTTCAAACCCCACAACCACCAAGTTGCCACTGTTGGGCCCTTGAGCAAGGCACTTAACACTCAGATGTGTAATGAGATTTTTTTTTTAAAATGTAAGTCGCTCTGGATAAGAGCGTCTGCCAAATGCCTAAATGTAATGTAAATGTATACCGCTTTATCCTGTAAATAGGATAAGGTGGGTGTCTAGAGCCAATAGACTTGGGGACTTGGGGTATGAGGCCTGGACAGATGTCAATCCATCACAGGGTGCACACGCACACACACACGCTCATTTACACACTTGGGAACACAGATTAACCAAATCTGCTTGTCTTTGGACTGTGGGTGGAAACCAGAATACCTGGAGGAAACCCACCAAGCACAGGGAAAACATGCAAACTCCATGCACACAGAACCCGAGGCGGGAATCGAACCTGGACCCTGGTCAAGGAGACAATGCTAACATCTAAGCCGCCGTGACGCCCAAACAAAACCAGAGAGATCAAATTTCACTTACATTCAGACTAATAGGTACTGAGGCACCCCAGTTATCAAATAATAATTAACTGGTACAACATGAAAAGAAACTAAGCAGAAGTTAAATTTGTTCCTTCATTTTCTGACTTCCTAATAAAGTTATAGTAATAATAATAATAATTATTATTATTATTATTAGGCGGCACGGTGGTGTAGTGGTTAGCACTGTCGCCTTGCATCTCTGGGTTCGATTCCCGTCTCTGTGTGCATGGAGTTTGCATGTTCTCCCCGTGCTTGGTGGGTTTCCTCCGGGTACTCCGGTTTCCTCCCACAGTCCAAAGATATGCAGATTAGGCTAATTGGTGTTCCTAAATTGACCATAGTGTGTGAATGAGTGTGTGTGTGTGTTTTTGCTCTGCGATGGATAGGCAATCTGTCCAGGGTGTACCCTGCCTCGTGCCCTGAGTCTCCTGGGATAGGCTCCAGGTCCCCGCAACCCTAAATACAGGATAAAGCGGTATAGAAGATGAATGAATGAATGAATTATTATTATTATTATTATTATTTACCAGAAATTTGCAACCAACTGCTTTACCATCACACATTCCTTTGAATTCAGATCACTAGTAGGTAATATTTACCATTGCTGAGGTCATAGTCATCATCACATCAAAAGAAAGCAGTAAAATAACATTACCACGTACTGTAGGCTCCAATGTACCTTCAGCCATCTTCTTCAATTTTCTATATTTTTTATTCATCCATTTACTCTTTTGTATAATATTTCTAAAGATATAGAAAATGAAAAGGGAAAAAAACTGTCAGACTCATTGAAATGTAAGAATAAATACCAATTTTGCCATCAACCTTAAAGTGTAATGCAGTCTAATTTGTCATAACTTTATAATAAAATCGCCACAACTGACCTTCCTTCCTCCGACAATAAACAGCTATCCACAGTCTGCTATATTAGAAAAAAGGAGCGATAAATGGAAAAATAAACTGCACAGAAGGTGGGGGAAGGAGGGGACACTGATGAGGCTCGAGCCAAGACTCACAAGTGAAGATCAAAAGAGGCAGGCAGGGAGGACAAAGAAAATCCTCCTGGATTTTAATGAGGAGAAATTAAGGCCATGGCTGAGAATCTGATAAACACAATCAAAACTGTGATTACCTCGTACCTGAACAAGAAAAAAACATGGTATTTTCTATTAGCAGTGTTTTTACCACCCATGAGTTAACCTAAATCTAAACAGAAAGATTGTGGTGGATTTTAATTTAAACTTAATTTCCTTTCAATACAGATACTAGTGATTCTTGTAGGTTTGAGCAACCTCACATCAGATGGAGTGCCGTTGTACTCCAGCACCCCCCCTCTCTACAAACACAAATTGTTATCAATAGATCATGCTTTGTGGCAGCACAGTGACTTGGAGGCTAGCACTTGCACCACCTCGGGGTCTATGTGCATGGAGGTCGTGGTTGGTGGGTACCGCCGGGGACGCTGGCTTCCTTCCACAGTCCAAAGACATGCAAAGTAGGTTAATTGGCGTTCCCAATTTGCCTATAGTGTGTGAATGGGTGTGTGATTGTGTGCGCGCTCTGTGATGGATTGGCACCCTGTACAGGGTATACCCCGCCTCCTGCCCTAAGTCTCCTGGGAAAGGCTCCTGTCCCAGCCAAAAAGGTGTGGAAGATAAACTATTGAGGTGGTGGACAGTCCTGAAGACAATCTTCCTATTGCATGTGGCATGGTGGCTTAGCAGTTACCACTGTCGCCTTGCTCCAGGGTGCGGGATTGACTCCACGCCAGGAGTTTGCATGTTCTGCCCGTGCTTAGTGGGTTTCCTCCGGGTACTCTGGTTTCCTCCCACAGGCCAAAGACATGCAGATTAGTCTAATTATCGTTCCCCAAATTGATTGTAGATGTACAACACCTCGTGCCTTTAGTCTCCTAGAATTTCTACATCTTCTGTATTTACTGTAAATTAAGTCAGTTTAATGCATCTTGTTTGACATTGTTTAGTATTGGTATTGATACCTTGAACAAATCCCAATTTCACAGCCTCTCTTCTCCAAATGTACATTAGACTTAGATAACCACCACAACTAAAAGGACCTGTTTAATTTCTAACAGCGCAATGCACAAAAGCGCTATTGATTGACGAGCCGATTGGTGGAAACCGGTATCACACCCTGACTTGCCATTAATCTTCCTAATCACAGCGATCATGGCAGCCCATCATTTGATTAAACTATCGTAAGAGGTACAAAAGGCTCAGAGCTGTCTGACTGAAAGGAGTGCCGTGTACATTGATTTGAGGGAACTGTGCGAGGTTCATCCTGTTTAGTTGTCTGATCTATTCCACCTCACCACCTTTCTCATGCTCTTTATGCTCTTTATGCTCTTCTCTATTTCTCCATTTTTGTCTCAAATTATTTACACCCTTCCACAGTCTATCCATCATCTATTTTTAGCTTCATCTCATACCTGTCCCTGTCTCTTGTGCTATCGTTTGAGTGTCTTTAGGTGGTAGCCGTTGACCTCTTGTCTGTGTTATAGGCCATTGGTCATGTACAGTAAAGGAGTGAGGCAATAATAGCTGACCTTTAGAGTAATGATGGTGGCCAGAGCAAAGGGCTCTCCTTCAGCAATCAGAGACTTCAGAAATGTCGTGGGGGGCTGGAGCCTATTCCAGGAGGCTTAGGACATTAGGCCAGGGTGGACAGGGTGCCAATCTATTGCAGGGCACACACACACACATACTCACACACTCATTCATACACTACGGGCAATTTGGTTACGCCGATTAGCCTAATCTGCATGTCTTTGGACTGTGGGAGGAAACCGGAGTACCTGGAGGAAACCCACCAAGCACGGGGAGAACATGCAAACTCCATGCACACAGACGAGAATCGAGCCTGGCCAGGAATCGAACCTGACAGTGCTAACTGAATTAAAATCTGAATTTGAATTTGTACACATTTGAGGTGGTAAAATCTTGCAGTTCCACTCTAATCCTCCAGGTGGCAGGCAGCACATTATTTGCAAAGTTTGTTAAGAATCAAAAAATTTGAATCTGGATATTTATAAATGTGTGATATTTACAGAATCGCAATACGAATCGAATCGGCAGCTAGGTATCGTGATAACATCGTATCAGCCGGGCCCTGGTGATTACCGTGCGAAGTGAATGATTAGATGAAGATAAAAACATGAAAAACACGAAAGAAAAACTGATGGATATCTTTCTCATCATTTTGAGGCATACATCTGAGAACGAGATGATATTAGCTCTGACAAATGAAATCCGGATGACTAAATCACACTGGTAACCCAGACCTGGAAGAATCCATAAAAATATTTGCACTTTTTTTTTTAAATAAATTGAATTTGGAGCTTGCAGAGGACCGGCAGCCAAATTCTGAGCAGCAGAGAACGATTTGTGTGTGTGTGTGTGTGTGTGTGTGTGTGTGTGTGTGTGTGTGCGCGTGTGTGTGTTTTAGAGGACACCGAAAAATAAATACGCTAAAAGGCGTAGAAAAAAATAAAAATAAAGCACCTGTGCATGTTGTTCCGAGGCTGCTTCCTGTTTCCTGAGAAAGTGTCACGGGAGCATATAAGCACTCAACTCAACAGAAACGGGTCCATGTGTCCCAGACTCGCAGTTTTCACAAGGTCAAGTTCATTCTAGCGTGTGTGGTGTGTGAGTGTGTGTGTGTCTGTGCGCATGTGCTTATAAGTGTGTGTTGATGCTTTTTTGAGCCATACTTTGTCTCTTTAAAGCAGCCTTTTTTGGAGTGGGCACTCTACCCATATACCCTATATATATATATATATATATATATATATATATATATATATACAGTGGTGTGAAAAACTATTTGCCCCCCTCCTGATTTCTTATTCTTTTGCATGTTTGTCACACAAAATGTTTATGATCATCAAACACATTTAACTATTAGTCAAAGATAACACAAGTAAACACAAAATGCAGTTTTTAAATGAGGGGTTTTATTATTTAGGGAGAAAAAAAATCCAAACCTACATGGCCCTGTGTGAAAAAGTAATTGCCCCCTGAACCTAATAACTGGTTGGGCCACCCTTAGCAGCAATAACTGCAATCATGCGTTTGCGATAACTTGCAACGAGTCTTTTACAGCGCTCTGGAGGAATTTTGGCCCATTCATCTTTGCAGAATTGTTGTAATTCAGCTTTATTTGAGGGTTTTCTAGCATGAACCACCTTTATAAGGTCATGCCACATCATCTCAATAGGATTCAGGTCAGGACTTTGACTAGGCCACTCCAAAGTCTTCATTTTGTTTTTCTTCAGCCATTCAGAGGTGGATTTGCTGGTGTGTTTTGGGTCATTGTCCTGCTGCAGCACCCAAGATCGCTTCAGCTTGAGTTGACGAACAGATGGCTGGACATTCTCCTTCAGGATTTTTTGGTAGACAGTAGAATTCATGGTTCCATCTATCACAGCAAGCCTTCCAGGTCCTGAAGCAGCAAAACAACCCCAGACCATCACACTACCACCACCATATTTTACTGTTGGTATGATGTTCTTTTTCTGAAATGCTGTGTTACTTTTACGCCAGATGTAACGGGACACGCACCTTCCAAAAAGTTCAACTTTTGTCTCGTCGGTCCACAAGGTATTTTCCCAAAAGTCTTGGCAATCATTGAGATGTTTTTTAGCAAAATTGAGACGAGCCTTAATGTTCTTTTTGCTTAAAAGTGTTGGCGCCTTGGAAATCTGCCATGCAGGCCGTTTTTGCCCAGTCTCTTTCTTATGGTGGAGTCGTGAACACTGTCCTTAATTGAGGTAAGTGAGGCCTGCAGTTCTTTAGATGTTGTCCTGGGGTCTTTTGTGGCCTCTCGGATGAGTTGTCTCTGCGCTCTTGGGGTAATTTTGGTCGGCCGGCCACTCCTGGGAAGGTTCACCACTGTTCCATGTTTTTGCCATTTGTGGATAATGGCTCTCACTGTGGTTCGCTGGAGTCCCAAAGCTTTAGAAATGGCTTTATAACCTTTACCAGACTGATAGATCTCAATTACTTTTGTTCTCATTTGTTCCTGAATTTCTTTGGATCTTGGCATGATGTCTAGCTTTTGAGGTGCTTTTGGTCTACTTCTCTGTGTCAGGTAGCTCCTATTTAAGTGATTTCTTGATTGAAACAGGTGTGGCAGTAATCAGGCCTGGGGGTGACTACGGAAAGTGAACTCAGGTGTGATAAACCACAGTTAAGTTATTTTTTAACAAGGGGGGCAATCACTTTTTCACACAGGGCCATGTAGATTTGGAGGTTTTTTTCTCCCTTAATAACGTAAACCTTCATTTAAAAGCTGCATTTTGTGTTCAATTATGTTATCTTTGACTAATAGTTAATGGTTTTTGATGAGCAGAAACATTTAAGTGTGACAAACATGCAAAAGAATAAGAAATCAGGAAGGGGGCAAATAGTTTTTCACACCACTGTATATATATATATATATACATATACAGTATATATATATATATATATATATATATATATATATATATATATATATATATATATATATTTCTTCAAAGTAAATTAAATTACCTGTTTTGGTTAAAGAAATAGGAACAAATGTCCTGTATTGTGACTGTCTGAAGATTCATATATGATTTTTTTTTTAACAACCTCAGCAGCAACCTCATTTCCCCTCTCGTTCATTTCAACCACTCAGCATTCATCATCACCAGTATACTAATCACCAGCCTGATCATCTGTCATCATCTGCACCTGTTTCTCACATTTTTTTTTCATGCTTGAATGATTCATAGGTCACTGTGTGGCTTAACAAACAGAACAAAATATCCTTTAAACCTGCTCAGGTACATGGACAAGCCAAAAACTTGCCAAAAATGAGAACCAAGAGGGTCCCCAGAGTGGTGCAGGGAATCCTGGGTAATGCTGTAGACTGTCACAGCCAGGGGCCTGAAGAGAGCTGATGGGCTCTGAGAGGGGAGGGATGGAAGCTCTAGCACAGGCCCATTTATTGTGGTTCTGGGAAACTATTCCTCAAGACTACCTGAAAAACACGAGAACATCTGGATCTTTGGAAGGAAAATATGATGAAATGAGGGGGCTCAAGACTTTTGCACAGTACTGTATAGTACAGGGTGGGCTATTTGTATGGATATATCTTAATAAAATGGGAATGGTTGGTGATATTAACTTCCTGTTTGTGGCACATTAGTATATGTGAGGGGGAAAACTTTTCAAGATGGGTGGTGACCAAGGTGGCCATTTTGAAGTCGGCCATTTTGGATCCAACTTTTTTTTTTTTCAATAGAAAGAGGGTCATGTGACACATCAAACGTATTGGGAATTTCACAAGAAAAACAACGGTGTGCTTGGTTTTAACGTAACGTTATTCTTTCATGAGTTATTTACAAGTTTATTAATTAAGTTATAAAATGTGTTCAATGTGCTGCCCATTGTGTTGGATTGTTAATGCAACCCTCTTCACCCAGTGTGTGAAGAGTGGGAGAAGCGGGTTGCATTGACAATCCAACACAATGGCTCACTTGGCTCACGGTTCCTGTTGTTCTTTCTCTAGAATCTTTCTCTTTTTCTTAGAGACAACAATGAATACTTGCTATGTTTGGATGAGAAGCAACACCTGTGAAGCACTTTTCACACTTTCTTTGTAAGCAGCAAAATATATAAACTATAGAAGTGTTACTTCTGGCATAAATTTTTGCCTAGAAGACTTTTTATTTTATGAAACATTTTAAAATAGAACAATTAGAAGATGAATTCCCATTTGACATAGGGATTTTAGACTTGTTTCTTTCTTTTATTTTACCTCTAACTGGAGGTGATAGTAGCACTTTAATGCCCATAATTGTAGTAATTTAATGTGATTAAAAGAATCTGAATGTTTTTATTCACTCTAAGATTGGACGATTGGACAATTATCTAGTCAACCAATCATGTGATAACAGTGTAGTGCACACAACTAATATCCCCTGTGATTTATTGGCACCCTGTCCAGGGTTCACACTGCCTAGTGCCACGAGTCCCCTGAGGCTCCCTGCATCCCTCTACAGGATAAGCGAATAGAAAAAGAGTGAGAGAGAGAGAGAGAGAGAATGAGAGAGAATGAGTAATATCCACATTAAAGTTAAAAATGGTGGAAAGAGTGGTCTTGATGACTTTGACCATGTCATGGTTGTTGGTTCCAAATGGGCTGTTTGAATATTTTACTGCTGATCTGCAGGGATTCTTAACCCCGACGGTTTCTACAGCTTACAACCAATAGGGGAAATAGAAGAAATAGAAGAAAAAACAAAACCCACATGTAGTTCTGCATACAGAAGCGCCTTATTCATCAGAAAGGTCAAGGAACCACGTCAAGACTGGTATTATTATTATACTCTACATACAGGGCGGCTACAGTAACTTCCATAACCAGTCTTTGCCTCTGTGGTGGACAGAAAAGTATTTTAGAATGTACAACATTCCATACAATGGAATGCCAACAACCATACAATGCCGTGAAAAAGTATTTGCCCCCTTCGTGATTCCCCCCCCCCCCCCCCCAAGCTTAAGCAGAGTAAATACTGTACAAAATGCAGTTTTTAAATGATGAATTAATTTATTAATGAAAAAAAAAATGTCCAAACCTGCCTGGCCCTATGTGAAAAAGGGATTCCCCCTAAATCTACTAACTGGTTGAGCTACAGTAGTTGTACCCTTGGTGGCAACAACTGCAGTCAAGCGTTTGCGATAACTGGCAATGAGTCTCTCACTCATATCTGTGGAGGGGAATTTTATCCCACTGTTCTTTGCAGAAGTGTTTTAATTCAGCCACATTGGAGAGGGTTTTCAAGCATGAACATCCTGATTAAGGTCATGCCACAGTATCTCAATTGGATTTAATTCCGGACTTTGACTGGGCCACTCGAAAACCTTAATTTTTTTTTTTGAGGCATGGCTTAAGAGATGGACTTGCTGGTGTGTTTCGGGTGATTTTATTTTTATCCTCATGCTTGAGTTCAAGGTCGCGAACTGATAGCTAGACATTCTCCTTCAGGACTTTCTGGTAGAGCGCAGAATTCATGCTTCCATCAATTTATGGTAATTTGGTCAGGCCCAGAAGCTGCAAAGCAGTCCCAGACCATCATGCTACCATCACCATGTTTGACTGTTGATATGATGTTCTTTTTTATGAAATGCTGTGTTAGTGTTATGCCAGATGTAACTGGACGCACAAAAAGTTCAACTATTGTCTCTTTAGTCCACAGAATATTTACCCAAAAGTCTTGAGGATAATCATTTGGTAAAAGTGAGATGAGACTTTATGTTCTTTTTGGTCAGTAGTGGCTTTCACCTTGGAACTCTCCCATGGATGTCCATTTTTACCCTCAGGCTCTTTCTTTTTGTTGAATCATGAACACTGACCTTAACTGAGGCAAGTGGGGCCTGCAGTTATTTAGATGTCGTTCCGGGTTCTTTTATGAGCTTTATCAGTCCTTGATGTGCTCTTGGAGTGATTTTGGTAGGCTGGCCACTTCTGGGAAGGTTCAACACTGGTCCAAGTTTTCTCCATTTGTGGATAATGCATCTCACTATGGTTTGCTGGAGTCTCAAAGCCTTAGAAATGTCTTTGTAACCCTTCCCAGACTGGTACAACAACTGCAGTCAATATGGATGTTTCATAATGGATGTGGTCCATCCTATTTTAGCGACAATCAAACGTCTAACAATTAAGGTCTTTACTTGCAAATTCACTTTAATTATCAACTTTTAACACCCAGTTTCTAAAGTTTCGAACTCTTCTGAAATCACCCCCTCATAATGTTAAGACTTTTTGTCTCAGCCATGACAAAAACATTTCTGTAAATTATTTTGCTGGTGTAGTAAGGGTGCAAAGAAAGCCTGTTAGCATTTTAGTCTGCTGTGTTTTCAAAAGCAAAATTGCAATGTGTTGTCTGTTGGGCACTTATCATACATCTTGAAGAAAAGCTGTGGGCCAGGTAACGACTGTCCTGGGTCAGATTTGGCCCCGGGGTCAGACTGTCATGTCTTCAGGCTGTGTGCGTATTTTTCAAATTGTGCAACTAAAATGCCTGTTTGTGTCCAGCTTTGTCTTTTAAGTAAAGTGACAGTAAGCATTCATGACATCCAAAACCACACACAGAGAGAGAGAGAGAGAGAGGACATGTACAGGGGATTTTCAGTGCTTGTTTCAGCACTGTAATTGTTTATCAGATAAAGCCAGTCTAAACAATGAAATATTTTCACTGTGAACCCCAGACATTTGTATAAATGCCTATTCTGAAATAGCAGGAACAAGAGAGAACATTAGATTGCTCCCTGGACACAGCTAATGGCTCCCCAACCTCCTGGGTTTTTTTTTTTTTTTTTTTCGTTCTGAGCTTTTTCTTTTACTTTCAGGTTAAATATGAACAGTCTGCAAAAATAAGCTTCATTAGAGAACCATGCAAGCTAAAATGAAATGCTGAGGGAAAACAAAACAACATTGCTTGCACAAGGACATCGCCTTCCTTACGCCAGCTCATGGAATATTACACATAGCGCATTTCACAATGAACAATCAGCACTAATGGGCGTTCCTGTGCCTGTCGGAATATATCGCAGGAATCAGGTAGTTAGGTAAAGCAGGACTTCGAATTATATTATTAATCAGATGTGCACTATCTATCTACAGTATCTATATATCTGTCTGTCTGTCTGTCTACACCCTAAAAAATGCTGGGTTAAAAACAACCCAGTCTGAGTTGTTTTTAACCCAGCTGCTGGGTAAATATAGGACTAACTAAATGCTGGGTTAATTTAACCCAACAAGATGGGTTAAATATTAAATCCAAATGCTACGTCATATTTAACTATAATGCTGGGCTAATTCTACCACATAAATTGGCCAAATGTTCTACCCATATGTTTGGGGTTTGTTGGTTCATTTTAACTGGAATGTTGGGTTAATTCTACCTCACAAATAGGTTATTATTATTTTCATGTTTTACAGTGAATCTGTAAAAAAAAAAAAAAAAAAAAAAAAACACCCATGTCTATTAAACTGTTAAATTACTTTGATATACTGGTCTATTACAAAAAAACATACATGTATCCAATAAACAACATCCTATTAAATGTTCTTAGGAAAAACATTTATTTTTCAAAAGCACAAGAACAGATAATCAACAGTGACATCATTACTATACTATTACTGACAAGGGCAGAATGGAGTAATTGCACAAATAGACTGAGGCAGCTTCTACAGAGCAGGATCTCTCTGTGACTTCAGATATCTTTTCTGCAGAACAAAACTATCCAGCCCTGGTCTCATTTTAACATACAAACACTGTCTATGACTTTTCAGGTAGGCCTCGCTATTTCATAGCAACATTACAACATTACTGAGAGCAGCGCTGGTCATTATCTCCCAACGTCAGGATGTACAGTAGGGGTACGGCCTCGACACTTCAGCCTGCTGGAGGTATTCCACCATGTTGGTTCCAACCTTAGAAAGTAAGAAATGAAAAAGTTAAAATTTTGTTGAATAGCAAAGATTAAACTGAATAAGACTATTAATTTAGTGTGAAATAGGAGTGATACTAAAAAATTACAAAGCTGCCCATTAAGATAGGATACAGGTAACCTAAAACAAAAAGATGGAGACAGCTACTACCAAACATAAAACAGCAAAATAAGCACGACTTTTAGGATACAGCTCTTTATGTCAGACTAGTTGATATTGTGGTCTGCATTGATTTTAAGCTAATTACCGAAAAAATTTCATAACTGGTGTCATACTGGTACATTACAATCACCAAAATATTAATACTTCCATCTAGTAGTTATCTGTACCGCTGTGGTACTTTTTCCTGTAGTTGGCGCGCTGACTGATAGTTAATTTAACTTTGGTTAAAGAGGGCTACCTGGTTAGCTTACATGCTATGACCTGAGCTATGAGCTTACATGCCTAACAACCTGGTTAGCTTACATGCTATTACTGGTGATACATTAGCATACTTGCCAAAGGGGGAAAGGTGTAAAATATTGTTATAACTCGGGAGAAACGCAGGAGAAATTTGACCGCAGAGTAAATTACTAGCTGGTGAAAAAACGGGAGGGTTAGCAGGTCTGTACTGTATATTTGTGAGAGGGTCAGTGGTTTGTAAAACACCAGCATTTTATTGTCTCAAGCAGTGAGATTAATAAAGTTCTAAAGTGGTTGCTAACGCTAGCAAACTAACTAAAAGGCTGCGTCATGCTAGCACTACAGTTAACAGTTTAGCGTTCATTCATCACTTCACCATCTTCGTAACCCTGCAAACATTCTACAGAGAAAGCTAAAAAGCTCAGACATCTTAGCCGTTTCTTTCATACACAGGTGGGGTATTTTGGCTAACTAGCAGCTATTCTCAGCTAAATTATCATCCAGTACCTCAGACCAGCCGGAAAGTTTGTGTGTAACCGTAACACAGTAACAGTAATAAATGTTACATATAGTAATAATTTTTCAGTCATATGTGAATTAGGTGAGTGAACATGTGTATACAGACCTTATATTTAACGTCCGAGGAGGATGAACCGTCATCAGCGGTGTGGGAGCTCAAGAGACACGAAGCTGAGTCACAGCCGCTGAATCCACCGGTGAACTTTGGGGGAGGGGCCGAGCAAACTTCAACCCAGCAGCTGGGTTACACAAAAACTATCCAACTCTCTGAAAATAACCCAGCGTTTGGGTAGAAAAAACAACCCAGCATTTTTTAGAGTGTATCTGTCCATAATTCTTTTTATTATTAAATAGGGATGTAACGGTATCAACACTTGACGGTACGGTAATACCTCGGTATGAATGGCACGGTACGGTAGGGAAGGGGTATAGCAGGAACTATAATTCCCATCTGCCCAGGCGTGACCATCATCCTTTGCGGTCTGTTGTCGCTACAGATCCAGTAATGCGAAAATGGCGGGTGCTGCTATTAGCGCCCAAGGAAAAGAGATGGAAAGAGTAATTAATCATTACGGAGTAAACGGGTTTTAAATCGGCTGTTACTAAACAATTGTCTCTTTGGAGACAAAATATGAAGAAATGAGAACTGATGAATATTATCTTGTCATACAGAAAAATGCATCAGTATAGTTAACATAAATTTAATTTGCAATGCTGAGAGGATTACAGATGGGTTGCTGGTTTATGCATGATCTTATGACTATCAATAGTTATAATCTATCTACTATCTATTCATTCATTCATTCATTTTCTATACCGCTTTATCCTGTATTTAGGGTCGCGGGGACCTGGAGCCTATCCCAGGAGACTCAGGGCACAAGGCAGGGTACACCCTGGACAGCGTGCCAATCCATCGCAGAGCACACACACACACACACACACTCATTCATACACTATGGTCAATTTGGGAACGCCAATTAGCCTAATCTGCATGTCTTTGGACTGTGGGAGGAAACCGGAGTACCCGGAGGAAACCCACCAAGCACGGGGAGAACATTCAAACTCCATGCACACAGAGACGGGAATCGAGCCTGGCCGGGAATCGAACCCGGACCCTGGAGGTGCAAGGCGACAGTGCTAACCACTACACCACCACGCCGCCATCTACAATCTAAACAAAGGAAAAGGAAAAAATTACGATAGATGGATTGATTTAATTCAATTCAATTTTATTTGTATAGCGCTTTTAACAATTGACATTGTCTCAAAACAGCTTTACACAATCAAAAGAATTATTTAAGTTTGTATGGAATGTGAATGTGTATGAATCAAAATGTTCAGATAGTCCCTGGTGAGCAAGCCCGAGGGCGACAGTGGCAAGGAAAAACTCCCTGAGAGGAACCAGACTCAACAGGGAACCCATCCTCATCTGGGTGAAACAGATAGCAGGAAATGATCTGCATTTATACAGTGTTAAGTGTTAGGTTCAGCTATAATAGTTGATGTTAATTGATGTTATAATAGTTGATGTAAAATGGAGTCCAGTAGTTATTCGAGACTCAGATAGACTTGTAGAAAATTCCAGTCCTGAACTATCGAATAGTCAAGTCCTCAGAGAAACAGCTGACAACACCAGTCGAGGCCAGAACCATCTTAGATAGATAGAATCATCCCCAGACACCAAACGTATCCTAAAGAGACACACGGGGCATCCATGCGACGAGACCTCCAACCAGAAACCGGGCACCAGGATGGGTCAGACAGGTCCGGAGGGCAGAGGGAGTCTGGATCACTGGCAGCTCAGGAACCACATGTGTAGCTCGACAGAGAGAGAGAAAGAGTGAAAGGGGGAGACAGGGGGAGAGAGGAAAGAGAAAGAGGGGGAGGAAGAGAAGAGGAGGAGAGATTGCAATTAGGTATGGTCACAGTCACAATGTCTAATGTGAATGTATATTTACTGTAGAGTGCAAGCAGGGACTCCGGCAGGACTAACTATGACAGCATAACTAAAAGGGAGAGCCAGAAGGAAACACAACATGAGGGCTCCCTGAGATGTAAAGCAAACAATCACCTCACCGTCAACAAACCTGAGTGATCAAATGAGACTGAGGAAGACAGCATCTAAACATACCAGTTCACCATAATACTCTACGTCCATGAGTCCCCCAGATCTGCTCCTTTACCTTATGGCAAATCTATTTATAAAAATGCTTGGCTAAATAAATAGGTTTTGAGCCTAGACTTAAACACTGAGACTGTGTCTGAGTCCCGAACACTATTTGGAAGACTATTCCATAATTTTGGGGCTTTGTAAGAAAAAGCTCTGCCCCCAGCTGTAGTTTTCATAATACGCGGTACTGATAAGCAGCCTGCATCCTTTGACCGAAGTAGGCGTGGCGGATCGTAAGACACTAGCAGTTCGCTTAGATACTGCGGGGCGAGACCATTTAATGCCTTATATGTCAAGAGTAGTATTTTAAAATCAATGCGAAATTTCACAGGGAGCCAATGCAGTGAAGATAGGATAGGGGTGATGTGCTCATATCTTCTGGTTCTAGTGAGGACTCTCGCTGCTGCATTCTGGACTAGCTGAAGCTTGTTTATGCACCTAACTGAACAACCAGACAGTAAGGCATTACAATAGTCCAACCTAGAAGTGATAAAAGCATGAACTAGTTTTTCTGCATCGTTTAGCGACAATATATTTCTTATTTTGCCAATATTTCTGAGGTGAAAGAATGCTATCCTGGTGATATTATCTACATGAGCTTCAAATGAAAGGCTGGAATCTATAATCACGCCGAGGTCTTTTACTGTTGCACTTGACGGAACAGAAAGGCCATCTAAAGTTACGGTGTGATCTAAGATTTTACTTCTAGCTGTATGCTGTCCTATGACTAGAACTTCTGTCTTATACGGATTAAGCAGAAGGAAGTTAATTAGCATCCAATTTCTTATGTCCTGCACACATTGCTCAACTTTAGTAAGATGGTTTTTCTCATCAGGTTTTGTTGAGACGTACTGTATAGCTGTGTGTCGTCAGCATAACAATGAAAACTAATACCATGCTTACGGATTATGTTGCCCAGAGGAAGCATGTAAAGGGAAAAAAGCAGTGGGCCTAAAACTGAACCCTGCGGAACGCCAAACTCCACTAGAGAACATGCAGAATAATCACCATTTAAGTCTACATACTGATAACGATCGGTCAAATAGGATCTGAGCCAGGAGAGGGCTGTACCCTTAATTCCTACTACATTTTCTAATCTGTGAAGAAGAATAGCATGATCAATGGTGTCAAAAGTTGCACTGAGGTCGAGTAATACAAGCATAGTTACACAACCCTGACCAGAGGCCAATAGGAGGTCATTTACTACTTTAACGAGTGCTGTTTCTGTGCTGTGATGAGGCCTAAATCCTGACTGATACAGTTCATGTATGCCATTTCTATGTAGATATGAGCATGGCTGCTCCGCTACTATATTTCCAGAATCTTAGAGATAAAAGGGAGGTTTGATATTGGCCTGTAATTGGACAGCTGACAGGGGTCGAGGTCAGGTTTCTTAATTATTGGTTTGATAACTGCTACTTTAAAAGATTTTGGAACATAACCAATGCTGAGTGAGAAATTAATTATTCTGTTTAAGAAAGTGTGTCGGTATAGGATCTAATATACAGGTTGATGAATTTGCAGAAGAGATGAGTGAAATTAGTTCATTCTCTTCAAGAGGAGTAAAGTATTCTAGGTTTGAATCTGACATGGCTAGGTTAACATCTGCATCAATTACATTGTTCGGTTTCAAAGCCTCAATTTTATGCCTGATATTTACAATTATATTATTAAAAAAGTTCATGAAGTCCTCACTATTGCATGATGTTGTTGTGGAGATTTCTGTAGTGGTCTTATTTCTGGTTAATTTGGCTACGGTATTAAATAAAAATCTAGGATTATTTTTATTTTCTTCTATAAGAGTGGAGAGATACGTTGATCTAGCTACACTAAGAGCTTTCCTATAGTTCAGGATGCTCTCTTTCCATGCTATTTGAAATACCAACAATTTAGTTTGACGCCATTTACGCTCTAATTTCCGAGCGGTCTGTTTTAAAGTGCGCGTGTGATCGTTATACCAGGGAGCGAGTTTCTTATCTCTAATAATTTTTCTTTTAGCTGGAGCTACATTATCTAAGGTACAACGAAGTGTCGACTCTAAATATTCAGTCGCCTGATCGAGTTCTGTGGGGTCAGACGGTGACCTAATCGAAGTTGGGAGATTACTAATAAAACTCTGTGTGGTAGTTGATGTGAATGTACGTTTAATACGGTAGCGCGGTGCTGTGCGTACATTATCACTGTGACACGCTTGAATGGAGACAAGATAGTGATCTGAGATAATTTCAGACAGTGGAATTGTGAATACATTTCCTATAATTAATCCGAAGAATATTATTAAATCTAAAGTGTGACCTGCTTTATGAGTGGGTCCTACTACACACTGATTTACGCCTACGGAGTCCAGTATGGACATAAATGCTGTTCTCAGAGGGTCTTCTGTATTCTCAAAATGAATGTTAAAATCTCCAGCAATTAACACTTTGTCTACAGAAATGACCAGGTCTGAGATGAAATCTGCAAACTCACTAAGAAATTCAGAATACGGCCCTGGAGGTCTGTAAATTATAATTAGTGGAATCGACTGAGCTGATTTAATATACTTAAATACACTTATGTTACTATAGAGAATTTCAAATGAGTTAAATTTGTGTCCGTGTTTTTGTACGATAGACAGATTATCATTGTAAATAACTGCGACGCCTCCTCCTCTACCAGTTAACCGAGGCTGGTGTATGTAGCTGTATCCAGGAGGACTAGCTTCATTTAGAGCTACATACTCGTCCTGTTTAACCCATATTTCAGTTAAACAGAGTATATCAAATGCCTGATCTGTGATAATTTCATTAACAATAACTGCTTTTGATGCGAGAGATCTAATATTTAACAGTCCTAGCTTCAGATTCAGAGGTGCCGGCCACGCATTCAGTGTGATCCGAGTTTGTGGTCTTTATGTTAATTAGATTATTGAAACAGACTTTCTGAGTCTTTCTACATTTTTGCTTAGATCGGGGAACAGACACAGTCTCAATATGGTGAACCCTGAGTGACGACTCTATGCAGCTAGCAGACGGTTGGTTTAGCCTGTCTGTCTGCTCCCTGGCCTGGGCTCTGGATTGTCACCGATTAACTAGACCTCTACTGAGACTATGAGCTATACTACAGGAAATGAGAGCAGCACCTTCCCGAGTGGGATGGACACCGTCCCGTCCTAACAGGCCAGCTTTGCCCTCAAAGGTCTTCCAATTATCTATAAAGCCCACATTATTTTTGGAGCACCACCTGGACATCCAGCGGTTCAGCGACCATAACCTGCTGTAAGCTATGTTGCCACGTCTCATTGGGATGGGACCAGAGCATATTAGTTCTTTTGATTTACACAGTCTCTACTGCTCTAGTGAATGCCTAGTCACTCCAGTACTGTACAGTTTTAATGAAAGTGAAGACACCCATGAATTGTACTTAAACTGAACCTTAGAATATATATATATATATATATATATATATATATATATATATATATACTGCTGTAGTTGCTAAGACCCTAAGACTGGCACAAGAAGTTTATATGGGTGATCACTATTTTACAAATGCATATAAATAAAATATGTACTAATTTAAATAAATACAGTGTTTATAATGTTTCCTAACATTATAATTCATTAGATATCCTAACAAGTAGACGAGTGGTTCTCAACTCTGGTCCAGCTCGTTTCAGTGTTCTCCTTCGCCGATAACTGCCAATTCAATTCAGGAAAGCCTGTAATTAGCTGATTAGGTAAATCAGTTGTGCTGAGAGCTGGGAAACCACTAGAATGTGCAGAGCAGCTGGGTGCACTAGAATGTGCAGGTCCTCTAGGACCAGGGTTGAGAACCACTAAAGCAGACTGTAAGAACCTTGGTAGAATTTTACACTGTTGCCCAGATTATTAATTTTATAGATTTACTGATTCCACTACTATAAAACTATCCTGCGGGTTTTAATGAAAGGAATTTCAATCCATCCAACTGGCACATTGAGCAGCGGATATTCCAGTTACTTGAGGGGTTGAGTTGCCAGCTTGATGCCCGAATGTCATTCACACACTATAGGCAACTTGGGAACGCCAATTAGTCTAACCTGCATGTCTTTAGACTGTGTGAGGAAACCGGAGTACCCAGAGGAAACCCACCAAGCACGGAGAGAACATGCATTCAGACCCCGAGGCAGGAATCAAATTCTCAACCCTGGAGGTGCAAGGCTAACCACTACGCCACCGTACTGCCAGATCGATAGACGATAGGCTGATCGCATTCATGTGAATAAATAGTTAGATTTTTCCAAAGTGCCTTTCAAACCTAAGATGCTACTCATGTGAGTAATGTACTATTAATTAGATGATTAGGGACCTATGAGACACAGTGTTAATACACTGTGACAGGCTTTGCTTGAGCGGTGGTGCACAAAACAGTGGCCCAGACACCCGGGACAAGCACATTTTTGTTTATGGGTATTAAATATTTAAATCATAGTGGCCTTGCAGACAACCAGAACAAGTCATTGTACTGATTTATTTATTTATTTTTTTTTTTTTAAGGTTTCATTTGTTTTGTTTCATCTATGAATTAACATGCTTCATAATGAAACGACAACTTTGTCATTCTACAGATGCTGTAAATGTAGCACAGGCTTCCTTGTTACCTACAAACCTGACACATATCAGCTACCATCTGGCTGATCGTACAATGGTTTGTACTATGCAGATTAATTAGCATGCATGGATAAAAGAAGCAGAATGTATGACGAAATCAGCTAGGGAAAGGCAAAAAAAAACAACAATACAACAGTTAAATTACAGTAGTTGTTAACATGAATAGCATGAAGCGCTATTCTCAGAAAGAGAAAAAGGATCATTTGTTTCCATAGTCTGTCATTTAACTAGCAAACTGACTCACCAAACTTCATCATATTATGTAAAGTCCAGACCTTAAGGCTTCCTATAACCGGGACATTTCTGACGATATTTTCACAGGATATTTGCAGGATACTTTACATATTCCTTCTAAAACCGACTTTACATTACAAAAATTGTACCAGGTGGTATCAAAAAGTTTCGAGACTTTAGTTTTGTAACACGCCAGCAGATGGCAGCACAAGACGGCATACACAGTCACAGGGAGCACCGACCTTCATAAGTCAGTGTGCCAAAAGACTTCGTCCTGTGTACATCGGGAGCTGTGCAACTGGTGCGATTCTGACCATGTGCATTACTGTACCACGTCTTCTACAGTATTTCGTCATGGACAGCAATGTACAACAAGAGCGAATGTGAAATTTTACGTGACATCTGCCTCAGAGACGATTGACATGATTTGACAAGTTTTTAAGGCGATGTTGTAACGAGTCGTTGAAAGTGTTTTGAGTGGCACGCACACTTCAAGAGCAGAAGAACATTACTGAAGATGATGAGAGATCAGGAAGACCTTCAACGAGCTCAACCCCAGCCCCGAAATGTTGAAAAACCATTCACCAACTTGCGCATTATGATCGTCGGAAACCAATCCACAACATTGCTGCCATTGTCGATGTGTCATACGGAACGGTCCAGGCAATCCTCACGTGTGATTTGAACAAGCGCTATGTTGCTGCCAAGTGCGTCCCCAGGCTGCTGATCCAGGAACAGAAGGAAGAGTGCATGGAACTCCGTCAGCATGCCGTGGATGATGCGCCATTCATGTTGATGATCATTACCAGTGACGGAACTTGAGAAGAAGCAAGTGGAAGAGCCCATCATCTCCACAACCAAAAACGACGAGGCAGGTCCGCAGCTTGACCAAGTGCATGCTTTTCCTCTTTCCAGACATACGTAGCGCTGTGGATCCAGAATTCATCCTTGGAGTGCCAGAGCATCAATAGTGAATTCTACTGCCAGGTTTTAAAGCATCTAATGGATGTACAGTAATTGGATCTGTGGTGTGGTCGAATCTCAAAACATTTTAATACTGCCTCGTAGTAGCTAGTTCGAGATGTTCTTGTTCTTAAAAGCTAATAGTACATTATTATTATTATTCCATTAAATAAAATGGAACATCATATCCCCGTGGAAAAAAAAAAAAAAACACCAAATACTTTTAACTTTAGTAGGGAAGTACAATCTAACCACTGTTTATTTGTCCACATTTCCTGCTGCTTGTGATACATTATCCAAATTGCAGGAAGAAAGTACTAAAACAATGAAGGTACCGCGTTAATGCATGCAGCACCCCGAAACCTTGAATGTCAAAAATAATTAAATAATTGTGCAGTAAATGTCAGGACGCTATTATCAGGAATTCCGTCGTTTCATCTCTGTTCCTCTTTCGTTCTCGGTATTTTATCCGTACACTCAAAGCTGATTTTTGTCACCGCCATCGATTGCTCCATAAAGGTCAGCGGTGCTGTTGTCCTTATTATATGAAAGCGCAGGCGACGTGTGAGAGGGTTATTTAACGCACATTTATCATAATACAGAGAATTGCTTTCTCTCTTTTCTGTGTAAGATCTTGATCTTTTGCCTCTGGATGAATGTTTTTCTTAGTAATATGAAATTGGACTTTATGAAGCATGAATATGAATACTAAATTACTGTATGAGGACCGAGACTTTTTGAGTATTAAAAAAAAAAATTATTAAGGAATTATTATTTACGTATTATTATTATTATTATTATTATTATTATTATTATTACAAGTTTTATTATTTTTGTGGTTGGTGGGTTGTTTCTTATTGGATCTTTTCCGGGTCTTAGATCTGGATGGTCTGCTATTGTACCGTATGTGGGGGAAAAAATACCTGGAGATGGTTCTGTTTATAGAGATTTGAGTTTTATTTTTTATATTTATATATTTTTTATGATTGAATGCATGCAGGCTTTACTACATTTTTAGCTGTCCAAACTCACTAATATATTCCTGTCTGTCTGTCTGTCTGTCTCTTGTATTTAGATTACTGTGAAGATCCCCTGCTGGCATCACTCCCCTCAGCCTCCTTTCAGAGTTCATCAAAGTCTTCTGACAAACACTCGCCACACTTTGCAAAACTCCACACCAGAGACGGTACATCTTTAAATGATTTTATTTCAGTAGTTAGCTAGCTGCAGTTCCCAAAAGCTATTACACAGGGCCTTTCGGAGTTGTTTGATCTTACTCAGGGCTTACTTTCACGGCTTACCGACGCAGCCGATGAGTCCTGAAAGGTAGGGCTAGTGAGAATGCGTTATCGTCCAGAATATCTTTACTCGAAGTTGTTTGAATACTGCATGCTCGGTATACTGAATCCTGTCTACTGAAGATACAGACTGGGGATGGACGCAATCCAGTGTCTTCTTGTGCCAGTCCCAATCCTGGAGAAATGCAGAGGGTTGTGTCAGGAAGGGCATCCGAAGTAAAACATTTGCCAAATCAATGATGCGAATCACAAATATCACTTTAATACCGGATCGGTCGTGGCTCGAGTTAGCAGCGACCGTCACCGGTGCTGTTGACCTACAGGGTGCCGGTGGAAATTGGGCTACTGTTGGTTGAAAAAGGAGAGGAGGAAGGAATGTTCGAAAGCAGAGAGAGAAAAGGAAAGGCAAAGGTTTAGGAGTGATTGTTGAATGTTGGGACTATGACAGGAAGGCAAGAGAGTTGGTTGATATGATGCAGAGAAGGAAGGTGAGTATACTGACTGCAGAATAAAAGGAAAGGTGTACAGGACAGTGGTGAGACCAGCGATGCTCTACGGCTTAGAGACAGCGGCACTGAAGAAAAGACAGGAGGCAGAGTTGGAGGTAGCAGAGCTGAAGATGTTGAGGTTCTCTTTGGGAGTGACAAGGATGGATAGGATCAAGAATGAGTTCATCAGAGGGACAACCCATGTGAGATGTTTTGGAGATAAAGTCAGATTGAGGTGGTTTGGACATGTTCAGAGGAGAGATTGTCAATATACAGTATCGGTAGAAGGATGCTGAGGTTGGAACAGCCAGGCCAGAGGTCTAGAGGAAGACCAAAGAGGAGATTTATGGATGCAGTGAGAGAGGACATGAAGTTAGTTGGTGTGAGAGAAGAGGATGCAGAGGATAGGGTTAGATGGAGGCAGATGATTTTAACAGCCGAAAGACAAAGAAGAAGAAGATGCTCTGTGTACTGCATCCTGTCTACAAAAGATACAGACTGTCTTACTGTCTTAGTCTGGTGACTCCCACGATGCAAAGCTCATATTTAAGTAACTGTGTAAGCACTAATGTCACTGTTCCTACACGATTCGACGACCGATTCAGAATGCAAAATCGAGCCTCCTTTTGCTACTTGGTAAACAAGCAGTCCTGCAATTCAGGCGTCATTGTTCTGAGGTTTTGACAGACCAAAAAGATGAAATGCTGTTTCTTTATGTGCCCTTGTCAGCTTTATCTCATGCAGAATTTCAGTTAGGATAAAGCAGAAATGACATCATGTATAACAAAAGTGGCACTACATACAGTAACAGACAGATTAGCAGGCATAGATTGGTGTTTATTTACCTAATGCCTTATGTATTGCTGCATCTGCTACAGATCTGAGTAGCAGAGCCTTGTGTACTGTACAGTACATAACAATCTGTTTTATGTGTTTGCTCTAAAACAGATAAAGATCTAAATGTTATTTTTAATATCCAAAAACAATAAGGCGGTAAGAAGTTACTCAGTGGTTTTGTCCTACTGATCTACGTAAATGTCCCAAGTTCAAACCCCAGCACCACCAAGCTGGGCCCTTGAGCAAGGTTCTTAACCTGCAACTGCTTAGATGTTAAATGAGATTCATAAAAAATTTTTTAAAAAGTGTACAGTAAGTCACTCTGGATATAACGTGTACCAAATCCATGTGATCAAGTTTTCCTCCTGTTTTTACCTAACCAACTAAAAGCATTTATCAAGCTGATGATTCTATTACCCAATAACACTTGACCTGGATAGTCTATTTGATTTCTGCGTACTGTACATATTTAAGCATGCATCGTCTATTTTAAGCATGCATCGTCTATTTTAAGCATGCATCGTCTATTTTAAGCATGCATCGTCTATTTTAAGCATGCATCATCCATATGATCTGACACACCAATAAGCTGAAATGTTGTTTCTCTACTGTATGTGCCCATGTCAGCTTTATCTTATGTCTTCTCCGCTTTATCTTAACTGAAATTCTGAATCATGCATTACAAAACCAAGGCGGCACAGTGGCTTTGAGGACTGTCACCTTGCACCCCCAGGGCCTGGGTTCGGTTCCCGGCCAGGTTTGATTCCCGCCTCTGTGTGCATGGAATTTGCTGGTTGTCCTCGTGAGTTTCCTCCAGGTTTTCCTTTTTCCTCCCACAGTCCAAAGACCTGCACATTAGGCTAATTGGTGTTTCCAAGTTGCCCTGTGGTGTGTAAATGAGTGTGTGTGTATGTTTGTGAACCCTCAACGGATTTGGCAGCCTGTAAAGTGTGTACAGTACCATGCATCGATTTCTAAGTCTTCTGTGATAGTCTCCCGGCCCCCCATGACCCTGTATACAGGATAAAGTGTTATAGATGATGAGAGCGAGTACAGTTTACTTAACGCCTTATTATCTCCTGTAGCTATATACTGTACAGCACTTAGCTGCGCTGGATTACAGCCAAATGTGTTGCTGCATCTGCAACAAATCTGAATAGCGGAGCCTTGGCTAGATTAAAATCTGTTTTATGTATTTACACACAAAATAGATTTATAATGAGCCATGGTTAAAAAAAAAAAAGAATATTGTTTAATCTGGCCCTAAGGTCTAAATGTTATTTTTAATATCCGGTTCAAAACAGTTAGGGAAGCAGAAGATAGCTCAGTGGTTAAGGTCGATCAGAAGTTCGCCACCAGGTTGCCACTGTTGGGGCCTTGAGCGAGGCCCTTAACCCTCAACTGCTCAGATGTATAATGAGATTTAAATAAAAAATTAAAGTGGATAAGGGTGTCTGACAAATACCATAAATGTAAATGGAAGCTAGTTTTCTACATACTGTATCCCTGAGGCTAATTCTAGTAGCTACAGTACAGTAATACCACTTGACCTGGATTGTCTTTTTGATTCCTGAGTACATTTTTATAAAGCATGCATCATCCATCAGCTCTCTGTGTTTACTGATCTGCATGAAGCTTATGTTTAAATTCATTTTTCTTTGTTGTTGAGTAAACATTTCAGGTTTAAATTTCGTGTAAAGTTCAGTCTGTGCGATGTGTTATTTCTTCTATTAGTTAGATCTCTACTTAAATCCCATGTGCCGTGGGTGGTCAGAAAAGCAAACAGCCAATGGGGCTGCTCTTTAATAAAACAAGTCCCTCAATTAAGTTAGGAAGGAAAGATCACAGCTTGCACTTTTTAAATGTTCTTTTTTCATTGTTCAAACATTCACTGCAAAATCCTTTCGACTTCCTGATCTGTAATGTAAATGAGATACCTTTACTTAGTAAATGATATCGCAGTCTGAAATCACTGATCTCGGGTCGGGTGGGTGTTTTTTTTTTGGGGGGGGGGGTTTGGATAGGGAATGAACCCACTCACGCACTCAGGGTCGTGGGGGGTTTGGAGACTATTCCAGGAGACATAAGGCACTAGGTGAGGTGGTACACCCTGGACAGTGTTCTAATCCATCGCAGTCCCCACACATACTACACACCCACACTCAAATGCTCATTCTCACACTACAGCCAATTAGGGAACGCCAATAAGTCTAATCTACATGTCTTTGGACTGTTGGAGGAAATCCATCAAGCACGATGAGAACATGTACTGTAAACTCCATGCACGCAGACCTGCGGCGGGAGTCGAGCCCACACCCTGGAGGCGCAAGGCGACAGTGCTAACCACTATGCCAGCACGCCGTCGGGGACAATAAAACAAAGCAGAAATAACAGAGCAACTGCTGCCTCAGGCAGCTTTAGGAGTGTGATGAAGTCTACAGTGATTTATACCGTACAGGAGAGACATATTAAGAGACTTTTGTACTTTTACATTATGAGTAATTTTTGTTTTTGGTAAAGTAATTGACTGTTAAAATTAGGTGATTAATTTTTCATTATTGTTATAATCAATAGTTGATTATGTTATCAAATTGCTGTAGCCCTAATTAGTGTTGCACAATCGGTCACATAAAAATGGTAATCGCAATATGGATGTGCAATTATTTAACTACAAAAGGCAAAAATTTATTACAGGTAAAATACACATAGTCTTTAATTTATGTAGAGTTTGTCAATAATTTATGTTTTCATTTTGGTTTTGTTTTTCAAATTCTTTAGAGGTAATAAATTAATATTGGCAAACAACCTCTTAATGAGGTCATTCTAGCCATTATTTGGTGTTCGCCTGGATAAATATGTTAGAATATTAAATATGTTAGATGATGCATTTAATAGGTAAGTATCGCAATTCATGTCAAAATAATTGAAAAAATGTTTTTCTTTGAACTTCCTCAAATCGTGCAGCCCTAGACTTAAGCTGAGCCATTTCTCTCCATATGAGGTGGAGCCAAAACAAACAAACGTGTGACACAGCATGGCTTACTCCAAAAAAAGGTATTGTAAGTTATGAAAACTGAGTCTTCAAAGATGTCTGGACAGATCAATGTGTTTATTCTTCCTGCAGAAAGTTTAAAACCAGTTCGTCTCTGGTGCCCGAGTGGCGCGGTGGTAAAGCGCTCGCCCTATCATCCGGGGATTCGCGAGTTCGATACCCGGGTGATGCTGTAACCTCTCGCAGCCGGAGGTCTAGAGAGAGCTGATTGGCCGAGCTCTCTCAGAGGGGAGGGATGAGAGGTACTTCGTGCTCCCACATTAATTACGGCTCTACAACCAATCAGGGGCGTCTGTGAGCTCGCGCAAGCGGAAGGAGCAGATAGCATGAGTGTTACACCGCCCCTAGCGGTGCGTGAGCGAGCAGTTCGAAAATATGCGGTCGGCTGCCGTCTCATGGTTCGGAAGAAACATGATAGTCTTCGGCCCTCCCGACTGAGTGGTAGTAGTAGCCTTAATGTGGGAGCCCCCTAGTGACGGGGAGGAATTGGACAAGACTAAATTAGGAAGAAAATGGGGTGAAAATAAAAAAAAAAAAAACAGTTCATCACATATTCCATGCTGCTAATTAAAGTAGGCACGTGAAATGCGATAAATGAGATAAAACAAAAATAAGGATAAATACATCCTCCGCAGTCTGAGGTGAGGGCGTGTAAAGTACTCGACAAAATGTTGGGTAAAAGTGATGTCATTAACAGTCATGTGCCAGATGTAATATAATCTACTTTAAACAGCAAGTCAAGTCAAATCAAATTAACATTTATTTACTTATATATAGCACTTTACAGCAACCTAAGTTGAACCAAATGCTTCACAGCACTAAAAATGACAATAAAGTGGCAATAAAAATAGAAATAAAAAATAAAAAACAAAATAAAACACATACTTTTAAATAAATTAATGAAAAATATAGTAATAGTAATAATAATAATAATAATAAATAAAACAAAATGATAAATATCTAAAAAACAAAACAAAACAGTAAATTATAAAATATTAAAAGCCATTCTAAATAAGTGAGTCTTTAGTTTTGCTATAAACGTAGGGAGGTCCGTAATGTTAAAAAGTTGAAACTGAATCTGTAACTGTACTGTACCGGAAGCCAGTGGAGGGAATACAGGAATGGTGTGATGTGATCATATTTACAGTGTGATTATTGGTCAGCGTACGAGCCGCAGCATTCTGCACTAGTTGCAGACGATGTAGACGAGCTTCAGTGATTCCAACATAAAGTGCGTTGCGGTAGTCTAGCAGCAAACTAATAAAAGCATGAATGGCTTTTTCCAGGTCGCTCCGATTCAAAAAGGGTTTGACCTTTGCGAGGAGGCGAAGAGTCAATGTGTGTCTGAAAGTTTAAACTGCTGTCTAAAGTCACCCCCACATTTTTGACTGCTGGACTTAAATGAAGAACCGGAGAATCGAGACCTGCAGTGATAAAACTAGAAAAAAGAACTAGCAGTACAGAACGACAGGCGTTTGCGTGGACTTCAACCTGAAATAATAATATCATTGATTACATTCAAACTGATCAGCTTGTTTTTAGCTTTAACTTCTGAACTATTTCTACAAACTCTTTATTAACTAACCCTAGTCAATCAATAAAACAAAAGACTAGAAGATAGAAAAAAAAAGAAATAAGAAAAATAATAAGCCTGCAATGTCTCCTTGTTGTTGTTCTTCTTGTTTTATGGGGGTTGGCAGATCTTTCCTTGTAAGCCAGTACATTTTGATATTTGCGCAGCTTTGGCTTATGAGGATTATCTGTAATTTCTACCAAGTTTCAAGCAAAAGGGAAACAAAAACCTTTGCAACTCACAGTGACTACACTACATTATTGGTCCATGTTATAGTCCATTACCATCTATGCAGTATGCAAATATAATATTAATATGACCAGGAAGCTGGCAGTAAAATTGTTTTACTCTATCTGGATACCACTCGAAGTCATGCCGACAGCTATACTGAAATCAATGCAGTATGAGATAAAATATATACAGCACTAAGGAATCTGCAATCCCCTCAAGCCAATCCATAATCATAGCAGGACGGTCTGGAGATTACTTTTTCTTAGCACTTTATACTGCCTAGAAAGCTCGCTTAAACAATCAAGAAATAACTTGCTTTAATTTGTTGTGCATCAATGAGAGGATAAATAGATTGGGTAAAGTTTTAGGCATATTTAACCCATGTAATGGCATACAGATGAACATAACTAAAATGGCTTAAATTGTTTATTTAATTTTGCAAAAACAAGAATGCTTCCTGGGCACAGGACTGGCATACATTTCTTTTTATTTTTCACTGTATTTTAGACAATCAAATACAGAGTGGTTGGCAAAGGAGGGGTTCTGCTTCACTGTGGAATGGGTTTGACGCACAGATGGCACCACAGACACACAGAAAGGAAAGGTTTAAAGGAAGGAGGACCGAAAAAAAGTGGTGAAGGTGCCATCATTTGCCATGACAGCGGGCAGAGTGGGCCCACATGGGCAGCGGCTCCTGTATGCTCCCTTGAACAGACAGATCCTTCTGGCCAACTGGCCCCTCCCAGTTCTCCTTGGGCACGGCCACACACGGGAATCCCTTATTACGTCCAGCAGTTGGGCGCTGGGAACGGGGACCTTAACGTTAGGACGCAGAGGCCTTTTCCTCTTTGGTGGCAGGATCACAAAAGCTACCTCTGTACTAAAGTCAAAGTGCCGCGGGAGCTCGTGCAGTCTTTGTGCGGCTGTCCTCAATGTGGAGATCAAACGGCTGCACTCAGTTCTATGGCCTTTGAAGTCCCTGGGGAGTGTTACATCACCCCGCTCTTGTGTATGTCAGCGTCCGCTCTGTAGACCTCCATGTCCCTGAAAAACACAATTTCTATATTTTGGTACATATTTCTTGGGAGACACAGAAAAGCCCTAAATGAGGTCCAACATGTTGTTAGAGAAGGGCACTTGCAGGCTAAGTCTGATGTCAGAAACCTAAACAAATGTTGTAATTAACCCTAGAAAAGCTGATGACAGAGTATAAACAGGACCAATTCGTGAACTTGCTTCACAAACAGTCTGAGGTTGACACTAGGACACTATAGGGTTGGATCTACTGTAAGACTGAGACAATGGAATGGAGAACTGATGAGGTTTACATCTATTACAGGTCTGGAGGTCATTGGATTTGTTTGGTTACAGGATTGTAATATTACACCTCTCCGAGGTCTGTTCATTTTCCTGTAGAGCTGAATTAGATATTGCCGTCAAAAGAACAAAGAGGACAAGCTACAAAAGCTATATTATTTGTTCGATGTCCTTGCTCTAAATGTCCTTACTATTGCTATACCCTCATTACTCCCTCTGTAGGTTCTGGTGGATGGTCTCCAGACAGTGAGGACCATCAACCCTGGCTGCAGGTGGACCTGAGAGATCGGTTGGAGGTAACAGCGGTGGCCACCCAGGGCCGATGGGGCGGCACGGACTGGGTGAGCAGCTACCAGCTGCAGTACAGCGACTCAAGCAGAACATGGAAATCCTACAGACAAGACAACATGCAGTGGGTAAGACAAGAAAAGTATGCAGGCTCTGCATGTGTACTGCTGTAATGAACAGCTCCGCAACTGCATCATGGCTTTATTTCTGCTTTATTTACTCAAGTTCAAACGTGTATTTATGTCTGGATGGATGCACAAGAGGGATAATTTCCTACTGGGGGAAATTGCAGTTGTCGTATAAGGTTTACTAGTTGATTTAATGTAATTTTATTTTAATTGTTTTATTCTATTTAGTTAGATTTTTATTTAAAACCTGTAGTAGTCCTGTTTGTCTCTACGAAGCACGTACTGTAGCATGATATTCATACTTTGGTGGGTGATATGATATGTTTTTTTTGCTATTTCATGGATATTTTCATGAAAACATATCTGCTGACATGCATTGGACAGCGTGTAGAACAGATTAGTTGTATCTCAAGTTAATACTTTAAATAAAGTTGTGAAGCATTATAAACTGCTGTAACAGACTTAATTATCTATATAAATGAAATAAAGGTTTTGTCTGTAGTTTGGTCAGTACACAATATTTCTATGACACAAAGTAAAAGCGAAGTTAAGAGAAGTTTTGTGCCCGATCAGAACTTTGCATGCGTGTGAAGTGACATGTACATGTACAGTATGTGGGCTTGAATCTGTAATGATTACAATTAATCTCATCAGCTTATTTTTAGCTTTAATTATTTTTACAAACTCGTTAACAGACAATGACAGGTTCTCTAATTTAATCTGTGAAAATATTACTTGAGTTATTCCTGTCTAATGAAGAACTTCAAACTTAAGAGAAGAGCAGTGTTAAGTCCAGTACTACAGTCTGATCTTTTATTATAACCACAATATGTCATGCGGAAATTGTGTTAAGAAAATGGTAAATGCTTTAATAAATAAATAAATAAATAAATAAATAAATGAAAATATGGAATGCAATTAAAGACTCAGATTTAATACATGGCCCTAAACATCTTTTACACTTATTAACTTACAGTAGTACTCTTGCCATAACGTCAGCCATATGTATAGCAGATGTGTGCTCGGTCAACTTATCCTTCAAACAGTGGCGGCTTTTTTTTTTTTACAGTAGAGCACGTCAAAACAAAAATATTTACGTTTATTAATTTGCCGAATCATAACAGCAAATTAAAAGTGTGATAAACAGCCTACATTACACGCATACCTTATGACTTCATGGCCTTGATTTAGGCTAGTATCTTGTGTGCACAATTAACTGTAACATAAAGCATTTTTCACCCCTGCCTTTCATCACACTTTCTGCCACTGTACTCGTAGTTCATCAAGCAGAAAAATGAGATGTGCTGGAGCTGCTGAATAATAAGGGTGGAAGCCATACTGGTAAATTAAATTAGCACTGATTAATGTGATTTTTGCGACGAGAATTATTCATGTAGAAATATTTTGGCGATAGTCTTCTCCCTTCTTGCTTCCTCACCTCACATTTTCTTTCCACTTAAATGCGTCTGTGCTACCCAGAAAAATCAGTTTAAGCACCTTCATAAGCTTAACCTGGGAATATAAAATGTTTCTAAAATATACTGTATGCTATATGGCTAGATGTGACCATCGCCATCCCTATACCTCCATATGTGGGCCTAGAGCCTAGAATGTCTTTGTAGCAACCGGTTCCAGCAAGACAGTCACACTGTGTATGAAGAAAGCTTCTTGAAGACATGATTTACCGAAGTTAGAGCGGTTGAACTCGAGTGACCTGCACAGAGCCCTGATCTGAACCCCCTGGGATGGACTGGCAAAACCAACTGGTACACCAGGCCTTCTTGTCCAACATCAGTGTCTGACTTCACTTAAAGCTCTTGTTGTTAACTAGGCACAAGTCCCAACAGATACAGTATGTCTTATAGTCTAGTGTAAAACCTTCTGAGAATAGTAGAGGTTTATTATAACAGCAAAGAGTGAGAGACTAAAAAAAGCTTTCCCACATTTCCTGAACCTATTTTGCTAGAGCATGCCACACTGTCCTATATTTAAATTCTCTACCGTTTTGGAATTGGGAATGGTGTACAATTATCATGTACTTGACTACAACTATGCCAAACTCATGCTTATCCATCACAGACTGTCTAAGTCTCAAACAGTCCCAATTTCAAATTGTTAGAAATTAAAGGGGGTTCATCTGGATGTTTGTCAGAGGAATCCTAGGCACACTTTGTTTTACTTGTGACCACTCATAACGTATTAAAATGTCGTCTCCCCTACAGGGCACGCAACATTCCACCCTAACATTGGTAAATCATGTTTTCAAGAACATCTCTTTGTGTTCAGTGTCACTGTCTTGCAAAGTGAACTGGTCCTTATAAATACACTGTATAAATACCAGGCCAATATATGGGGGTATAAGAATAGAAATGTTCAGGTGTTCACATACTTTTGGTCATATCATGTATATTGCGGAAACATTTCGTATTCCAAATTAGGATGTCCAAATCTAAAATCCGATTTGAACAAGGTGACTTGTAACTTAAACATAGCCATAGGGTTCAACATACAGGTATGGACTGTCCATTGGAAAACCCATCACCCATTGGACCACACATCACAATTTGGTCCTTGTGACAGGACAGTAGCTACAGTTAATCCCTTTTACGAAAAACATCTGGTACTGGGTGGGATATGTTGGGCAACAAGTGAACATTTCATCCCTGAAGTTGATGTGTTGGCTGCAAAAGGATTAGACTGACTTTGACAAGGACCAAATTGTGGTATCTAGACAACAGGGTCAGGACAACTCCAGAACTACAGCTCTTGTGGGATGTTCCCAGTCTGTAGTGGTCAGGACGGACCAAAAGTGGTCCAAGGAAGGAAAACTGGTGAATCGAAGACAGTGTCATGGGTAGCCAAGGCTCACTGATGCACATGGGGAGAGGAAGGCTGGCCTGTGTAATCCGATTCAGTAGAAGAGGTACTGTAGCTCAAATTGAGGAAAAGGCTGGTTCTGGTTCCATTAGAACACACAGTGCATTATAGTTTGGGTGGCAAAAGTGGGGACCTACTCAATATTAGGCGGGTGGTCATAATGTTACAGCTGATCGCTGAAATGTACATATTAGACAATAATAAGTGTATCTGACTCTAAAAACAGATCTACAGTGTATCATGTACACAAAACATCATTTAATTGAAATACAAGCCGAATGTCTAACAAACTAATGCAATATCATAGTCTTCAAATATACAACTTATATATTCTACTGTATGGTAACAGTTCCAGCAGTGTGTGTGTGTGTGTGTTTTAATAATATGCTTAGCGGTCCAGTGTGTGCATTCATGTCCGCACTACTAAGTTATTCTTCACTTGTGGAACATTAGAACCCCTGATGGATCCTAGCGACTAATTTAACAAATGTTAATTCTGCTTCAGGAACTTAATTATCGTTGAATTGTTAAGAGTTCATTTTCAGCGCTGAAAGCTTTAGGAAAAGTGCCTTTGAAAGCATGGCTTGCCTGGTAATTAGCATGACAATCGGCAAGTTAATTTGCTTAATCACTTCAGATTTTAATGAATTAGCCTGTCCATTGTTGCTCAGAGTGGCTTAAGGGAAATTGCGTGGACACATTGTACCGTGACCAGAAATATGGAGGTTAATGGTGACTTCCTGAATTAAAACGATAAACACTCCAGTTAGGTAAAACGCTCCCGTTTACACTCATGCAACGCTGACGTCTTTGGCAAACTGAACCGTGATGCGTCGAGTGTGGAAAACTTTGTCGTGGAGATGTCACTCTACGCCAGAGTAACGCCAGTGTTCTAGAAAAGCCAGCTGGTGACAGAATCACAGTCACGCATGGTCTCATGCCATCTGCTTCATGCCAGCGTAGAGCCACCGACTCTCACTAATGAAGCACACTACCCATTACCCGAGAGCCAACCTGCCGCTATCACTCATCAGCTTTCGACCATTAATCAAATAGATCCTTCAGTTAAGATATACTCTAGATAAAAAGACCAAATCACCAATTGTATTATGTTCACTAACAGCTTTGAGTGTTATTGTACATAATTAATTACCAACTGGGCACTTTTTATTTGAAACTACAACCACTTTCCAGAAAATTCGACAGGATAGTAATGAACCATCAACATCATGGAAGAAATGTGGTCATAATGAATGACCAAGATCAGAGATCACTTAAACACTTGGTAAAGCCGCATGGTGAAAAAATCGATTAATAGAAATCAAAACTGTTTAATTGTGAATATGCACATTATGACTTGAACTCATGGGATTTGCTAGAGAGGATAAAGATTGAACTATGGAGGAATGGGAAAAGGTCATATGGTCTGATGAGTCCAGATTGAGCCTATTCCAAAGCGATGGTACATCAGGGTAAGAAGGAAAAGCACATGAAGCCATGGATCGACCATGCATAGTGTCCACTGTACAAGCCTCAGGAGGCAGCGTTATGATCTACGGATGCTTCAGTTGCTCAGGTCTAGACTCAGTAACGTTATGTGGCAAAAAAATTAAGTCAGCTGACGACCTGAATGTACTGACTGACCAGGTTAACACACCTGTGGAGTTTATTATCCCTGATGGCCTGGCAATATTATGGAACTTAAGTTGTGAAAGAGTGGTTCCGGGAGCATGACGAATCATTTTCGTAAATGAATTTGCCACCAAACTGTGTCATAATCAAAGCTTAGAGTTTGTGACTTCCTTTTTGGCGAGGCAGTGCAGAAACTTTGATTCATTTATTACTCAACTTTCTGAAGGTCTGTACTATTTCTTCCATTCTCTTCACAAGTTTGCTTTTATTGGAATGACACATGGCTTCTCATTGAGATCCACCATCCTCTCCATTTATATGTGCCTTGCTACCAATATTGCCTGTCTCTGTATAATCATTTCTGGCTTAGAAACTAATGAAATAACACTTTCCCACACGTTCTCTGTAATGTTTATGCTGAACAGAGTCGCAGGAGCCCTGGAACCCATCCCAGGGGATGGGGGGACGGGGGGACGAAGGGACGGGGGGAGTAAAGTAAAGATGGAATGGAAAATGAAAAAAAATAAATAGATAAAATAAAATGAATAATCAAAGTAAGGTAGACATTTAAATTGCACAGGTACATGATTTACAAGATGAAAGTGTAAACGGTGGAAGTATAAAGATATAAAATGAGTTAAAAAATAGGGTGGAATAGGATCGCAGCGGTATGAAATGATAAAAGATGTGCATCAGCAGCAGTCTGATTGTCCATGGCCTAAAGTACAAGATAGTCTTCTGATGTTCAAATGAGCAGTGTGCAAAACAGAGAAATGTGTAACACGCAGGCATCTAGGGTGTCTCCGTGTGTGTGTGTGTGTTATGGGGGGGAAAAGGACAAGTTTGATTAAATTAGTCCTCAGTGGTGTTCTGGTTTAAATTTGTTTTTAAATAAAGGTGAACTTATTTATCGCTTGCTTCTTGTCTCTCGCTAATGCCGTTATACAGTATATCAGTATTTCATAAGGTAAACCTACAATGCTTTATGCTTTAAGGGGGATGGATTATGCAAAATTGACTTTTAAATATTTTTTAGACATTCAGATAAATTAAGAAAAAACATGATGTTTATCTATTTTCCATCGTTGTATTGGGTGACACTTAAGCAAATCAGATTTTTCCCCCTTTGTGACCTCACATACAGTACGATGGCTCAGTGCTCAGCTCCGCAACATTTGAAAGAGTAAGGAAAACACCAAAACACAGTATTAGTACTGATTTTGTTTGTTTTTTGTTATACAACCCCATTGTGCCCCCAAACAAGCTCATCTTTCAGTGGTACAATGTCTCGCTTCAAACAATAATCATTTAAAATGCTTATTATTCATATTTCTTTGAGTATTAATACATAAATTGGTGTAAGCTCCTAGAAGCATATAACGTTAAAATTGTTGCTTAAATTGTTTTTTGGTAAAAGCTTTAAAAAGAACAAAAAAATCCGTAGTGTCCGTAACCATGTCAAATTCATGTTGCAATGCCCTAATATTTTGAATTTTAAAATAATACACTTTTTTAGCTTTGTCTTTTCATGTTAAATCTAAATTGGCCAAGTTTCATCTGAACGATACAGTAGTTAAGATCACTGAAAGATTTGAATTTTAAAAAAGTTACATATTGTACAATACATACTGTAAAAGGGCATAAAATTGTATTCAGCAAATATGTTCCTTTAATCTGATAAAAATATATATGTGTATGCACATTTCCCCAAAAAAATTAAGCATAGATCATAGTGAGATAAAAAGCATTTTTATGCAGTACCAAGAAAAATGATGTTACAGTATATTGTATGATACTATCCGAAAATCCACTTTTTCACCCAGGTGAGACACTTTTTACCACCAATACCATGTTTTAGCCAAAAGGAAGCATGGAGTTAAATTTTTGACACAATGTTGAGTACAAAAAAAATCTCTCTCCCTCTCTCTCTCTCTCTTACATGCTCAAAATCTTTCGCTTGTTCACAAACTTGTACATTTCCCAGTAGAACTGTCCAGACAGCTTCTCTCTGTCCAGACAACAGTATACCGTATATTTTTTCTTCATAGTGTGTATGTTTTGTCAGACAATAGGCACAAATGCACGGCACAAAAAGTTGTCTGTGTTATTATTTTATGGAAGGCGGCGCGGTGGTGTAGTGGTTAGCACTGTCGCCTTGCACCTCCAGGGTCTGGGTTCGATTCCCCAGCCAGGCTCGATTCCCGTCTCTGTGTGCATGGAGTTTGCATGTTCTCCCCGTGCTTGGTGGGTTTCCTCCGGGTATTCCGGTTTCCTCCCACAGTCCAAAGATATGCAGGTTAGGATAATTGGCGTTCCTAAATTGCCCGTAGTGTGTGATTGGGTGTGTGAGTGTGTGTATGTGTGTGTGCCCTGCGATGGATTGGCACCCTGTCCAGGGTGTACCCCGCGTAGTGCCCGAAGTCTCCTGGGATAGGCTCCAGGTCCCCCGCGACCCTGAACACAGGATTAAGCGGTATAGAAGATGAATGAATGAATGAATGAATTATTTTATGGTTATTCATCTTAGTTACACACGATAATAGCTACACTTGAGAAGCAAACAGGATTACAACTGACATGGCTTTGAAATACATTGATTATGGTAATTTCTCTCTCTTTTCTCTGAACTTATGCATATCATTTTATTTAAAAATAAATAAATAAAAAAACATGAAAAAAAAAGAGGGAATCATTACACTGTAACACTTGGACCTTATTTTACCCAGTAAATTCCAACTAGTGTATGATTACAACAACCAGAGCATCAATGCTAGTGCGTGCACATGTTTTATCAGCTTATGTATTTATCTCACTTAATTTTTAGAGCATTTGTTTCTACTAGGACTACAGGGGGAAATTATTTAACTGGAGACCTCGGGAAAAGCGGCTCCCACTTCTGTATTACAGTGTGAGGATGTAGAAAGTACACAGCGATGCTGCCGGCACATTTTACAGACGTTGTTATAGAAAACAGTTTTGTAGAATAAAAAAAGTTTATCATATTTGCTAGAGAACAGTAGTTGCCTAATTAAAAAAAAACATATGCATGAAACTTGTGGAGTTCAGAGGGGAAAAAGAAAGATTGTTATTATAACTTAAAATAATAACACAGTCTCATTGTTGTGCAGTGCGAACTTCAGGTTCACTGACCAAAAAAATGCTTAAAACCAAAATAAACTGATGTTGGAACATCTGGCACTTACACTTCTAATTGGGATGTAGTGTAATTATTAAATAAACCTGGCTTACTGGTTAGCACTATCGCCTTGAACCTTAAGGTTCCGTGTTCGATTCCCGTTTCAGGCCTGTGTGCATGGAGTTTGCATGTTCTCCCCGTGCTTGGTGGGTTTCCTCCGGGTACTCCGGTTTCCTCCCACAGTCTAAAGATATGCAGGTTAGAGTAGTTGGTGTTCCCCAATTGCCTTTAATTAGCACCCCATCCAGGGTGTACGCCTCCTAGCGTCCTAAGTCTCCTGGGATAGGCTCCAGCCCCCCACGTGACCCTGTATACTGTACAGGATGAAGCGATACAGATGGTGAGTGAGTGAAAGTGGTGCGGTGATTCTAGCTGTTACACAGAGACTGAAAACCGGGCAAATGCTGTGTAGAATTATATCCTATTAGACAAATACAATATTTAGTTATATGGTGGCTTGGAAAAATTTTCAGTCCCCTTGAACTTTTCCACATTTTGTCACATTACAGCCACAAACATGAATCAATTTTATTGGAATTCCACGTGAAAGACCAATACAAAGTGGTGTACACGTGAGAAGTGGAACAGTTGTTGCTCCCAATATTCTCTTAGACAACCTCTGAGGCCATCACAGAGCAGCTGTATTTGTACTGACATTAGATTACACACAGGTGCACTCTATTTAGTCATTAGCACTCATCAGGCAATGTCTATGGGCAACTGACTGCACTCAGACCAAAGGGGGCTGAATAATTACGCACACCCCACTTTGCAGTTATTTATTTGTAAAAAATGTTTGGAATCAAGTATGATTTTCGTTCCACTTCTCACGTGTACACCACTTTGTTTTGGTCTTTCACATGAAATTCCAATAAAATTGATTCATGTTTGTGGCTGTAATGTGACAAAATGTGGAAAAGTTCAAGGGGCCCGAATACTTTTGCAAGCCACTGTATAGCCTTTGTTAACAATACATTACATACTTTAACCATGTACATAATTTCAGACTACCTAACAAACATCGTAAGGTTTACTGTACCTTTTAAATGAGCACATGTGATGATGAAGCATAACTAGCCGCTAAAGGCAACAACAGAAGCTGAGATCAAATTGAATGAGCCAATCGGAAACATTGGCTGGTATCTGTGGCAGAATTATGATGGCGCCTCAACCTGAGTTAAGCGCACTTAAGAGAAAGTTGCAAGCACGATAACGAGAAAGGGATGGTTTGAGGTTGCAAAAGAGAGAGATTTTTTATTTCTTTGCTCAGGTTTGTGGCCAAGATATAGCTCCTCAGGGGTAGCGGCTAAGCACTAACGGATATCCTGGCCCTTTTAAGCTCTTAGGAAGTGCTAGGATAGCTATTAGTGGTTAGCAGCTAGCGTGTGTTACTGTACATCAGTTCTTGGTTGTGTTTTACCTTTTATGTTGCTAAATATTGAGGATGTCATTGTAAAATGTTTGCCCTTATTTAATGCAAGACTGTAAAGCCTGAAAATATTTGATAAGGTCCCATTTTAATTGGCCAGGAAACTGCAGGTCCTCAAAGCAGCATCCATTCATTCACTCACTCAATCACTCATCGCCTATACAGTTTTATCCTATAGACAGGATCGCATGGGGTCTGGAGCCTATCCCAGGAGACTTAGGGCCCAATGCAGGGTACACTCTGGATGGGGTGCCAATTCATCACCGGGCACACTAAACACTCATTCCCACACTACGGGCAATTTGAGAACGGCAATTAGATTAAACTGCATGTTTTTGGCAGTGGTGTCAAAAGTATTCACATTCATTACTTGAGTAGAAGTATAAATACTAGGGTTCAAAAATACTTCTTTAGAAGTTGAAGTATCAACCCAAGCTTTTTACTTAAGTAAAAGTGTAAAAGTACTGGTTTCAAAACTACTTAAAGTATAAAATTAAAAGTACAGTGAGGGGCGACAAAAGCATGAAGGGGGGGGGGTGTTGTGCGCGTTCTTACAATGCGACCGGGGGGTTGCGCGTTCTGATCATAAAAATAGAGTAAAGAGGCTATTTTTAAAAATGTAAGGAGTAGAAAGAAAAAGTCGGCTGAAAAATAATTACTCCAGTAAAGTATAGATACCCAACATTTCTACTTAAGTAAGGTAAGAGGGACAGGGGTAGCTCAGTGGTTAAGGCATTGGACTACGGTTCGGAAGATCCCAGGTTCAAACCCCACAACCACCAAGTTGCCACTGTTGGGCCCTTGAGCAAGGCCCTTAACCCTCAACCGCTCAGATGTGTAATGAGATAAAAATGTAAGTCACTCTGGATAAGAGCGTCTGCCAAATGCCTAAATGTAACGAAGTATTTGTACTTCGTTACTTGACACCTCTGGTTTTTGGACAGTGGGAGAAAACCGGAATACCCAGAGGAAACCCACAAGGCACGAAGAGAACATACAGTACAAACTCCATGCATGCAGTCCCCAGCCGGAAATCAAACCCCTATCCTGGTTGTGCAAGGCGACAGTGCTAACCACTAAGCCACTGTGCCACCAAAAGGGGCATTCAGGGCAGTTAAATTAAAGCTGCAGAAGCAGAAACATTGCATTAAAGAAATTAGTATAGCATAAAGAAAATCAAATACACCAGAATGCAGGATCTGAATTGTATCTAAGCTGGAAAATTAACATATTTTAAAGACCTTTAAAACATATTCAAACTTTAAAAAGGAGTACAGTATAATACTACAGTACATCCATCCATCTAGGAACCTCTGTAGTCCAACTAGGGATTGTGAAGGCCAGTGGTGATCATCATTGTATTTATTCCCATTGTATTTAACTGAAGTGGTAGGACCTTCTGTCGAAATTCACACATGCATTCACACACTACAGTATGTGCAATTTGGGAATGCCAGTTAGCCTAATCTGCATGTATTCTGATTGTGGGAGGAAACTGGAGTACACCCGGAGGAACCCCACCAAGCATGCACACAAGCCCGAGGCGGGGAACAACCCAGACCCACAAACCGCTGTGCCATAATCCTGTACACTATATGACCTTTAAAGCATGCCCACTGTTGCCCTAAACAACTTTCCATCCTAACTGTAATTGCCATGCATCAGAAAGAATGAATAAACATTTATGCAGATATATTCAGATAAATATTTTAAAAACTTTGCATTTGGAAACGTGCAGTTCCTGGCTGTCGCATTGCAGTTTCCCTCCACTAACTCTAGGGCTTCGGTTACATTGCAAGCTACGTTGCTCAATTCAGATTTTTTCTTTGGTCAGAATGAATTTGCATGCCATAATAGTTCATATTCATAATTGTAGGTTGACTCTAACACTTCTGAAACAGCACTCGGGTGCACATCAGTACATCTTTGATCATGCCGTCTGGGTTAAAACACATCATGAGTTTGTGTGACCACTCATTCATTTCATACAATGGATGTGATTTTGGCAGAAATATACTTGGGAGTTTGCTCTGGAGGATGGCAAGCTGTTAGTCGGCTGTATTTTTCGAGGTCCAGAGACAGGAAGACAGGAAAGATACCTTGCTTTAGATGTTTTAGCAGCTATTACTAGAACTGCTATGAAATCCCTGTGCTGACTGATGACGTCAATGAAGGCCTGAGCATGTGCAGAGGCAAACAGCTGCATGAATACTTGCCTGTTCTCATTCAAGTCGCATGACCACGTGTCAGATATGTATCAAATCTAGGACAAAAATGAATCAGATCCGAGATGAAAAACATCAGGTTTGTGTCAGGTTAGACAGCCCCTAAACAAATCGGACCTGTGTCACTTTAGGGTGAAAAATCATAATAAAGGCACTTCAGGCTGTTAAAATGACTGTATCCTATGGGGTCAAGCTCAAACTTGTTTAAACAACTTTGAAATTAATTGGAACGCCAACTCCTCGCTGGATTTTTGCACCCAGCATCTGTGATCTTGTTGTGGTCAAATGTGCACACCTGCATATTGCAGCTTGGTAGCTTAGTGATTAGCAGTGTTTCCTAGCACCTTGGGCCTTATACCTTGGATCCGGGTTCGATCCCCAAGAGTCTGCATGTTTTCCCAGTGCTTGGTGGGTTTCCTCCGGGTACTCCCACAGTCCAAAGACATACAGTACAGTACAGATTAGGATAATCGGCATTCCCAAATTGCCCCAGAGTGTGTCAATGAGTGTGTGAGTGTGTATACAGTATGTTTGTGTGCCCTGCAATGGATTGGCACCCTGTCAAGTGTGTTGTACCTTGCCTCATGCCCCAAGTCTCCTGGGATGGACTCCAGGCCCCCCGCGACCCTGTATACAGGATAAATCACTATAGACAATAAGATGAGTGTGTGAGTTAGTGGAAAGCCTTCCCGGGAGGTACTGTATACATTTATATTTAGGCATTTGGCAGACGCTCTTATCCAGAGCGACTTACATTTTTTATCTCATTACACATATGAGCAGTTGAGGGTTAAGGGCCTTGCTCAAGGGCCCAAGAGTGGCAACTTGGTGGTTGTGGGGATCTTCCGAACCATAGTCCAATGCCTTAACCACTGAGCTACACCTGGCCCCCCTGTATTGCAGGGAGTGAATCTGAAATGAAATGTGCAACAAGCACACATGAATGTAACCAAGTGTCCGCATACTTTTGGTTACACATATTGTATCAACAAGCATGTTCGAGTGATTCAGTAAATGTCTATTTAATAAGGCATTAGTTTACCCGTACTTTAAAATAATAGTAGTCTTTTCCTCCAAGATGGATAAGATGAGACCGAATCAGTGATTAAACACACTTCAGACTCCACATAGTTTCCGTTCAGGTTGTAGTGGATATGACGCTGACTTCAGTTGTGCTTTGTTTAGTTCGGGTTTATTGCGACAGATCAATGGGTTTATACTCCAGCTCCATGATGCTGGTTCATGTTCTCCTGATTCTCTAGGGGTGAAGTAGCTGCTTAACCATTACCACACAGTGACACACACACACACACACACACACACACAGACACACACACACACCCCATTTTCCAGCAGCTCTCTATGCAGCGTCTCTGTGTGCTAAGTTTTTCAGCTTATCGAGCATGATCCTCGAGTTAGTGATGACTAGGCAGGATGTAATCGCAGTCATGCTTCCTTTGGAGTAACAAAATATAACACGGGATGAAACATAAAACTATGACTAGAATCAATTCCTTAACTATTGCTGTAGCATAGCACACTGGGAAATCTTACTGCAGGCCTACAGTACATGTACAATCTCACAATCTATATGAATATACAGACAAAAAATACCTGGGTTTCAATAATGCTACTTATTATGACAAAAAAAAATATGCGGGGAAATATAACTGGACTGAACTATGAACTTTAATCAGCAACCAAGTTATACTAGGAGCTAAGGCCCAGTGATGAATAGTGTAGAGGAATGTGGTGACTGCAACAGCAGAAACACGTCTAAATTGGTGCCCAATGACGGGTAAAAAAACACATTGAGAAAACTATGGCGCCATTTGTGGCGACCACACCACCGTTTCTGGTCGATTTTCTTTGACGCTCAGGCTCTGAGGCTGACGGCGTGGAGGTCAGCAGATCTTCTATAACTTTAAACATAACTATAAGTATATAAAAGCAGGTTATTTACTTGAGCAATCACACTGTTGTCTGTGTTAAGTTGTCTATCTTTATCATCTTTATCTTTATTTCCACCATTTTGGTGCCGCTTCTTTCTGTAGCGCTTGTAACAAATTGATTCTGCTCCATTTCCCGTTCGTTCGGTTAGCTCCTCTGTCTAGCTCGGGTGTTAAAACAGTTACTGTAGCATGCCCCTTGTCCATTATCTGTTAATGTTGCTTTCACCCCTCTTTCTCCAAAAAGAAAAGAGTGGTTGAAGGTTCACTAATTGTGGCATTACTCACTCTGCCAGCCATACAGTGTCCACTGCTGCTGGTGAACAATCACACTTCCCATGTTCTTATTGGCAACGTATTCTTAGTTCTTTAAGTATCACCCAATTTGTTTGTTGCTGTCATGGTTGTGCAGGACTAAAATTAGCCCTTGCATCTCATCTGCTCATCACAACCACATAACATGATAGTTTTGGACCTGATTCCTGATTTTGTTTTAAGGAGCCTAGCAGAACCCTTATGGCGCTTTTCCACTGCATAGTACGGCACGACACGGTTCAGTTCTACTCACTTTTGTGGGGTTTTCCACTGGGAACAGTACCTGGTACCTGGTCCTTTTTTTAGTACCACCTCAGCCGAGGTTCCAAGCGCGCCGAACCGTTACCAAAACGTGACGTGTAAACACGGCTGGTCACTGATTAGCTGGAGAAAATCGTCATTACTGCGTCACCGAACACAAGACACAACAGAACCGCTATATTTAGAACAGCCAGAGAAGGATCGGACGCACCTTTTTGTATTAACCGTCGGCCTGTTTTGAAACAAACTCCTTCGTCTCGCTGTTAAAAACATCCACATGCCGAGAATGAAGAACACCATGCCGTCGATATGCTCCATTGTTGTTTGTGGCGCGTTTACGATGACATCACGGCAGTAGCGGCGGCGCGACTAAACGAGACGTGAATTATCCCGCCCACTCTAAAGTGTTACTTAACTGCAGTGGAAGCGCAAACCGAGCCAAACTGCGCCGAACAGAAGTGAGTTGAACTGAACCGTGTCGTGCCGTACTATGCAGTGGAAAAGAGGCATTTGTCTAGCTTCTGATGTTAGTAGCATCATTACAGTATATGTTGTCACCTCCATGCTTGTGTTTCTTTTATGTCGTCCTACGTAGTCATTCACTCTGGACTTGCATTCACCTTTAACCAGTCCATGAAAGAGCACCAGACCTAACCATGGATGCAGCAGGTAATCTAAATCAAGACTAATTAGGCCAAGCAGATCCTAGAGAACCAATGCCAGATCAACCACATGAAGATTATCTACAAAGATAAAGGGTTGACATTGAGGCTCTTACCAGAGTCTAAGGAAGCAGCCTCCCCAGTGTAGCTTACATCAGAGTGACAGGGGGCTCTGACCAGTCCAGCCTGATGGGGCAGCTTCTAAAAACAAGCTTTTACCAGAGGCCAACAATGGGGTCTCGAGAGCTTAGCCAACACCAGATGTCAACAGGGTAGCCAACAAGCGAAACAACCCCAAAGGCCAGTACCTTAGCATCACCATGGATGCCCAAGCCAGGGCATGGCGAGGCAGCTCTGCAAGCCATGCTACTGCATGTATGACATGACCTCATATATGCAGTCTTAACAGAGGGCTCTGTCATGGGGATACCAAATACAGTATGGTGCACAACTACAGTTCCCATCAGTCACTGCTTTTCACCTGATCACAGCACTCATTTTAAAGAATTGTTTGTATTTTATTGTAATTGTTTTGGTTTAATGATCAATCATCACATTTGTGTATGACTCTTTTTCTAGCATCTGTTGTTAGTAGCATCATTATAGTGTTTGTTGTCATATCTCCACCACGCTCATTTCAAAGTTGCATACAAAGGTAAAAATAGTCCAATTTATAACTAAAGTATATAGTTATTTCTAAGATTACAATAAAATGAACATATTGTATTGCCATATAGTTTCGTTTATTTCTAGTAGCAAATGCTTAGAATTATAAAAAAAAAAAAAGTGGACAATCGAACAAGATTCAAGATTCAAGAGAGGTTTATTGTCAATACAACAATATACACAGTATACATTGTATTGAAATGCCATTTCACACAGACCCTCCGTGGTGCCTTAATAAGAAAGAAATAGAAAACAAGAAATTACAACTAAATTATATCTAACTAAGCTAAACTAAGTGACTATTTTTAAATAAACTATCTGTACACTAACAGGACAGGAAGACAATACAGTGTAATGATACAAAGTGAACATGTGCAATTGGTTCAGAGTACAGTGTGCGGGTTCAAGTTATTGTAGGAGTATTGGACGAGAAAAGACAAGACATGTGCAAATTGCGACTAGTGCAAATCAGCATGAGGTAGAAAATTTCTTGGACAAAAATAGAGTATGCAATACAGGGTGTACAATATGTGTGTTGTACCACAGTCCGATTTGTGTGTTTTTGTCTTTGGTGTACATGTAGCATATTGTATGAGGGTTTAGTTGTTTAGGTGAGTTTTTAAATATAGGAGTCCATTATGTATTTATGTTGAGTGTGTGTTTCGTATGTTTGTTCAGTTCTATGTTGTCAGTAAGTTGAGAGCCCTTACTGCTTGTGGAAAGAAGCTCTTTCAGTGTCTGGCAGTCACAGTTCTGATGCTGCGGAACCGTCTGCCTGATGGGAGGAGGGAGAACAGTGCATGTGAGGGGTGAAAAGAGTCTTTCACTATGCTGCTCGCACGGCGGATCAGGTGTTTGTCGTAGAGTTGGGAGATGGCTGGGAGAGGGACCCCGATGATTCTCTCTGCTGTCTTCACTATCCGCTGCAAGGACTTCTTTTCAGCGGTGGTGCAGTTTCCGTACCAGACGGTGATGTAACAGCAGAGAACACTCTCGATGGTCCCTTGATAGAATGAGGTGAGGATGGGAGGTGGAAGACTGGCCTTCTGCAGTTTCCGAAGAAAGTGAAGACGTTGTTGTGCTTTCTTGGTGATGGTGGTGGTGTTCAGGTTCCAGGAAAGATCATCTGCCATGTACACCCCCAGAAACTTGCTGACACACTGCTGACAATCTCGACAGCGGATCCGTTGATGTACAGTGGGGCGTAGGCCTTCGGGTTCTTCCTGAAGTTAACAACCATCTCTTTAGTCTTCTGAACATTAAGAGACAGGTTGTTATTTTGACACCAGTCCACCAGATGTTTTACCTCCTCTCTGTACGCAGACTCATCGTCGTTGGTGATGAGACCCACTACTGTTGTATCGTCTGCAAACTTTATGATGTGATTTGAACTGTGCTGTGCAGCACAGTCGTGCGTTAGCAGAGTGAAAAGCAGTGGGCTAAGCACACAGCCCTGTGGGGAGCCTGTGCTCAGTCTGAGGACCCCGGAGGAGTTGTTGCCTATGAAGACAGTCTGCGGCCTGTCAGTGAGGAAGTCCAGGATCCAATTACAAAGAGGAGTGTCTATACCTAGAAAGTCCAACTTCCTTACCAGCCTTTGGGGAATTATTGTATTGAATGCTGAGCTGAAGTCAATAAACAGCATTCTGACGTACTGTAAGTGTCCTTTCTGTCGAGATGGGAGAGGGTAAGTTGAAGAGCAGATGAGATGGCGTCATCTGTGGAGCGGTTTGGTCGATATGCGAATTGTAACGGGTCCAGAGTATGTGAGAGCTTAAACTTCATGTAACTCAGTACCAGCCTCTCAAAGCACTTCATGATGATAGATGTGAGTGCTATGGGGCGGTAGTCGTTAAGACAAGACACAGTTGACTTTTTTGGCACTGGGACGATTTTGGTGGTCTTCAGGCATGTAGGTATAACAGCAGAGCTCAGTGATGAGTTGAAGATGTCTGCAAAGATGACCGCAAGCTGATCAGCACATTCCCGGAGCACCCGGCCAGGTATGTTGTCTGGTCCTGCAGCTTTTCGTGGGTTCACTCTGCGGAGAGTCGACCTGACGTCTGCTGTGGATAGATGTAGTACCTGGTCGTTGGGGAAGGTGGTCATCTTCCTCGCTGGTGCCTCATTCTCTGCCTCAAATCGTGCAAAAAAGTTATTCAGCTCATCTGGTAGGGAGGGATCACTGCTACATTCCAGTTGTGTTGGTTTGTAGCCCGTGATGGTCTGGATGCCCTGCCATATGCGCCGTGTGTCTCTTGAGCTTGAGAAGTGGTTGCTGATCTTCTCTGCATACGCCCGGTTTGCCTCTTTGATGGCCCGTGACAGGTTGGCTCTGGCTGCGATGTACGCTTCCCTGTCTTTGGACTTGAAGGCTCTGTCCCTGATTTTCACCAGGCTGCGCAGCTTTGCAGAGAACCAGGGTTTATGGTTTGCCCAGGTGACAACAGTCTTTGAGACAGTAACATCCTCAACGCACTTGCTGATGTAACCAGTCACTGAGGCTGCGTACTCTTCCAGATCGACTGAATGTTCATAGGTGGCTGCTTCTCTGAACATGTCCCATTCTGTGCAATCAAAGCAGTCCTGAAGGGCAGACATGGCCCCCCGTGGCCACGTTCTCACCTCTTTCATGGCTGGTCTGAACTGTTTGTTTATTGGTCTATAGGCTGGAGTGAGAAGTATGGAGATGTGGTCTGATTGTCCAAGGTGGGGGAGAGGTGCAGCCTTGTATGCATGCTGGATGTTTGTACAGTATAAAAAAGGTCTAACATGTTATCCCCTCTTGTTGCAAAGTCAATGTTCTGATGAAATTTTGGTAGTACTGACTTGAGTGAAGCTTTATTAAAATCCCCGGCGATGATAAAGAAGCCATCAGGGTGGGCTGTTTGTAGGTCGCTGATGATGGAGTAGAGTTCACTGAGTGCCCCATTAGCTTTAGCGCTAGGTGGAATGTAAACAGCCACAATGATCACCACAGTAAACTCCCTCGGGATGTAAAATGGTCTGCATCTGACTGCTAAAACCTCCACTAGTTCTGAACAGTGCACAGAGACGATCGCTGCGTTCCTACACCAGCTGTTGTTGATATAAACACACAGTCCCCCGCCCCGAGTCTTACCGGCAGCTGTGGTATCTCTGTTGGCGCGGTAGCTGGCTAGCCCGTCTAGCTGGATTCTGGAGTCGCCAATGCCTTCATGCAGCCATGTTTCAGTGAAAATAAGAACATAGCAGTGTTCTATCTCTTTTCGGGAGGTCAGGAGCAGTCTTAAGCAGTCCAGTTTATTGTCCAAAGAGCGCACATTGGATAGGAGAAGTGATGGAAGCGCGGGTCGGCTACAGTTAGCTTTTAGCCTAGCATGTATCCCGGCTCTCTTACCGTGCTTCCGCCTCCTCGCACACCGCTTTCGACGAACTTCCGGGCGGGCACAGGCTCTCGGTGATGTCGCGCTACGTCCTCCCGGAGCTCACAGAATGCTGTAACAGCGTAGTGTCTCCAGTGTGTTGCCATCTGGATGAAAATAGCATTTTCCGATTTCCAAAAGTTGTTTACGGTTGTAGACATGTTTGTTCGTTGTTCCAATGGACATTGTAACTTAAACAAACCATCCAAACATAAATTAAACACGAATATCGCACCATGGTTTGGACCCGGTGTGGCCGCTGCGTCCTAGCACGCCGCTCAGCTGGATCACAAGGCTATTTGCTTCAAAAAGCCTTGATATATTGTAGGCTTAATAACTTAATATAATTAGTTTATACATTGCTTCAGTCTTTTTTTACAACATTACTTCAGTTCATTGAGGTTTTGGCGGATTCGCTGATGCACAGCCCTGTTAAGGTCCTGCCACAGCATTTCAATTGGGTTGAGGTTTGAACTTTGACTGGACCATTACAAAATCTTGACATTTTTTAGCAACTAATCTGAAGTGGATTTACTGCTATTATTATTAATAATAATAATAATAATAATAATAGATTTTATTTGTAGGCGCCTTTCATGACACTCAAGGACACCTTACACAACATAAAAAAATAAATATATAAAAAACAACATTAGTAAAGGACAATATACAAGTAATGCAGTGTTAAAAGTATGTCTGCCTGAAGAGATGTGTTTTTAAACTGGATTTGAAAACAGAAGTAGAGTTACTATTCCGGATATCAAGAGGTAGTAGATTCCACAGGTAAGGGGCAGCAAAGGCTCGAGATCCCATGGTTGCCAAACGCATACGAGGAAGAACCAGATTTAGCGACGATGATGATCTCGGGTTTCTAGAAGGAGTACTATGTAAGTTAGGAGAAGATCTGTTAAATATGATGGAGCCAGGTTATGCCATTGTACCATTGACCCAATTTTGACCAAGCTGTTGACTCAATTACTGCAAGGTACCAAGTTCCTGTGGCTGCAAAATAAGTCCAAATCATTATCCCTCCACCACCATGCTTCACAGTGGGTATGGGGTGTCACTCTGGTCTCATCTGTCCATAGGACATCGTTAGAGAAGTCTTGTGGTTTGTTTAAATGCAGTTTCAGAACCTCTGATGGGTTTCTGTGTTCTTTTTAAACTGAAGAGATTTCTCTTCCTGACAACCCTCCCAAGCACACTGGACCAACTTCTTCTAATTGTGCTGTCATGGACTTTAACGTTTAACATGCTCAGTGAGGCCTGTAGGGCTAAGATGTACAGTAGCTCTTGTATATATTTTTTTCTTTGAACATTTCATGGATTGACCTTGGGGTGAGTGTGTACAGACTTCTCCTGGGCAGACTGGTAACTGTCATTCCATACAGTATGTGAATAATCTTTCTCACTGTAGAATGCTGAATTCCAAATAGTTTGGAAATGGTTTTATACCCTTTCCAGATTAAGCAACAATTTCTTCCTTAAGACCACTGCATACAGTAATGTCTCTCCCTCTTGGAATTGTATTAACACACACCTGAATGCTCCAGACCAAACCGCCATAACTTTTGCACACCTGCTGAGGTTGTATTTGCCTAATACTGTACTAAGAGCCGCTATGATCAGATGATTTTTATGTTTTTCCCACTCGCGCACACACAAATGCCGTTGAAAGGGGCATACTAACTTTTAAACGTGACTGTAAGCAGAAACAAAAGTAATCAGCTTTCATAATATAGCCACTGGAAAAGTCAGAGATATTTTAAAGCCGAAAACTATTAAAGCGTGTTACAGTACATCTCATCTTCTCATATTCACGCCAGAAGTGAATGCCGTCTCAAGCTGAATAAAGCAGTTGGAATTAAAAGTGCACTGCTCTTAAGTTTTGCTTTAATAGAATTGGAAGTGTAGCCATTATGTGACTTTTTTTTTTTTTCCTGTTTATGGATTTCTGCACAGACCACCCCCTCATCTCACATAACAAGGTTTTGGTGTCCAAGTCAGCACCCACTCAGATCGATGCCATTGACCGACGGGGACTTCAGCTTGAGCAGCTAACGTGGCTTGGCACATTTATCACGCAGTGACAGATCCCATTAACACACTCTTAAAAGGTCAATCAAATCAAAAACATGTTTATGGATATTTTGTCCTGGCGTTTCAAAAGAAGGCCATTCTCTCTGACACACTATAGTCGTATCTGTATTAGTTACCTATTCTAAGCTAAATGCGCTGCTTCTCTATAGGGTTGGAAGAGCCTGCTGTGAGGGATGTGGATATTGATTATAGTAACCTAATGAGCAACAATCAGCCACTGTGCCATAAATCTTTCATCTCTGATGTCACAGCACTGGCATAAGCTGTCATAACAGTTCTCTTACCATATCATAAATCGTGCACATACTGTAGTAGTAATAATGTTTAGATTCAAGGTAATGACCTGTTATAGGAAAGATCTTCACCAATGGTTCCCATCCATCCATCCATCCATCTAGCAACTTCTGTAGTCCAACTAGGCACCGTGGAAGCCAATGGTGATTACCAGTGTATTTTTTATTCCATTTTCTTTTCTTTTTTACAACTTTGGTAGGACCTCCAGTCACCATTCACACACTACAGGCAATTTGGTAATACCAATTAGGATAATTGCCTTTGGACGTTGGAAGGAAACCCACCAAGCACGGGGAGAACACGCGCTCTAAGAGACTAAGAGGTGGGAACTGGACCCTGGAGGTGGGAAGACAACAGTGATAACCACTAAACCAAAATGCAAAGTGCTCTAGTGATCACAGTGGTTGAACATGCACTGTATGACAGCTATATGTTTATCTTGTATCCAAAATATATTATGATAAATTGGTATCAGAGTTAAATATACTGTATGAACTAGCGTCATATTTTCATCAGCTGCCCCAAAATATTATATCCTTTGAGCACTGTGTAAATGATACACAGTGACTGTTATTGTACAGTGTTTTGTTTCTCCACTGTACTGACAAGAGTACAATAGGAAGGTTTCTTACTATTTCCTTTTTTCTCAGCTTCAAAAACGACTTGTTTCAACTCTTCTGTTTTTATGCCAGAGATGATTAAAAATAGCATATAGCACATTCAGCTTCTTAAAATGTGTGAAGAACAAGAATGAGAGCGGGTAGGACATAAAAATGCTCCACGGTCCCCAGTTTGATCCTTACGCTCCTTTCATATACTGTATACCGACGAGATATCCCGCCGAGGGCGATTTTGGATAGAAAATTGTCGAGAATTCCTGGATCTCCTAGACTCTCGTAGAGGTCTCTTTAAGCCTCTCTTCAATCTCACCATCTCTGCAAAAATCTATTGGACATGTCAATTTTTCCCGTAGACTTGTCATGAGAATAAATCAGTACAGTACATTTCTCTCTTAGCGTTCTCCAGACACTTGTAGACTCACTCTTAAGACATTCCTCAGCACTCCCCAAAGTCATGGGGCTCTCCTGGTCCTCATCCAGATTGTGTTTGTAGGATTGAGGAGTGACTAAGGAGAACGAGGAGTAATCAAGGAGAAGTCCTTCAAGTTTTGCAAGAATGTATTTTCTACTTGGTGGGAGTTCTGGCGATATTGACGAGAACGAGGAGAGCGTTGGCGAGAGATCTGCGTAATCTGAGAGGGAGTTGGCGAGCTTGAGGAGAACGTTGGTGAGAACTCCCGCTAGGGGCTATGCGGCTAGAGGCACATGCGGTGCTAGAGTCGTTTTCCCATACCTCACTTGTAACACTCTCTGCAAGCTCTCCTTGTAGTCGCAGGCCTGTCGTCGAGCGCTCCTCGCCTCTCTCCGTTTCACATCGAGCACTCCTCATTCTTGCCTTTCCAAAAACCTTAAGATCAGTGGATATTCATCATTCTCGCCATTCCCTCACCAAGAATTCGAAATCACTACCTGTAAGATTTCTCATCAGACTCCTAGTATGAAAGGGGCTTTCGGTCAAACTAGAGTGTTCTACAGTGTTCTGCATGGTTTCATTTGGGCTCTCCAGGTCGAGTGGTTATTCTAAAAGTATAAATTTCTTTTGAAGCAGGATTTTCATGATACTCCATAGGATGTCAGTCTCATTTTACTAAAACCTTTACAAAAGTTTAACAAAACTAAGCATGTACTGTATTAATAAGGCATCTAAGGCTCTAGGTTGTTGATCTGGGGATCTGAGGATCCGGGTTTGACCCCCTCCATTGGTGGTTGTCACATCCCATGCAGTGCCGGTTCCAAGCCCGGTTAGAAAAATGGGAGGGTTGCAACAGGAAGGGTATACAGCATAAACTCTGCGGCAAGTTGTGTGCGGATTGGATGGTCCACTGTGGATGGACTCCTTGACGGGAGCAGCCGAAAGAAACTAATGTTTGGTGGCAGAGGCAGAAAAAATTTTTTGGAGAGATGAGAGCATACTGAATAAACAAACGCAGCCGGATCTCTACTATTACTAATTCTAAATCTATAAGAACTAAAAATAGCACATTGAAAAAACTCTAAATTGTTAAGCGAAATCATTATATTACTGGATATTAACTGTTATGACAGGATATAATAGCATATGGCATTAGACATGAAAACAAGTGTGTGTAAGTGAACTACACCAAAATATGAGAGAATTTTTTTTTACACATTATCATTATGTCACATCAGTTAGATTAGCTGCCATTGCGTTTTACTACATCCAGGGTGATGTAGTAAAAGGTTAACACTTATAACCCTTACAGTACCATATATGGCATAATTGGAATAAATCTTAATTAATATTGTCATCGTTAATGCACTAATATTTTACATATGTATAATTCAGGCTAGGAAACAAAAGTTCATTTAAAGAATAATGTTAAGTCGACTCTTTAAGTGTGTTGTTCCATATTCATGCATCGGATTGATGAATAAGTATCCAAAAGTCATCATCTTTGGATTAGAATGAGAATTACTTGCAAAGTCGGATTCACTTTATCTGAGGGAATGCAGGCGCTGTTTAAACAGAGGTTTTGTCATTTACTGTTCTGCATGCAAAGCACAGAATGGTACTGATGTGTTTATACGTCTTTATTCATTCTTTCGTTCTTTCTTTTCATTTATTAATGTACGACTCGTGAAGTATTGCTGAATCTAGCCAAAACCTATAATTTCTTTAAATGAAGTTGACAACAAATCAAATATAACATTATTAATCTTATTTCTAGTCAAATGTCACTAAGATTGTAAGCAAAAAATTATTATTTCACTGACAGAGAATTTTTCTTCTTTCAAATAAAAGAAAAATCCTAAAACTTTAATTATCAAAATTATCTGCCAATAGAAGAAATATGCTATTAGTAATAATCTTAATAATCTTATTTGTTTTGTTGTAATCTTACAGTATATCTTAAATGTGTAGATACATAAATGTAATTATAAGCAAGATTTTTTCATTTGCTACTATGGATTTTTTCCAGTTTATTAATTTGCACAGGTTAGTTTTACACTATGGCAATTTTAGCAAAAACTGCCTGATGAATATCATATCTTTCTAAAACTTTAAAAGAATTAGAAAAAATGTTAATACAAAAAAAAAATTAAATAAAAAGTTTTTAAAGTTTTTTTTTTTTTTGCTCTAAAACCGCGATGAAGGTGAAGTTATTTTTGGGGCCGGAGGGAAATTCTGATGTCAGAATGTAGCTAAGGTTTCTCTATTTCTCTGTACGTCACTGAACCATCATTTAAATACAGTATTATAAAAGTAGGATTTCAAAGTTTCTCCCAAAGCCCTCCACTGAACCTAACTCACACTGGCCATATCTCAACAACTGTCTATCATACTGTACAGTACATTATAATACATTTAAATAAATAATTAACTTTGAGCTTTCTTAGGAATCTGCAAATATATATATATATATATATATATATATATATATATATATATATATATATATACATAACTCAGAATCACCCAAAATGTGATTTAATATTTAATTTGATGTGACGGGTCACATTTTGCTCTTTAATCCATTTCCTCATTTATTTGTTTATTAGTTCATTCGTTCTTCTATCCATCTTTGTGACATTTAAACCTGAGCCTCATAATCGTCTATGCACTCAGATTATCTCGGTCTATGGTGGGGAAATTATTGCTGAGTTAATTAAGTCATTTTCTGTTCTATTGATAGATACAGTATTACAGCCCTTTAATTATAATTAAAGTGTGAGTTAGAGTGTGTAAAAACAAGTATATAGTAATGTGCCAAACTCTTGAGTCACCCCTCATTTCTTTAGATTAATTTAAATGATGTAGATGAAATCAATTAAATGGGAAGAAATGTTTTACTGTGGCAGGCTGCAACCTCATTTCCCCTCTCATCTGGTCCAATCACTCGGCATTCAGCATCATCTGGACTAATACTCTGTACTGGCACCCCAGTGGTGGAAGAACTCTTACTGTACATCCCATGTGTTTAATAAGCACTTACCACTCAACACTTATTATGCACTTAATAAACAATATAAAGCATAATCAAACCAGGTCATTTGATTATGCAGAGGAACAGAACACTGGAACCATGATTGGACAACCTGCTTTATATCTGAAACGCTGGCCTCCCAGGAGCTCCTTTAATGGCCAAACATACATGACTGGGATTTTTTGGCAGCAAGTTATCCATCGACTTTTAAGGATCAGGCGTTCCACTTGTTGAATGTTCACAGAAATGGTTGCGGTGAGCTCTGAGCCACCTCGCCTAGGAGTGTATGGCCTTCTTTAAAACATTAACTTTACTGTACCTAAGCCTCTCATCACCCTACTGTGCATGAAGATCTCTGTAAATGTCAATATTTATGCCTTCATTCGAGAGAGTTCTGAAAGTTCTGAACACCATATGTACCTGCGTATCCTGTTTCTGGCAATGTGTTTTATTATTCTGAGCTAAACAACACTACACAAGTTATGTTTACAGTAGCAAAATAACTATTAAAGGAGAATTTTCAAGTCCTGTAAGTGAGACGGGGCCTCCATGGATCGTCCAACACGTCCTACAGATATTTGATCAGGTTGAGATTTGGATTTCTCAAACCATTTCTAAACAAGTTGTGCAGTTAGTGGGACACATTATCCTGCTGAGGAGACCATGGGAATACTCATGCCTGAAGGAGTCTACTTGGTCGGCCTCAGTGTTTAGGTAGGTGGTACAGTAGGTACAGTATCAAAGTAACATCCACATGAATGACATAAGCCAACGTTTCCCAGTAGAACAGTGTCCAGAGCCTCACAATGCCTTTGCCGGTGCGTCTTCTTAACCAAAAATTGTATTCATCAGACAAGGCCACCTTCTTTCATTGCTCCATGGTTCAGTTCATATGTTCACGTGTCCATTGTAGGTCAGCATGGGCTTCTTGGCCGGTCTAGCTTCCCACTGGATCCCTGGGCCAGGGGTAGCTCAGTGGTTAAGGCATTGTACTACGGTTCGGAAGATCCCAGGTTCAAACCCCACAACCACCAAGTTGCCACTGTTGCGCCCTTGAGCAAGGCCCTTAACCCTCAACTGCTCAGATGTATAATGAGATAAAAATGTAAGTCGCTCTGGATAAGAGCGTCTGCCAAATGCCTAAATGTAAATGTAAATCCCTAGCGTTAATTTCTTTTCAGCTAAGTACGCTAGAATAGCTTTTATGTGACGTCGTACCTACAAATGAGTAAACCTTGGATGCCCATGACCCTGATGCCAATTCACTGGTTGTCTTTTCTTGGACATTTTGGTAGCACTCCAGAAGACATGCTGTTTTCAATTCAATTCAACTCAATTTTATTTATATAGCGCTTTTAACAATGGTCATTGTCTCAAAGCAGCTTCATAGAAATGAAAGAAAATGAAAAAAAATATATTTTAGAAAAGAAAATAATTGGAAGTGTGTATGTGTGAGAAAAATGTGTCTACACAATAATGAGATGAATGAATGATGAATGAAATTTCTCTGATGAGCAAGCCAAGGGTGACGGCGACAGTGGCAAGGAAAAACTCCCTGAGATGGCATTAGGAAGAAACCTTGACAGGAACCAGACTCAACAGGGAACCCATCCTCATTTGGGTGATAACAGATAGAAATGATATAACATCTTGTGTGTTGTGCAGGTGAAAATTCAATATGGCAGAAATTATTTAAATTAACATGAAGACCAGTTCAGCATAGGGACGAGTCAGTAGGTGCAGAGGGCAGATGAGGTCTGGATCACTGGAAGCACAGGAGCAGCATGTGTAGCTCCAACCATCATAAAGCTGAATCCAGCTGGAGCTGGTCCTTCTCTGGACGCCTCAGGAACCTCGCAGGGTCGGCCTTTGTCTACTGAAGCTGGCAAAATCTCCCGATGCCTCGGGATGGGTAGAGAAATACAGAACAGATGGGGAGAATTAGCGTAGTTGCCATTCGGTATACAGTGGGAGCCACGTCAAACAGCCGCCTGGAGCATGACTGCTCCGTGGCAGTTCCATGAAGGCTTCGTGCATGGAATGTGATCCCCCGCGATGACGCAGTTAACGATGCCCCGCCCCATAAACGCCCCCATGCGCTTTCTAAAAAGATGGTTGCAATGCCGTATAATTCCGCCAGATGGAGCATTGACTGGCACAGTTAACTGCAGTGTCCAGGAAACCCAATACCGTATCTTTAATATACAGACAGTTCTTGTATTGTCAACATAGTTTCATAAATAGATGAAAAAACAACAACAACAAACCGATTAATAAAACAGATTTGTTAAATCACTCAATACATAACCCATGATGATTATGCTATTTATTATTTAATAATGAATTAATAAAATTAGTTAGTGAAATATTTTTAAGACATCCTGAAATGATCCTTAAAGACACGGTAACGGCTGTAATTCGTCTATACCGATCATTATAGGTACGGAATAAAAACGCAGGCTACGTACAGTATTTTATATTACTGTGTATTTTACCTCGTTCCATTTAATATACTGATAGATAATATTTTGCTGCAAAGTAAAGCTCAAACGTCTGCTTGGGTTTGTTTTCGTTATATTTTTGATGATGTTTTCGCTGATTTTTTCACTGATAGTCTACAAGTGGCATAAGAGGCAATTAATGGCGCATGCAACCTGGAACAAATATCTGCCCATATGGATCAGTATTTCTTTAGTCATTTAATCATGCATAATGCTCCCCCGTCAAAAGATCTGATGGGGCATTAATCACTTATCACAACTGTGAATGGATGAAGCAGCAGAGACACATTAAATCCCCATAAACACTTGGAGACAATAGTAAAAAAAAGTTCCAGAGGGTTAGCGCCTGTTATACTAATGTATTTTTACTGAATTTTTTTTTTTTTACTGCTTATATTTCGTTGGGTTTTACGCAATTTCATGTGTGTGTGTGTGTGTGTGTGTGTGTGTGTGTGTGTGTGTGCGTGCGCGCACGAGAGAGAGGATACTCTGACAAGACCAACTTCCGTGTGGCTCCAGTGGCGCAATCGGTTAGTGCGTGACACTTATAAAGCAGTCCAGGTGAAGCAATGCCGAGTTCGAGCCTCACCTAAAGCACCCAAAGCATTTTACTGCATATCGCGCTGTGTATGTGACAAATCAAATTTGAATTTGAAAGTAAAGCTTAAAATGTAACTTCTGCTTTGGTTTGTTTTCGTTATATTTTTGATGTTTTCGCTGAAAGTCAAATTGGCATAACAAATTGATTAATGGCGCATAATATCTGGAACAAATCTCTGTCCATACGGATCAGTGTGTCTTTAGTCATTTAACCAGCATAATGTCCCACATTAAAGATCTGATGGGGCACAAATCACTTATCACAACTGTGTATAGATGCAGCAGCAGAGACAGATTTAATCCCCATAAACATTCACACTTGAAAACAAAACTAACAGAAGTAAACAGTTCTAGAGTGTTAGTGCCTGTTATCACAGGACAGGAATCACCTACAGGATACTACTGTATTTTACTGCTCATATTTTTACCCTAGTTTCATTTGGTTTTATGCGATTTCATGTATTATTTGTGTGTGTCTGTGTGTGCACTGTGTGTGTGTGTGTGTGTGAGTGCGAGAGATAGCGTGAGAGCGCGTGCGCGAGAGAGGGCTTTCATGCTAATTTATCCAAGGTTACTAAAACCTGGCTTACTACCTATAAAAAATATTTCAATTTAACTCATGGGTCTCAATCACAGATGACACGACAAATTATATACTCTGAAACGTTCATTTGAACATTTAAAAATATATACAAAAACACGAATACTAATGTTATCATGGTGTAAATTATTAACATTAGGTTAGGTCCTGCCCTTAATTAATTCATATTATAATTACTTTTACATAGTATAGTTACTGGACTGACATGACCAAAAACTAGCTATTTCATTTAGCCTTTCTAAAATCAACCCATATATCATTTATAATCAGAAAACATAAAACATATTATGATCTGTTCAATAGCCCATCTGTTTTAATTTAGTTTGTATTTTTTATTATTCATAAGACAACCTTTCAGTTTTGTAAATATTTTAGTTATAGTGTGTTAAGTCTTACTTTAGGTTAAACGTTTTTGAGAATTTTACCATCCAGCTTAGATAAATGTTATGTCATTGATTGATAAAATCTGGATTAAGGATATTTTATTATATAATTATATATATATATATATATATATATATATATATATATTTTTTTTTTTTTTTAGTTTCCCCCTGAGGGATTGCCACCTTATTGTGGTCAGGGGGTTTGCGTGCCTCAACACAATTCAGCAAATACAATACTGTTACTATACAGCAGTGGTTCTCAAAGTGTGGGGCGCGCCCCACTAGTGGGGAATACAGACATGACAGGTGGGGCGCAATGAACGAGAGGAAATTAGTGGAAAATAATAGGAAAAAACTAAACAATCACACACAAATAAATGGATCATTAATACAAGTACATTTAAAATAACATCAGTTGTGGGCCGGGAGAAAAAGTGGAACCATAGTGGAACAATAACGGTTTAACGTCGGGCCAACTTGAGCAGCGCTGCTCGAATCACAAACCTGCGCGACCCACTGGGCAGCGCTGCGCGACTCTGACAGAAATAAACCGCGCCGACCATCAAAATACATTTTACCCCGTTGGGATGCGCACATACAAACCAGACATGGCAGGGCGGAAACAATATTAAACAGTCCTGACATTTTAAATTGTTTTTAAATAAAACACAGTGGGTCGCGCAGGTTTGTGATTCGAGCGGCGCTGCGTGATCCACCGGGCTGCGCGAATAAACCAGATCATCACTGCGCTGTATTTGCGCAGATATTTGGTTCAATCGGGTGCCACGGTTTCGTCCCACTTTTGATGTGTTTGGCTTCACATACACTTCGACAATGGAAGAAGACGGTGCAGCAGCAGTGAGTTTACTTACATGTGATGGAGATTGTAAAGAAAAAAGCTGCATCGTCTGTGGTGTGGAATTGGTTGGGTATAAGAAAAGTGATACGAATGAGATGAACGTGATTTGGAAGGTGCGCAAGTGCACTGTTTTAACAAGTGGTGGAAACACGTCAAACCTTTTCTATCATCTGAAATCCAAGCATCCAAACGAATATGGCCAAAGTAAAAAAATAAACCTCAGCAATTCACAGTTTAAATAAAATTACATTATGTAAAACAGTTTTTGTGTTTGAATTTTTATTTATGTATTTTCCGATACAAATTGCTATATTGTGATATAGCAATTGTGATTGTGATCGTTATCGAGGTAGAAAATCGCTTCTCCTGTGTTAGAAGATTTTGGTTATATCGCCCACCCCTAATGAAGTCTATCTTGAGCTTGGATTCATGGTGGGGGCAGAAGAGAGACCCTAGTGTATGTTTTGTGTATTAAACCGCTGGCAGCAGACCGTATGAGACACAACAAATTAGGAAGACACTTAGAGACAAACACACTCCAGTCACGTTAATAATCCACTCGACTTCTTTCAAAGAAAGCTGGCAGAATACAGACAGCAAGATAATCGCATGGTAACATCTGAATCAGTGGGCAGCAAAGCACAAATGGCTTCATTCAAAGTTGGCCAGTGCAAAAAAACTACAAACGATTGTTGAGCAGCTAATAAACATGGGGTCAATTATGCAATGATAAGTGACAACGTAAGCCTTTTATAACAATTGCATGTGTATTTTATCTGTTTTTAACTTGGTGTTGTTTGATCTTATTGGTTTAGAAATTGATATTTCAATAAACCGTAAACTTGGCCGATTTCGTTATTATTTTGTTGACAAGTGGGGCTTGAAAATTCGCTCACCCCCTTAAGTGGGGAATGACAGAAAAAGTTTGAGAACCACTGCTATACAGTAAGGCCAGGTAAAAACAGTGCTTGAACATGATGCGCCCCTCCCCCACCCCGTGTTGTCTGGTCTAGAACGGCGCTGCCTCTGACCGTCTTTTGTCTTGTAAATGAGTATTCTCACTCACCTTCCAATCCCCCCAGCGCACACACTCTGTTTGTACTGTAAACTGTACTGTAACTGTGTTTGCTAGGGCACTTGGTTATACACAGTACTTTAATGTATGGAACACTTACTTAACTTACTGGTTTGGTTTAAATATCGCTTATTACCTTATTCAGCAAAATAAATTCATTATTAACGTATTGAAGTATTTTAGTTAAGGACAAAAACTGTGCTTGTGTTTAGAACTGCTGAACAGCCGAAAACACACACACACCCATCCCCCCGCCAAAAACACACACGCACACACAGAGCAATTAACACCATGTCATACTCAGGAGTGGAAGGTGAGAAACCTCAATGGAGAATACCAAGTTTGTCGTTGCTCTTTTGGAGTTCTTAAAACCCAAAACATTTATTTATACTGAGAAAAAATTATTATGGGTCACAATCACAAACACATATAATCAAGTGTTTAACTGGTTTCATTTGTTTCTATGATCAATAATTATTATTATTATTATTTTCAGCCCAACTCTTTGACTATTTAAAACAAAGTTGTGTCCCATTTTTTGCCCATTGAAGTTGTTGGTTCAACTAAACAATTTTTAAATACCCAAACAATCCCCCAAAATTAAAACACGCAAAACATGACTTTAACAATTCAATTTATTCTTCCAAAACTAGTCAAAGTTAAAACAGTAATTTATATAGAACAGATGAATACATGTTGTCTTTTTGCTTAAAGTTCATTAAACTACCCGGATACACCAGCTGCTTATAAGTCTCTATCTATAGTCCTTTTACATTAAAATATTAATTTTTCAAATATCAAAACTATTAAACATGGAACAGTTGAAGTCTTTGTTTCCCCCAAAGTACTGTATCAGACATTTTGCAGTTCTATGTTCAGAATATACAGTAGACCTGATCAAACATCATTCTAAAGCTGTCGGACTGTGACGTCATCCCTCCTACAGCTCCCTCAACAGCTTGTTCAGGCTCCTCCAGTCCTGTAGCTCCAAAAGTCCAGCCGTCAGCCGTCTGACCCCCCAATCCTCCACAGCGGAGCTCTGCTTAAAGACAACAGGAGAATTTAGTCAAGACAAAGATAAATAAACTTTACAGAACATATAGTTCTAATAAAAATAATATATATTAATAAACCTATTTACCACAGAGTGTGTAAAATACTGCTTTGGGGATTCTGTAATGTAAATAATCTGCCTGTGCTAATGTTAACCAGTGAACAGTGTTAGTGTTAACCAGTGAACAGTGTTCGTGTTAACCAGTGAACAGTGTTCGTGTTAACCAGTGAACAGTGTTCGTGTTAACCAGTGAACAGTGTTAGTGTTAACCAGTGAACAGTGTTAGTGTTAACCAGTGAACAGTGTTAGTGTTAACCAGTGACTGTCTGTATTATCGTCTGCATTAAATTAACCGGGAATTTACTTAATGCGCTTCTCATACAAATAAGTTAAGCGATATAACACTCGTATATGAGCATTAGTTCATCTCTGAAGCCAAACTATAACTTACTGAAGCCCCTCACACACACACACACACACACACCTCCCCCCTCCTCCTAACTGATAAACACTTCTGTGTTGTTATTCAGCTCTTTAACTAAGCGCTCGCGCTACCGCGGAAAGTGTATAAAATATAAACCGGGTTATGAGCGTTACTAGCTCCTGTACAGCTCCCCTCAGTCTGTGTCCCTCATCAACTGCATCACATTATATTACAGTCACAGAAATAACCTGCAGATTAACTCTTAACCAGAGAATAAATAAGCGCTGAATTTATCCAGACAACACGCGGTGAGATTCTCTCAGTATTTACAGAGAACACAAACACTCTTCATCGGGTAGTGCAGCTCTTGTAATAGGGACAGTAATAGTATTGTCGAAGCTTGAGCATGTTTTTGAGGTAAAGTGGAGTGACATTGTGAGTGTGTGACACTGACAGTAAGCTGTAATATTAACTCCAGACTTGGTAAACAGATCATTAAGTTCTCTAAAGTCACATCTGACCGCTGCTGCTGCTGCCAGTGATATTTCAAACGGCCAATAAAAAAACTAAACTGGGAAATAAACTGTAAACTACCACAAACACATTTTATAAAATAAAACATCACTTACCACGAATAGTCCGTTAAGCCGCCATCTTCATCTCTGTAGTTTGGTAGCGTCAGTTCGGCGGGGGTGGAGGCGGGTTGTTAAAATCACGTGATTGCAACTCAGCGCAGCTGGCTTGTTTTAATGTGTTCTTGAGAACGAAGCGCCATCTAGTGGTGGCACCAGGTAAATGAATAAATAGGGCTTGAATGGGCGTGTTTACTGTGAAATCTTGACACGCCTTTCGGCCAGAAAAGGGAGGGGGGATTACGGCGTGCAAAGGCCATTCACACGCCATTCACACTTCAGCCACACTGTCGCGGCTATTTGGTGTGGCTCCCACTGTAGGTGTACTGGAGTATGAGTACTGGGATGAGTTATGTGTATGCCAGATTAAAGAGATGCGTCTTGAGTCTACTTTTGAACTGAGAAACCGTGTCTGCTCCCCGAACACTGTCTGGAAGGCTATTCCAAAGCTTTGGAGCTAAATATGAAAATGCCCCGTCCCTTTTGTAGGTTTTGAAATTCTGGGAACTACCAGATGTTTTGGAGATGCTCTGACCCAGTTGTCTAGCCACACACACACACACACTGTACACACACACACAGTGTAATTTTTCTCACTCTTACCTCTATTCTGTTCAGTCTCTCCCAGTAAACTTCTAAAAAAAAATCACCCTGCAGTGATGGAGTTATTTCAAGACTTGTTGCTTGTATAATGATCTTCCCCATGTGCCAGGATAATCGAACACACCTCACAAAGCCTGGTTCATTTACACCATCCTACAGCGTTACCAAAGTCCCAATCTTTCTCCCACACACTGGTTTGAAATCGTTCTGTTCGGTGAACAAACATTACGGCAATCATTCCCTGAGCTAAAGCTACAGTATGACAGGCAGTTCTGTGCTCACATAGATTATGCACTTATTCTTTTCTTCTTCTTCTTTTATCCTTTTCTGCATCTTCATGTTATCTGTACATACTGTCTAAGATCCATGTTGTATTTTTATGACTGGTTTGTGATCAGCGATTTGTATCCGTTTCTCAGTTTCATGATGTGATTTCTAACCTCACAAAGTGGCCACAAAAACAGGAATTCTCATCGAGAGGGAAGATCGAGTCAATGCTCATAAAAAGTCATTTGATTTAATCACAGTGCGACTCATCATACGCGCCATTGCCCTTTCGTTGGTCCCACTGATAATTACTCAAAGCTAAAACAATTCCATTAACAGTATGATTGCAAGATATTTCCGACCAAAAGATTGTTGTCTGGGTGTATTTTATGAGCCATGTGTCATACTGTATCTAAATATTGTGTGTGTGCAGACATTTCCAGGCAACACAGACACAGACTCAGTGGTCCAGCACAAGCTCGTGCACTCCATTAGGGCACGATTTCTGCGACTTATGCCTCTGAAAGGAAACCCCAAAGGAGGAATAGGACTCAGAATGGAGATATATGGCTGCAGTTACAGTAAGTACCTACACACACACACACACACACACACACACACACACACACACACACACACACATGCTGCAGAGCGTTGTATAATATTGTCACTTGAAAGCTTTGTATGCCATGTTCTGCACCAAGCTCCGTTTTAACACCATATGATAGTTGAATTAGATACAAGGTATGTTCGAGTCAAACTGGGACTTTTGACTGTGCAGAATGACAGAATAAAACTTGCTTATGCCATGACCGGACAACCTGCTTCACGACTCAAACGCTGGCCTCTCAGGAACTCCTTTAAGGACCCGAACATGTGGAAATGGCTTAGCGTGAGGTCAGGACTGATCTCCTGCTTTCCTGTAATGTGCAAGTGGTGTTTGGGAATGATTGTGTGTACCGATGAGCCTCACACACGTTATCCGTCAATTTCCAACAGTCAGACGTTCCATTCGCTTGTTCATGGGAACGACCGCAGTGGACTCCGAGTCACCTCGTCCGGGGTTGTACAGCTTTCTTTAAAACTTTTGAAATGTTTTACTGAGGCTAAGAGTCTCATCACTGTACTGTGCTGTGCTTGAAGTCATCTGTAAATGTCAATCAGATTTACCGTATGACTTCATTTACAAGAAATTTCCGCACAAGTCCCGGTTTGACTCGAACATTTTTCGTATATACTGTTTAAAGTTATCGTGCGCAGGCCTCTTCACTAATACAGTATAGTGTAGTGCTTTACACTATAATTCAATTTCTCATTCAAGGTTCTCATTCATTCATATTGTAACATTGGATGGCAAATCTTAGTATCGATCAATAGACTTTGACAATAGACAAGTGAAAATGAAAAGTTAAGATGCATGATGTGTAATTTATTCATTATACTGTATATCACTCACTCATCATCTATATGGCTTAGTCCTGTATACAAGGGGGGCCTAGAGCCTATCCCAGGAGACTTACAGTAAGACAGTACTGCCTGGACAAGGTGCCAATCCATCGCACGGTGCACACACACATATACACACACTTAGATGCTCATTTACACATTAAGGGCAACCAGAGTACCCAGAGGAAACCCACCAATCACGGAGAGAACAGGCAAACTTCATGAATACTGACCCGGAGGTGGGAATCGAACCCGGACCCGACAGCACTAACTGTGCCACCATTATTATATGTACATCACACTTATTTAAATAGTCTAGTGGTGGGCTTGAAGTATACAGTGGGGGAAATAAGTATTTGACCCCCTACAGATTTTCTGGGTTTGCTCACTTACAAAGAAATGAAGGGTCGATCATTTTTATCATAGGTTTATGGTAAAGGCTTGAGACAGAATATCAACCAAAAATCCAGAAAAAGCACATGATACAAATGTTATTAATTAAGTTGAATTTCAATGAGGTAAATAAGTATTCGATCCCCAAGCAAAACATGACTTAGTACTTGGTAGAGAAACCCTTGCTGGACAGCACAGTGGGAAGACGTTTCTTGTTGTTGTTTACCAGATTTGCACACATCTTGGGATGTATTTTGATCCACTATTCTTTACAGATTTTCTCGAAATGTTTAAGGTTTCTTGCCTGTTGCTTGGCAACTCGAAGTTTCAGCTCTCTCCGTGAATTTTCTATTGGATTAAGGTCTGAAGACTGGCTAGACCACTCCATGACCTCCATGACTCCTTAGTTGCCTTAGCAGTTTGTTTGGGTTCATTTTCATGACCCATCCATAACCCATCTTCAGGAGGTTCTCATCCAAAATTTTACAGCACATGGCCTCATCCATTGGCCCCTCAGTGCAGCAAAGTCAATCTGTACCTTTAGCAGAGAAACAGCCCCAAAGCGTAATGTTTCCACCTCCGTGCTTGACTGTAGGGACTGTGGTGTTCTTAGTCTCATAGACAGCATTTTTCTTCCTCTGAAACAGCAAGTCGAGTTGATGACAAAGAGCTAAATTTTGGTCTCATCTGACCACCGCAGTTCATCCCAATCTTTCTCTGTTCATTGGCAAACCTCAGACGGGTCTGTACATGTGTCTTCTTGAGGAGGGGAAGCCTTGCTTCGCTGAAGGATTTCAATCCATGCAGGCGTATTGTGTTACCAATGGTTTGTTTGGTGACTGAGCTCCCAACTGCCTTGCGATCACTCACAAGCTCCTCCCGTGTAGTCCTGGGCTGGTCCCTCATTCTTCTCATGATTATTCTTACTCCATGAGGTGAAATCTTACATATAGGGCCATTAATGGTTACTTTGTATTTCTTCCATTTGTGAATAATCGCTCCAGCAGTTGTCTCCTTCTCACCAAGCTTCTAGCTGATGGTCTTGTAGCCCATTCCAGCCTTGTGCAGGTCTACAATCTTGTTCTTGACTTGCTTTGACAGCTCTTTGGTCTTGCCGATGGTGGTGAGGTTTGAATGGAAGATAGGGATTTTGTGGACAGGTGACGTTTATACACACACCACATTGTTGTTACAGTAGGAGCACCTTCTTAAATTAATATGTGTACCACAAACACACATAACCAGTCTGTGAGAGGCAGAATTATTGTTGGTTGGTAGGGGATACTTATTTCCCTCATTGAAATTCAACTTAATTAACATTTGTATCATGTGTTTTTTCTGGATTTTTCATTGATATTCTGTCTCAAGCCTTTACCATAAACCTATGATAAAAATTATAGACCCTTAATTTCTACAAAAGTGGGCAAACCCAGAAAATCTGCAGGGGATCAAATACTTATTTCCCCCACTGTATATACAAAGTTTACATATTTATAGCACGTTGCAGTAGATAAGTAAGAGGTAAAAATTTACTTATTTTTAATAATTTTCCTTTTGGAAAACCCTAGTTAGAAATGTGCTAATGAGCATACCGCTTTTTGTAATTCAGTGTGCGTCTAAGCGTGTGATTGCCTGGACGTGTGTGAAATACAGTACATTTATTCTAAAGAGGATTATGCATTCAAAGTACTCAATACCTTTTCATGGTTTTTCAATATACACTTCAGGAGAGATGTGAGGGTTTGCACCTGATGCGGATTCAGCGTGTCCTTCTTTTCCCTCTCTTGTGTTCTCTAAGAACAAGTCAGCCGTGACAGCGCTGAAATTACTGACAATACTCTCTCAAGGCTGCCGAGGTTCAAGATAGTCTTTTTTTTTTGCTTTCATCTTCACAGTCAAACCAAAATACTTGGTATCATCATATGATCAGAAGCCAACCTGATGACAGCCGAGAGCACTGAGCGCTTTTATTCATTCGCAGCACTTAAAAAAGTTCTGTAAAACAAAACGAGAAAGCTTTTAAAACTGTAGAAAAAATAATAATCAAATTAATTCAGGGTACTGTTCATATTTTTTAGAACTGCTTCAAATCTCTCAATCTCGCAGGAGCAATGTGAGATCAATTATTTAAAAAAAAAAGACCAGTTTTTGTAAATATTAAAGCATGAAAAATAATCCTAATCACTTTTAAACATCTATTTCCTATTCGTTTTCCCACCTGCTGTCAGAAATATTTCAAGGTAACAGGGTTTATTTCTAGCACTAGTGTTTGGATCGCTTATAATAATCTGAAAATCTCATATTATTATGTCTTTAAAATAGTACTTGTACCTGTGTTGCCATGAAATCGAAGGAAATTAGGACTCTCGCTGCGTGACGTGACACGTTCGGCGACTGAAATAGAGTATCACTGTCGATTTGTTCCAGCCACCTCTCACTTCTATGATGTGTTCGTGTGCTTTTTAGAGTCAGATGTGGCAGACTTTGATGGGCACAGCGCTCTTCTGTACCGATTTAATCAGAAATCGACAAGCACGGTGAAGAACGTGATCTCGGTACGCTTCAGGAGCAGGCAAGCCAACGGTGTTCTGCTCCACGGAGAGGGCCAGAGAGGAGACTACATCACCCTGGAGCTCCAGAGAGGAAGACTTACACTGCATCTTAACCTGGGTATGATCAAAGAGAAATTGCTCGTCCATGCAATTATAAAATAGGGCGACCATACAATCGGACAATGGTGGGATGCATGAAATCATATAAATAGCACATGACAAGAAGCAGTAGACCAAATCAGGTTCCCTTTAAACTGGCTAATTGAAGACTGGAAAGACTGCCCAGTTTTGATGACCCTGTGCCCAGTCAGTGTAGGCGTGCTGTAGATTTCTATACATGGAAGACAAGAATAGAAACTGATGTACAGTTGGCGTATTTTTCCTGTTGTAATGTCATTATAACACCAAATGCATTGCCAAAAATTGTAGACTTGGATTTCATTGTGACAAATATAAAGTGCAGGTAATCAGTATTATACAATGTAGCCTGCAATTTTATAGTACTACAGTCAACAGTTTGAGCTCAAGTTGAAATGTATTTTCTACATTCTAAAACGATACTTTTTATTTCAAAACTATGTAATAACACATATGGCATTGGATCATTAAGTAACAACAACAACAACAACAACAACAGTAGTCATAAAATTCAGCTGTTCTGGAACAGTTCTTCCAAGAACAGTATTGTGTCAAGTGCATTTGCAAAACCCTTCAAGCCACCCTGATGAAATTGGCTCTCATGAGGACCATCCCTGGAAAACAAGACCAAAACTTATCTTAACTTAAGTTCATTTAGAGTTTCCAGCCTCAGAATTGACCAATTAGTAACCCTTAGGGGTCGAAAAAACAGCACTTCAGATTAGAGGCGCTATAAAGGCTTTACAGAGCATACTGTAAGTAGCAGAGACATCTCAATATCAACTTTTCAAATGGGATTATTGCACATTTTGGACGCCTTCAGTATTGTTTTACAGTGTAGAAAGAAATAAAAGTCAGGAAAGACCATGGAATTAGAAGGTGCGTCCAGACTTTTGACTGGTAGTGAAGGTGTTTGTCACGATTATCATCCAGTTATGAATCTACTTAGCCGATTCTCAATTCTCAGCATTCAAACTTTAAATGAACTTGTTCCATCTTGACCTAGCGATATTTTGCCATTCCCTTCTTGCACAGTCAAAAAGAAACACCGGTCCTGGGTACAGTAACACCGGTATCTGGGTACAGTACAGCCATCTTCAGGCCCCCCACAGATTTTCAATTGGATTCAGATCTGCACTGTGGCTGGGCCATTTCGAAGCCATGATATTGTTCTGGTGAAGCTGATTTTGAGTTCTGCTTTAAGTCATGATGAAAAAAGTGAAATTCTTCATGTTAAGGATTTTATCAAAAGACTTAAAGTTTAATGCAAACTTTGACTGATAATTAGAGCTATTCATTATTCCCTCAAACCATGATTAAAGTCCTAGACTCAGCAGAAGATAAGCAGCCCAAAAGCATTACAGTATATTGGGTGCTCTATGCTTTACTGTTGGTATTGATTGATTGATTGATTGATTGATTGATTGATTGATTGATTGATTGATTGATTGATTGGTTGGTTGGTTGGTTGGTTGGTTGGTTGGTTGATTGATTGCAACTATCAATCAATCAATCATATCTTTTGGTGTCATTGGCAAAATTTTCAACTTTGGTCTCATCACATCATAACACGTCAACTTGGTTTTCTACTTGCTATTAGCAGTGGTGTGTACAGTAGACTGCAGTAAAGGCTGTGATAAAAACTTTACACTATAATATCTAAAAATCTAGTACTCAACGCAGATCTGTAACCTTCATCCAAATAAGAGCAAGAAAGAAACAGTTAAAACAAAGGCTAATAAGAAAGAGATATGGAGATGGGACAGACAGAGCAAACACAATAATGTTAGGTGAGAACAGAAGACAGTGATAAAGATTGAGAGGACTAGGCAATGGGGAAATTAGGAAGGTGAGGGGAAATGAAAGGATGAGGAGGGTTTGATAAGGAGGAGAGCTAGGGGAGGATAAAAAGACAGACATTAAGCAAGATGAAGAAGGTACTGAAGAAGGAAAATACAAAGTTGGTGAGGGGCAGATGGAAAGTAAGAGTGAGGTAATAATCTAGAAGGAGAGTGAAAATGAGGAAAAGAAAAGAAAGTGAGAATATGAGAAGTCAAAGAGAGAGAGAGAGAGATTAGATGTAAGATCTGTCAATCGATTAAAGGTTTTTAATCTAATTAATCACAGTCATAGTCTGCGATTAATCATGGTTAATCACAATTTTAAAATACTCAGATTTACTCAGATTGGAATAAAGAAACTGGTTAGAGAAAACAGATTATGCAGTTTTATAATATCCCAAACATTAACATTTTATGAAAGTGTAACTAAAATCTCTCAAACAGGACCAACACTGCATGCAGGGGATGGATAGTACAGGGTGTGGCAACCCACCGATAGCGGTGCTTGAACCTGGATTCTCAGACCTGAAAATCAACAACCTAGAGCCTTAGCCACCTGAGCCACCACTCCCACATCTTACGTTTAACGTATTCCTGTAATAATAATAATATATTCCACTTCAAGGTAGCTTGAACACACAAAACATTGGTTTTATCCAAACTTCCACTTAGAATCTTTTTATAATTGCCATTCAGCACACCTGGAGGTGTTTCCTCAGTCATGGTATTATCCGAGCTAAACGTGTCATTTTTACATACATCCGGGTGATCGTGCTGCGATTATGGGAAGCCATTAGGGTCAATTTTAATTTTTGTTAAAAAATAATAATGCATTAAAATTTTAAGGTTAATCAGACATTAACATAGACAGACCTAACATAAAGAAGACGTCTTTGGGGTGCGTGAACTCAAGAAGAGATATAAACAAATGTTTGAGATAAATGGGGGCGGGTGGGGATGTGTACAGGAGGCAGTGTTATGATGAGTAGAGTACACGAGGGAAGGTCAAGTGGAGGCTGCTACAGTATGAGGAGTAAGGGATAATTGCCTTGGTTAAAAGGACAAGTAATGAAAAGGAATATTAGGGAAGAGGGCAGGATGAGTTATTGAGAGACGTGGACAGAGAGTGAGAGAATGAGGTGGAAGGAAAGAGACAGGTTAGGGAGAGAAAGTGTCATAAGGAGTTACATGTGAAGATTAAAATCTTGCAGAATTATAAGTGAAGATATGATTGATGACAAACCAGAGCTGGAGTGCCCGAGAAGGACTAAAGGAGAGTGGGGTTAATAAATAATGGGGAGTGAACAAAGGAAGGAAAAGTATCCGGGGAGTGAAGTGAACGAGCGTGATTAAGAATGAGTGGCGTAAACAAGTGTAATGGACAGATTGTCAGTCAAGGAAATGAGGCAGATGTTTACAGTGACATGAGGCACTGGTGCTCACACACTCATGTGCTGGGAGCTGTTGCTATAGCAACTAATCCTCACACAGACACTCACACTCACCCGGAATGCACACAGTTAGACATGTACAAGCCTAAGGTCTTTGCACAAAATTTCCTGGTCTTAGCTGCGAGGCCGTGATCTTTTTCACAGCCAGTGTTCTGTTCAAATGTTTTACACCTTTTAAAGACAAATCTGTGATTCCAATGGATGGACTTGGATGATTGATCTATTGGGCTTCAATATCCAACACGAGGTAAAACAAATAATAATCATTCTGCATTAATTACTATAATGTGTCACACTTACAGTATACTACAGCACAGTGAAATTATTTTCCACATATCGTTAGAGATTATCCATTAGCCATCAATGGAGCAGATAGGATTAAGGTCCTTGCCCAAGGACCCTGTAGTGGCTACTATGTATTTGTTATAAATTGTATGCATTTGTAATATAAGGTAATATAATCTCAAAACAATAGCATGCTTCCATTCAACCAACCGTCAGTCCATCTGGTCATTCACATATTCATTCATGTATCCATTAATCTGTCTCTCAATCAAGAGATGCATCATTCCATCCATCAATCCATCCATCCATCCATCAAACCATCCACATGTCCATCAAACCAACCAACCAACCATCCATCCATCCATCCATCCATCCATCTATCTATCCATTTATTCATCTACCCATCTGCCTGTCTGTTTTTCCATCAAATCACGTATGCATCTATCTATCTATCTATCTATCTATCTATCTATCTATCTATCTATCTATCTATCTATCTATCTATCTATCCATTCATCCATTCATCAATATGTCCCTGCATTTATTCATGCACCCATCTTTCTTGTTGATTTCTCCATCAAATTATCCATCCATCCATCTATCCATCCATCTGTCTGTCTATTTTTCCATCAAATTATCCATCCATCCATCCATCCATCCATCAATTTATCCATCCGTCCCTCAACCCATCCATCTGTTTGTCTATGCCTACATCAAACTATTCATCCATCAATCAATCCAGAAACCCATCCATTCATCTGTCCCTGCTTTTGTTTATCCACCCGTTTGTCTCTCTATCCTTTCACCCATTCATCAATGCTTATTTCCTATTTTGAAACTGTGCAAAGTGTCTAAAATGAACACCTCCCCATGCAGCGAATGCCGGAAGACTTTCTGTTCAACAGGTACAGTAAACTTCACAGGGCTATCTATCCGCCACATTTCAGCTAAATGTTTGTACTAAAATAATCCTAGACTGTAATTAAGTTTTCTAAGTTGTCATTTTGGTGAAGCTGCATCTTCTTTCTACAACCACAACCAAACACCCCTCGGCCTCAGTACCCTGACCAACACATGGACAAGCAACACGATATAAACCAGGCTTCTGGTGTGTTTTGTTTTGCTTCTCCTTGGGTGTTCATTTAAATCACATTGAAACAAATTTGCTCCATCTATTAACAGAAAATTTGCCGTGTTTTAACACTTGGTCTGTTTCAGAGGTTCAGTGCTCTCAAACGGATGAATCAGCACTTTTTGTGCATATGTGGCTAGAATAAATGATCTCAGACCCCTTAATGGTCTCAAACGCACAAGTGGTTTGTTTATGGTTCATTTTGTGGTCACCTTGATATGTGTCTTGTTTTATGGAAAGAAAAAAAAAACTTGTGGGTTGATGTACACGTACATTAAAGCTCCCATTTTTATCATGTGATCCCACAGCAAAACCAGTAATGTTTACTCACTTCTTATATTTGTCCTCATTTGTATTCTTCTCTCTTCTTCTCTCTCTACTCACAGATGATGCTAAACCCCAGTCCATTGGGAGACACACCTCAGTGATGTTAGGCAGTCTGCTGGATGACCATCTCTGGCATTCTGTCCTTATAGAGCGTTTCAACAAGCAGGTGAACTTTACAGTGGACAAAGACACCCAGCACTTTCGCACACAGGGCCAGGAGGACTCTTTGGAGGTAGACTATGAGGTAAGGACCATCACCATTAAACTCTACTGGATGAAACCTATTCTAGACTGAAACTTCATTATGATTAGGGCCTGATCTAGAACTATCAGTCAGCTTTGATTGAGAGTTATAATTAATACATTTTAACTGTGGCCTTGCACTTGGATCTTGAATACAGATTACTTAAACACTTGGATGTTCAACAGTTAAAAAATCAACAGTAACAAAAAAATCTACTATAGTTATGTTTAATAGTAAACATGAAACCATTTCCATACACACTCAGTATGATGCAAACTCACAGGATTTGGATTCGGAAGAAAAGGCTTCAGTTTCCAAGGGAGCATAAAGATTTGAGCAGAGTCTGGAGCAATAGGAAAAGGTCATGTGGCCTGGTGAGTCTGCATTTAGCCTGTTCCAGGGCAATAGGTTTATCAGGGAAAGACGTTGCAAATGAAGCGATGTGACTTTTTGATTTTGGCCGGGCAGTGTATAAATAAATCAAATATCAAATATTCAAATATTGAACTGCTGGCTAGTGGAGCAGTGTTCTCAGAGTGTGTTCGTCATTCCACAATCAAGAACTTTAATTTATTACGTTATAATTTATTCATAATTGCCACTTACCAATGCTTAAGTCTAAAATTAAAAAAGAAAAGATTAAAAGGAATTAAGAGGAAAATGAATTTGTTTGTGCAGACTAGTTTTTTATTGTCGTGTTTTAAAGTAACAGATGTGAAAACAATCTACTAGATGCAACACGGCCACACATGCGACGGGCGGTTGCTAGGCAACCCAGCAGCACTGACAATCAAAGGAAACGAGCTACACCTGGCCGTAGGATATTTAAGTTCCCAGAAACCAGCGCACTCTGTGCTAACATTAGACAGCACCAGGTACGAGAGCGGAGCTCTGGTTTAGGGAGAAAGAAAAGAGAAAAGTGAAAAGAAGAGTGAAAGAGAAAAGAAAAATAAATCATAACCGCACTAAATAACATACCTGTTGTTGGTGACTAGAAGCACGGTGGCACGCGCCGACATAAGCACGTCCCCCTTCCCTTCATAACACGGTGGTTTTCACGCGAACCAATCATTCCCCACCGAAATAAACACTCCACGGCCCAACGCCCGCCCACTCCAAGTCCTGCATTGGAACTTCCATACGTGATAGTATACCGAGGGTCGCCATCTTGAAGCACCTTGAACACTCGAAAATCCCAAATCCTTTTGAGTATGTAACAAAAGAGCCCTAATTTGCCAAAAGAACTTATATATTTTAATTTAAATGTAGGACATGCAGTTTATTGCTCGTCACTTATTATATACTAGACATTGTACGTGTGAAATTTATTTGCAATTTGAAAAATATACATCGGCATCCGTTGAATTTTGGAATGAACTCAAATTTTTACCTGTTGCGCGAAATGAAGGTGTGAGATCAGGTTTATTAAGTAGATTTCAATTCCACACTCATAAGCGCGTAATAAAAAAAAATTTACAGCGACCATCTGTTGAATTTTGAGATGAACTAATGATTTTTTTCATGGCGGATTTTTGTTATGAATTAAGAGCAGTAAAATTTAAATGAGCATATCTTCTTTTTGTGTGGACCAATTGCGATGAAACAAAACCTATACAGTACTGTATGTTACCTCAAGCTCGGTCCAAACACACCTGTGAAAGCATTTAAAATTGGTTCAGTAGCTTTTAATGTGATGCATGCACAAACAAACAAAAATTCCCAAAAATATCTTGATGTGTTTTATTACTCATCTTATGCCCTCCAAATTATTTATTCGCAAATATCATAAAAGCACGCCTACTTTACAGTTTTATTATATGTCCTGTATAGGTTAATTTACAGTACAAGGGTATTATTTGTAAATTGCACCTACTTAAAGTTTCATAAGCTTCCCTTGCTAAATGATTCTAAAAAAAATTTTAAATCATATTTGAATGAAAGCTATAGACCTTTTATAGGTATTTCTTTGTTGTTGTTTGATTTGTTTTATTGAATTTAATCCTTCACTTTAAAAGCATATCCGGTTATCTACGTATGTAAAAAAAAAAGGGGTTATGAAATCTGTAAGAGACTGACTGTTCATATGCTGTAACGAACAAGAAGAGAAAATATTCCTTGCTTTGTTTCAGGCTTCCATTAAAAAAAAAAAAAAAAAAAAGATGCAGCGGTTCGAAAGGCAAATGCTATTATAACAATCTTTTCCCGTAAACAAATTACACCACACACAAGCATCAGCTAAATGACCAATTTATTCTACCATGCAGCATGGTTTATAGCCCATATTGATCAGTGGAATGGGAACCACTAAGAAACTGCATGCAGCCTGTTATATCTGATTACTGCTCTTCGTTTTATTGAGCTTATACTGCATTTATTTTTCATTCATCTTGCTAGTTAAATGCAATCCATTGCACATGCTCTCTGTCTTTTAAATAAAGCTAATTAAATCTTAGTAGTTGCATGCTGTCATGGCGTTAAGTCGGCCAAATGAAACTTGTAAATGTAAGCCATCGCTCATTTGTAATCCGCCACCGTGATTGAAGAACATCGATCAGACGTGAGCCGCTGCTTTTGTGAAATGGTGCTCTACCCACTATGTGCCCCTGTTACAGGATTGCAGAGCAGAGGAACACAATTTCACTGACATTTAAAATAGTACTCGAGTGTGGGAGCTCCACTCGCAATCTCTGAAGTAATCCCGCAACACTCTGTTATGTATCGATTCCATTAAATCCACAATCAGCAAGAAGTAAAGTGGAAGGAAAAGGAAACAGTGCCGAAAAAAACTATTACCCCAAAGCTCTTTCTCATTCTTCTTTTTTTTTCGCTTGTCATTTGATCAAATTATTTGTATACATGTTATATAAAGCAGTAATAATCTAAAAAAAAAAAAAAACACTCAAACTTCCATCACATCCATCCATCCATCCAGTCATCCAAACATTTATTAATATATCCATTATCTGTCTGTCTCTTTATACATCAAGCTATCCATTTTTCCATCCATCAAACCATCAATCCAACCATCCATCCATAAATAAATTCCTTCATTTATTTATCCAGCATGTTTCTGTTTATCCCTCAAACCATCCATCCGTCCATCCAGTAATCAAACCGTCCATCCAATCATCTAACTGTCCATCCAGTAATCAAACCGTCCATCCAATCATCTAACTGTCCATCCAGTCATCAAACCGTCCATCCATTCATCCACCCCTTTGGCTGATTTTCTATCAAACCATCCATCTGTCCTTCCATTTATTCACTCACCCACTTTCTGTTTATACATCAAACCATTCATTCATCTATTAAGCCATTCATTCATTCATTAAGCCATCCGTCTGTCAGTTGTTCCATTAAATCATCCATGCATCATTCATCCATCAAACTATGCATTCATTCATCCATCCAACCATGCATTCATTCATCCACCCATCTGTCAGTTTTTCTATCAAACCATTCATTCATCTGTCTGTTTTTCTTTCAAACCATCCATCCATTCCTCCACCCATCCATCTGTATTTCCATCAAAACATCCTTTTATCCATCCATCCGTAAATCCATTCATCAATCTGCCCTTACATTTATTTATTCATCCATCTATCTATTTATCCAGCAATCCAACCATCCATACATCCATTCCTGGTTTTGAATGTAGGTCTTGTCACGCATCTTCTCTGTCCTCTTTAAGGTACTGTACCAACTCCAGTACTTTCACCCATGCTGGTGATTGACAGTTAGTGTAATTAACGATTGTTAGAATTCCAGTGATGCAGAGTTAAACATATAGTGCAATGTTATTATACTCTATGTATATCACCACTCTTGGGATGACTCTCGTCCAATCAGATTACTCGGCCAACACAAACTGTTTGAATAAACTGCTTCATTCTCTCTACAAATAAAGGAGTTACAGAAATTTTCAAGAGGACATTTGGCCTTTGAGTGTTTCACAGAGGACATTCCACATGAAAAGCAGCTTAGCAGTCAAAGCTTTTGTTAGTATTTCAACAAGAGTACAGCAAAGTAAATGTGCCCTTTTCCTACATAATATACAATCTAACTTTTTATGTACAGTGCAGTATATCCGATTTTTCCTCATTTCTTCATTTTCAATTAAATTAAATTAAATGAGTAGATTAACAAATGTTATTATGACAGGCTGCAAAATACATAAAGAAACATAAAAAAATGAGTTACTTATGTAACAACCTACAGTAAGCAGCGACCTCATTTCCCCTCTTGTCTGTTCCAACCACAGAATTCAGCATCATCATTATACTAATTACTGGCCTGATCAGACGTCTTCAAAGTCTTAAGACTTTTGCACCGTGCTGTAGGTGGGAATCTGCTGGGTCATTCAATCTTTAGTGCTGTATTAAATTTCAACTTTCAAACTTTCTACGATATTTAAATGTTTTTAATGGCTGTAATCTATATAGTGTATCTGATCACAAACGGAATGGATTAGGCTTATGTGTACCACGCAGAGCTATCCAAGACTACTCTCTCACCCAATAAGACCATTACAGGCAAACTGATTAATTGATAGATTTTTACAGTACAATTATACATTTTTCTTCAGCATCGCCTCATTATTTACGTTCAGTGTCGATTCCTGCCTTTTATACAGTACATGTGTGTGTGTTTTTCCACTCAAGCTTAGTTTTGGAGGAATCCCTCTGCCCGGCAAGCCTGGGACTTTTCTGAGGGAGAATTTCCATGGCTGCTTGGAGAACCTCTACTACAACGGAGTCAATATCATCGACATGGCCAAGAGACGCAAACCTCAGATCTACACCGTGGTAAGATCAAAGGAATTGGTACTTTTAACATGTTGCCAATGTGTCTCCAAGTCAATTATTAGTACAGATCGTGTTATTACAGTATCATCCCAGTAAAAATAACACACAGTATTTTTGGTTGGTGGATGTGTTAAGGATCTTTGTGTTGTGCCAGTTAGTATGTGTGACCCACAGTTAGACCACAGTTTGTCACAGATCTACACAGATTTCTGCTTAATTACAGTGATAGTTTTTGCTGTCACTATAATGTCAAGTGTGTGCATGTGTGGGGGTGAAAGAGGGCGCGAGAGGGAAGAGTGGAAGTGAGATGACAGTTGCTATGTGCATGCAACTGTAAAAGTGCCCTTTCTGTGTCTAATTAACAGAAAGACTAAGAAGTGAAGCGAGTGCTCTCTCTCTCTCTCTCTCTCTCTCTCTCTCCACCTCATGTCTGAAATGTCTAATAGTTTCTTCTTGACAGCAATTCTACTTAAAACTTCTTTAGAAGCCAAGTAGCACAACAGCCTTTTTTCTCAAAAACTGTTGATCCTTTAATTTACCCCACACACCAACTATACTGGTGACATGATCATGTGCATCTAAGGCTCACCCATGCCTGTAGGAACCAAAGGCCAGTCCGTCTGGTCTAATCCCACAGAAATGCAACGCAGCACATTTTTGCTAAAAAAAAAAAAAAAAACAAGTGCAATGTTGGTTATTACAGAAAGACACCAGAACACCAAGTGCATCATAAAGAGCCCAAGGACACTGCCCTGGCCTCCAAACTCCCCAAATACTAATCTGACCGAGCACCCATGGGATGCACCAGACAAACCAATCTAATCCATGGAGACCCCAAACCCCCCAAATTTAGTGGATGGTTGCACACACCCAGAGGCCCGGTGGAGCCAGACCCTGAGTGGCCAGCGCCACCCCCGTGGCACAAGAGGAACCCAAACCCACGATGGATTAAATCTTATAGCTGATTGGTGTATGAGCATGCCTTAAATGTTGCTACTTGGCAGTGATTTTACACCGTAGAGATGCTTGTGCACCAGCTCTGATAATATTTCAGCAAATATGCAGCCATGTGGAATAGCAGGCAAAGAACTAAATCATCCTTACACTGAGACTTAAATCCCATAAAGAGTTAATGCTGCGATATTGACCACCTGTGTTGTATATATATATATTTTTTTCCTATCACTGTCTACTTTACACACATACTCCAATCTATAAATGCATTGCTGTCATGCTTTGACGGATGTCTCCTCGTCTTTACCGATCCCTCGTTTGCACGCGTCTTCTAATTCCGTTTCTACCTCTCACATCATTCCCTGCTCTCATACTCGTCATTTACCATTTTTTCTTTTTTTTCTTTTTCCTTTTTTATATTTCACGGTACAAACCGATAATTTTTCATTTTGATCTTCTGTCCATTCTCTGTCTCAGGGTAATGTGACATTCTCGTGCTCCGAGTCGCAGCCAGTGGCTGTGACATTCTTAAGTGCTACCGAGAGTTTTCTGGTTTTGCCCACTGATTGGGCAGCTGAAGGTCTGTCTGTACGGCTCCAGTTCCGCACCTGGAATCAGGACGGCTGTCTGCTTACTGTCCCGCTGAGTCATGGCCCGCAGCCATCATCTCTCATCCTGGAGCTCAGCGGGGGGCTCTTCCTGCTCACTCTGAAAGGAATTGCACAAGACATGGCTCGAATTAGCACAGGTGAGCGAAAAATTAAATCTTATTTAGGATTTAAATATATATATATATATATATATATATATATATATATATATATATATATATACAGTGGTGTGAAAAACTATTTGCCCCTTCCTGATTTCTTATTCTTTTGCATGTTTGTCACACTTAAATGTTTCTGCTCAAAAACCGATAACTATTATTCATTCATTCATTCATTTTCTATACCGCTTAATCCTGTGTTCAGGGTCGCGGGGGACCTGGAGCCTATCCCAGGAGACTTCGGGCACTAGGCGGGGTACACCCTGGACAGGGTGCCAATCCATCGCAGGGCACACACACATACACACACTCACACACCCAATCACACACTACGGGCAATGTTAGGAACGCCAATTAGCCTAACCTGCATATCTTTGGACTGTGGGAGGAAACCGGAGTACCCGGAGGAAACCCACCAAGCACGGGGAGAACATGCAAACTCCATGCACACAGAGACGGGAATCTAGCCTGGCCCGATAACTATTAGTCAAAGATAACATAATTGAACACAAAATGCAGTTTTTAAATGAAGGTTTACGTTATTAAGGGAGAAAAAAAACTCCAAATCTACATGGCCCTGTGTGAAAAAGTAATTGCCCCCCCCCTTGTTAAAAAATAACTTAACTGTGGTTTATCACACCTGAGTTCAATTTCTGTAGTCACCCCCAGGCCTGATTACTGCCACACCTGTTTCAATCAAGAAATCACTTAAATAGGAGCTACCTGACACAGAGAAGTAGACCAAAAGCACCTCAAAAGCTAGACATCATGCCAAGATCCAAAGAAATTCAGGAACAAATGAGAACAAAAGTAATTGAGATCTATCAGTCTGGTAAAGGTTATAAAGCCATTTCTAAAGCTTTGGGACTCCAGCGAACCACAGTGAGAGCCATTATCCACAAATGGCAAAAACATGGAACAGTGGTGAACCTTCCCAGGAGTGGCCGGCCGACCAAAATTACCCCAAGAGCGCAGAGACAACTCATCCGAGAGGCCACAAAAGACCCCAGGACAACATCTAAAGAACTGCAGGCCTCACTTGCCTCAATTAAGGTCAGTGTTCACGACTCCACCATAAGAAAGAGACTGGGCAAAAACGGCCTGCATGGCAGATTTCCAAGGCGCAAACCACTTTTAAGCAAAAAGAACATTAAGGCTCGTCTCAATTTTGCTAAAAAACATCTCAATGATTGCCAAGACTTTTATACCTTGTGGACCGACGAGACAAAAGTTGAACTTTTTGGAAGGTGTCCCGTTACATCTGGCGTAAAAGTAACACAGCATTTCAGAAAAAGAACATCATACCAACAGTAAAATATGGTGGTGGTAGTGTGATGGTCTGGGGTTGTTTTGCTGCTTCAGGACCTGGAAGGCTTGCTGTGATAGATGGAACCATGAATTCTACTGTCTACCAAAAAATCCTGAAGGAGAATGTCCGGCCATCTGTTCGTCAACTCAAGCTGAAGCGATCTTGGGTGCTGCAGCAGGACAATGACCCAAAACACACCGCAAATCCACCTCTGAATGGCTGAAGAAAAACAAAATGTAGACTTTGGAGTGGCCTAGTCAAAGTCCTGACTTGAATCCTATTGAGATGTTGTGGCATGACCTTAAAAAGGCGGTTCATGCTAGAAAACCCTCAAATAAAGCTGAATTACAACAATTCTGCAAAGATGAGTGGGCCAAAATTCCTCCAGAGCGCTGTAAAAGACTCGTTGCAAGTTATCGCAAACGCTTGATTGCAGTTATTGCTGCTAAGGGTGGCCCAACCAGTTATTAGGTTCAGGGGGCAATTACTTTTTGACACAGGGCCATGTAGGTTTGGATTTTTTTTCTCCCTAAATAATAAAACCCCTCATTTAAAAACTGCATTTTGTGTTTACTTGTGTTATCTTTTACTAATAGTTAAATGTGTTTGACAAACATGCAAAAGAATAAGAAATCAGGAGGGGGGGAGCAAATAGTTTTTCACACCACTATATATATATATATATATATAATATATATATATCAAGTGCTCACTTTATTAGGAACACATTATAACTAACTTAGGCATTGCTAGTCTGGTGCACTTTGGTCAGTTCTTATCCTATTCTTCACATTTGCCATTCATACACTTTTCAAATTCCATTTACAAAGAACTTATTATGAAAGTGTCCCAGGAGATTCACTGCAACAAGATTTCAATTCAGTTTTAATTTAGTTTTGATGTATGTATTTGCATTTGAGGTGGTAAAATGTTGCCATTCTTCTATAATTCTGCAGGTGATGCATTTAAACCTATTTACACATTAGCAGGCAGCACAGTGTCCTGTGTGGGAGGAGCAAATTATTTGCTAAGTTTGTTTAGAATGATAACAAAAGCTCCTATCATCTGGAGATGCTGTTTTCCTCTCACATCCGGAGGCACAGAGAGAGAGCTGATTGGCCGAGCTCTCTCAGGGGGGAGGGATGAGAGGTACTTGCGCTCCCACATTAATCACGGCTCTACAACCAATCAGGGGCGTCTGTGAGCTCGCACACACGGAAGTAGCGGCTAGCGCTTTCCTCCGAGTGTGTTACTCCGACCCTAATGGTGAATGAGCAAGCAGTTCGATGCAGTCGGCTGACGTCACGCGGTTCGGAGGAAACACGTGATAGTCTTCGGCCCTCCTGGCTGAGTGGTAGTGGTAGTGGTAGCCTTAATGAGGGAGCCCCCTAGTGACGGGGAGGAATTGGCCACGACTAAATTGGGGAGAAAACTGGGAAAAAAAAAAAAAAAGGATTATAACAAAAGCTGGAAAGAAAAAAAGAATTTTGAATCAGGATATTTTTGTAAAATCATGATACGTTTAGAATTGAAAAATATAAAAAATTTAATCAGTAGGTATTGTGATAATATCGTATCAGGTGGTCCCTGGTCATTTCCATCCTTATTGGCTTAGAATTTTGTGTGTTGTTTTTATTGTGTCTTTATTATTGAAGTTTCTGTTTGACTGATACACATTCACGATTTTGGTAAAAACGCCAAAAATAGCAAAAACCTGAATGAATAAAAAGTCTAAATAATCCTGAATCCATAACCTTTTTTTTCTGATTATATTGAAGATTATCTGTGTGGTGCCAGCATTTTTTTATTAAAACATGATTTCTGCCGGCCTCCGAGTGGTGCAGTAGGTTAAAGCGCTTGCCCTATCACCCGGAGATCGCAGGTTCGAACCCCGGGTGATGCTGTTTTCCTCTCACAGCCGGAGGCCTCGAGAGAGCTAAATTGGCCGAGCTCTCTCAGCGGGGAGGGATGAGAGGTATTAGTGCTCCCACATTAATTACACGGCTCTACGCCATTCTACGTCTCTACGTCTGCGAGCTTATGCATGCGGAGGGAGCGGATAGCGCTGGCCTCAAGTGTGTTACGACACGTGAGCGAGCAATTCGAAAAGATGCAGTCGTCTGGCGTCATGTGGTTCTGAGGAAACGCGTGATAGTCTTCGGCCCTCCTGGCTGAGTGGTAGTAGTAGCCTTAATGTGGGAGCCCCCTAGTGACGGGGAGGAATTGGACACGACTAAATTAGGGAGAAAATCATTTAATTTATTGGTGTTCGATTGTGTCGAAATCCCCTGAGAATTCATGTCACCCAAGGTTTGCATGATGTTAAGCAGTGTGGATTGGTTTAAAGTGTGTATAAGCAAATACTGTACTGATCAGCTACGTGTATACCATTTAAAACATTAACATTAATACAACTTAAGGCCGCACGGTGGTGTAGTGGTTAGCACTGTCGGACTTGCACCAGGGTCCGGGTTCAATTCCTGGCCTGATTTGGTTTCCGTCTTGTTCTCCCCGTGCTTGGTGGGTTTCCTCCGAGTACTCCAGGTTTCCTCCCACTGTCCAAAGACATGCAGATTAGACTAATTGCCATTCCCAAATTGCCCATAGTGTGTGAATGGATGTGTGAGTGAGTCTATGTGTGTGTCTCCTGCGATGGTTTGGCACCCTGTCCAGGGTGTACCCTGCCACGTGCTCTAAGTCTCCTGTGATAGGCTCCAGGATCCCCCGTGACCCTGAATACAGGATAAATTGGTATAAAACATGAGTGAGTGAGTAATAGCACCTACTGTAGGATTTTGGGTTGCCCTTGTGCTGCCAGTGGGTCTGTCCCCTTGTGACAGGGCTCTGCAGGCCCTCTGATGGTGTGATGTGGTGTCTGGCAACAGTTAATTGGGAGCGGATCCCTTGGGTGCCTCAATGGATGGACTTGTTTGCCCGACACTCCCCATGGTTGCTCAATGGCATTGGGATCTGGGTAGAGGGACCACTTTGACTGCTGTGCAAGGGGAGCTGTGGGGCATTGGGTGTTTACAAAGTAGATTTATATTTTAATTAATATAATACATTGCTGCAATTCTTTTGTAGCGGAAACTTGAACATGAACACAAGGTCTAAGTAATCCTGAAGCAAAATTATTGTTGATCAAACATGATTTGTTTTTCTGGTTATATTGAAGATTATCTGTGTACAGTAGCTCCAGCATTTTTAATTAAAACATGATTTTTGATTAATGTCGGCTGATGAGTCAATATATAAAATAAGATCAAATAATGGAAGTTTACAGTAAATTTTGAAAATTAAAATCGTGTACTGTATGAGAGAGAAATGGAGGTTGCACTTTTTTAATTTACTTGTGTTCTTTCAGTAGATCAAAGCATATATACTGATTGTTCACAGTTGAGAAAACAACAAGCAAGATTGTTCCTATGTTAATTCACCAGTGTTGCTATGGTCATGTATGTGTGATGGTCATCCAATATCAGCAACTTACTAAATTGCTATAATGTTATTATATGTTTTTTCCTGAGTTGTTGTCTGATATGCACGGCAAATAATGACACTCTCTGATCTGGTAAAGTCTCTATTCTGTAGGGATGGATATCATCAGGGATTACCCCATACGATATTATCAAAATACTTACAGTAGGTGTTGATTCAGATTGTATTGCGATTCGGTATGTGTCACGGTAACGCCAGGCTCCGCCCTCAGTCAACAAATTCTAATCACACACACCTGAACCTCTTCACCAACACTAAACAAATACACCTCATTTCCCTTCACTCAATGTCTGGTCTCCAATACGGACAAGGACTCCATGAGCTACGCTTCTATGCGATCTTCCTACGTCTCGTCTCCCCCCATCCTCTCGTCTCGTCTCGTCTGTCCACCTACCTCCGTGTTGTGTTCGTCATTCCTCCAGTCTGTGGAACACTTAAGACGTTCCGGTTCCAGTATCTTTATTTATCCATTCATCCACATTGTTAATAAATCGCCCGGTCGGGTTTTCCACATTTTGTCTGTGGAGTCTGTCATTCCGTAACAGTACAGTAAGTATAAAGATTTTATAAATATCCCGAATAGATTTTTTTTTTTTTTTTAGATTTTGTTACAATTTTAATTAAACTTCAGAAATATGTTTCTTTTACTGTACCACACAGTGCTGCTGTGCTGCCTGACAATGTATGAGTAGTTTAGAGTGCACCACCTGTACTATTATAGAGGAACTGCAACATTTTACCATCGCAAATGCAAACGCATAACAATTAAAATGTATTTTCATAATTTAAAAAAAAAAATTACAAAAAAAAAAAAAAAAAAAAATATATATATATATATATATATATATATATATATATATATATACACACTGTATATATATCTTGTATGTGTATATGAAATTAATTCTGTGTGTGTTTTTTCTGTACCCCAGGTCCAAGGTTGTGTGATGGCCAGTGGCACACGGTGGCATTAGAAGTCAAAGGTCAGCAAGTCTATCTGACCGTTGACAATCAGAACCCAGTGGTCATGGAGAGCCCTGATCTCACCAACAGCTTACAGAGAACAACTGTTATATTCGGAGGTACCGTTTAATAAAACACACACACACACACACACACACACACACACACACACACACACACACACACACACACACACAACAGGTTACTTTTAAAACATAATAAACAAGAGTAAAACAAATTTCCTGCATTTGTACTGTAAGGGAAATTTTTTTTAATCAATTTGTACTTTAAACTCTATTATCCTGTTAAAATGTACAAATGTACTCTCCATCACTGGCTTCAACAAGTTTGCTTTAAATCGATTTCATGCACACAAATGCAACTGTATTGATAATTAATTCCAGACTGACTTCTCCTTTGACAAATTGCTCTGACCTATTGCCTCCTGGCAAGAAAATTACTTGTAAATCACTTAAGGATTGCATTTGGCCTAAACAACATCGACTGTTTTCTATTCAGCTGCTACTTTAGCTAAATCAGTTAATTCACCAAACTTTTAGTGTGACCGATTGGGCACAGGAGGCAGATGTTATTACTCTATAAATCATTATTTATGACAATGTAAAACTGCTATTCCTCCAATGTTGACCCACAGCAGATTCTTTATATATGAGTCATTATTTTAATAAATCCTACATGGAATTTAAACCACTTTATGTCTAAAAGCTTTGGTCCTTGCAAGAAAATAAACTTACCCTCGCAAATAATTTAAAGCTGCTCTGAGTCATCTTTTCCAAACCTCCACTGTCTTAATTAAATCCTCTAAATCCCTCAGGTTGGAGTCTGTCAGTGTGATTCTGCTTATATCTGCATAAACTGCTTTGTGATTTACTGCATTTTTTCTCCCCCAATCTCAAAAACAGGATTGCTTGCTTTCAGATGGCATTTCATCTCCAATGTTTAAATGTAGGCATTGTATTGTTCCAGGCTGCCCTGCATCGCAGTATGTGCTTGGCTGTGAGAAACCACACAGAGGATATCAGGGGTGCCTTTCACTCATCTTCATTAACAACCAACCTATCAACCTCAGCAGGATTCAACAGGAGAAGCAGGCCAACTTCAGCGAGCTCAGCTTTGACATCTGCAGTATTCGAGACAGGTCAGACATTCCAAGGTTCCAACAGTCATTTGTTCAAATGGACAACACTGCTTTATTCTGATTAGAGAGTCCTATTCGAGTGTATACACTGATGCTGATTTAATAAGATGCTCGCACACACGTGCCAAGCATTTCATTAGCATACGTGTATTGATACTGACATGTGCAGAGAGGTTCTGCCTGCTGTGAAGCATTTAATCTGACCTAAATACAGTATAAAAAAGAAAAAGAAGAAGAGTATATTTTTCTCCAACTTTTTTCCATCTTTTCGGACAAATTCCACCTTCTGAGTTACGATTGGTTAGAACCAGAACTAGTGGAAAGTTCTAAGTAGAGAAGAACATCATTGTTGTCCTGGAGTTTGATTGGGAGTGGAAGCGAAATTTCCTTCCTGGAAACCAGTCAAGTCACCAAATATTATCAAAAATTGTGACTCAAACAGCCCCAAAAAATATTACCCAATATTTGGTGGGTCAAACATGCAGAAATATATACTGTATTTATCCCAACGAGAAAGGCTTGATCAGTTCAAGTATTTACGTGGTAATATTTACCTACTGAATGGGTTGTCAAGGGTGAACTCTTCTGATTGAAATTTTATGCAATTTTATATTGGGCTGTTATAACTTACCATAACTGCACTTTGAATGGGAATTTTTCAAATGATTTTCATGCTGCTTCTATTCCTAGTACACCATGACTAAGCGAAATTTAGCTTTAAAAAAAAAAAAAAAAAAGAATTGTTACAGTATGATCCATGTGTGCATTTGTGTATTGCTTTGTTTCCATGAGTTACAAGGGTGTTACAAGTGGAAATGACAAAATACTGTCGAATTTGTCTCTTATCAGTGAAATTTGCAATTTTTTTTTGCAAAACGCTATAAATCCACCATGCAGTTTTGTTAAAATTGGTAAATAAGCCAGCAGTTGTGTTTGTGCCTATGTAAATAATATTATGCAAAATATGATTAATAACATTTTGGTTGAGCTTTAATTAAAAAAAATAATTTATAAAAAAAGAAAATTGCAAACTCATGCTTGATTGTGTTTTGGTTGTGAGTCAAACTGGCAGCAAATTTGAACAAGAAGGAAAAGTGTTACATTTCATACCTTTTCAATAAGATAAAAGTTTGAGAATCATAAGAGACATAGAAAAACAATACAAAATATAGTTGCAAGCAATGATGACGGGCCCAAGCACCCCATGCCATCGCCACCCCCTAGGGCACCGCACAACTTGTGTGTTATTTAAGACCTCAAAAATCGCCACCCGGTCGCATCGCACAATTTCTACAGTACACGTCACACACTATACAGGGCTGTTTGGGCCCTAAATATTTGTTGATTGCGTTAGTGTGTGTGAGAGCGAGAGAGAGAGAGAGGTGTGTGTGTGACGTGTGGATGTGTCAGTCTGTGTGTAATGAATAAATGTGTTTGTGCATGTTTGTGTGTGTGTTGTGTATACTGTAAGTCTGTGTGTTAACATTCGTGATGTTTGTTAGTACAGTATGTGTGTGATGTTAGTGTTTGTGATGTGTGTGTTTCTGCATGCGGAAGTGTGAGACAGAGATGCGACTGTGTGAGTGTTAAAATTTGTGATGTGTGATATACTGTATGAGTGTGCTTTTGTATGCGTTTGTGTGTGTGTGTGTGTGTGTGTGTCTGTAACATTTGTAATGTGTGTGATATATGTGTGTGCGTGTTTGTGCATGTGTGTGCGTCATGAGATAGGTGTGTGTGCGTGTGTGTGTGTTAACATTTGTGATGTGTACATGTGTACAATAAGCCGCAGATGCTGGAAGGAAAACGTCACACTATGATGTCACTCAACGTGATGTCACTGAATATAATGTGATGTAATATAACAGCACACAGAAAGTTATTAATCATTTTCAGCATAAGTTTAAGACATTATCACCGCTGATTCATTTGAGATATCGAAAATCCCTCTGCAATTTTGCTTCCTCAATGTTTATTGATCACATCAACCCGGTTTGGTTGGTCCCTACGAGGAGTATATCAAAATTAATCGGGTGCATTTTTGCGAACGACCCAAAATAACTGACTTCCTGTTGAGTTGAGCCCATGACATGCAGTGCGAAAGTTGTTCGGCTCAATGAGCTCTAAACGTGTATCGAGTTTCATGTGCATACATGCAAGTGTGTATGAGCTATGCAGCAAAATCTCATGTGGGGGCCCCTGAGGGCCCGGGGCCTCACGACATTCAGGCATCCTACTGTAACCTGTCTGCCAATTTTCACGAGTTTTTAAGCATATGTTAAGACACCCAAAAGGTTCCAGTTTTACTTTGGAATCTCTTCGGTTGCTGATGACAAGTAGTCCATGTCTGCTACGGTGACTGCAGTGCCAGTGACAGATTGTATTGCCTTGGCTTCATCATTCTCCAAACATTTATTAAACACATTTAGTTTAGTCACAGCAGGCACTGTTTCACCCAGCTGGTAGTTTTGCTTAACTGATCATGTGCAACACATGCATTTGCATTTTTGCATTCTGTCTTATTTTGCTATAGAACCTTACATTTTTCCAGAACTGTGTAAATTCAATTTTCAAAAAAAAACAAATTATATGCCTTATACCGTGTTTTCCATAAAAAGTGTTTTTTATATACAGTGGTGTGAAAAACTATTTGCCCCCCTCCTGATTTCTTATTCTTTTGCATGTTTGTCACACAAAATGTTTCTGATCATCAAACACATTTAACTATTAATCAAAGATAACACAAGTAAAAACAAAATGCAGTTTTTTAAATGAGGGGTTTTATTATTTAGGGAGAAAAAAAATCCAAACCTACATGGCCCTGTGTGAAAAAGTAATTGCCCCCTGAACCTAATAACTGGTTGGGCCACCCTTAGAAGCAATAACTGCAATCAAGCGTTTGCGATAACTTGCAACGAGTCTTATACAGCGCTCTGGAGGAATTTTGGCCCACTCATCTTTGCAGAATTGTTGTAATTCAGCTTTATTTGAGGGTTTTCTAGCATGAACCGCCTTTTTAAGGTCATGCCACAACATCTCAATAAGATTCAGGTCAGGACTTTGACTAGGCCACTCCAAAGTCTTCATTTTGTTTTTCTTCAGCCATTCAGAGGTGGATTTGCTGGTGTGTTTTGGGTCATTGTCCTGCTGCAGCACCCAAGATCGCTTCAGCTTGAGTTGACGAACAGATGGCCGGACATTCTCCTTCAGGATTTTTTGGTAGACAGTAGAATTCATGGTTCCATCTATCACAGCAAGCCTTCCAGGTCCTGAAGCAGCAAAACAACCCCAGACCATCACACTACCACTACCATATTTTACTGTTGGTATGATGTTCTTTTTCTGAAATGCTGTGTTACTTTTACGCCAGATGTAACGGGACACGCACCTTCCAAAAAGTTCAACTTTTGTCTCGCCGGTCCACAAGGTATTTTCACAAAAGTCTTGGCAATCATTGAGATGTTTTTTTAGCAAAATTGAGACGAGCCTTAATGTTGTTTTTGCTTAAAAGTTGTTTGCGCCTTGGAAATCTGCCATGCAGGCCGTTTTTGCCCAATCTCTTTCTTATGGTGGAGTCGTGAACACTGACCTTAATTGAGGCAAGTGAGGCCTGCAGTTCTTTAGATGTTGTCCTGGGGTCTTTTGTGACCTCTCGGATGAGTTGTCTCTGCGCTCTTGGGGTAATTTCGGTCAGCCGGCCACTCCTGGGAAGGTTCACCACTGTTCCATGTTTTTGCCATTTGTGGATAATGGCTCTCACTGTGGTTCGCTGGAGTCCCAAAGCTTTAGATATGGGCTTTATAACCTTTACCAGACTGATAGATCGCAATTACTTTTGTTCTCATTTGTTCCTGAATTTCTTTGGATCTTGGCATGATGTCTAGCTTTTGAGGTGCTTTTGGTCTACTTCTCTGTGTCAGGTAGCTCCTATTTAAGTGATTTTTTGATTGATACAGGTGTGGCAGTAATCAGGCCTGGGGGTGACTACAGAAATTGAACTCAGGTGTGATAAACCACAGTTAAGTTATTTTTTAACAAGGGGGGCAATCACTTTTTCACACAGGGCCATGTAGATTTTGAGTTTTTTTTCTCTCTTAATAACGTAAACCTTCATTTAAAAACTGCATTTTGTGTTCAATTATGTTATCTTTGACTAATAGTTAACGGTTTTTGATGAGCAGAAACATTTAAGTGTGACAAACATGCAAAAGAATAAGAAATCAGGAAGGGGGCAAATAGTTTTTCACACCACTGTATATAAGTATAAAAGTGTATATAAGTGTAAAATTATATATGACAGCAAATCTTGACAAACTGACAGCCTTTGACTTCACAGTGCTTGTGTACATGCTGAGCACAAGAATGTTTAACATTTATTAATCTATCAGAACCGATGTTGTTGTTACTAGCAGAAATGATTTCCTCTTCAGTGCATTGATTATTCTGGGCTGATTACGATAGACTACTGACAGATGACACCAGAGAAAAAAGGTGGAATGGTTTAATGTCTGGTTCTGTTCCTTGTTCTATTGTTCATTTCAACACCATTAAATATGCCTGCTGATATAAAATTTGATATAAAGAAAAAAAAAAACGCCTAGTGATTAATATTTCTGGGCTGTGTGCGTGTGCGTGCGTGCGTGTGTGTGTGCGTGTGCGTGAGATAAAAAATGAATAATCAAAGAGTAGAATAATATTGCGTCCGAGGCTATGAATGTTTGGGCTTATTATTGGATTTATTTTGATTGTTTACTCACATACTGCAATCTGCGGATGATGAATAAGCACATGAGCATACACTCGCATACAAATATCTGATCATTTCCATGTACGCAGACAAAAGAAGTCTCACATTTATTTGGTCTTGCTTTGTCAGGTGTGTTCCTGATTTCTGTGAACATGGAGGACTTTGCTACCAGACTTGGGACCATTTTTACTGCAACTGCTCAGTAACCGGCTACACGGGCATGACCTGCCATAACCGTGAGTTCAACACAACCCTGAAACAGTCGTTACGTTAATAAGACGATATTTCTTCAGTCTTGATGAATGATCCGCACAGTGTGGTGAAAAAGTATTTGCCCCTTCTGTTTTTTCTTTTGTTATTTGTCACACTTAAATGATCGAGAGCATCACGCACATTTTAATATTACACAAAGAGAACCCGAGTAGGCGGCATGGTAGTGGTGAGCACTGTCACCTTCCACCTCCAGGGTCTGGGTTCGATTCCCCGGCCAGGCTCGATTCCCGTCTCTGTGTGCATGGAGTTTGCATGTTCTCCCCGTGCTTGGTGGGTTTCCTCCGGATACTCCGGTTTCCTCCCACAGTCCAAAGATATGCAGGTTAGGCTAATTGGTCGTTCCCAAATTGCCCATAGTGTGTGAATGAGTGTGTGTGTATGTGTATGTGCCCTGCGATGAATTGGCACCCTGTCTAGGGTGTACCCCGCCTCGTGCCGTAAGTCTCCTGGGATAGGCTCCAGGTCCCTGTGACCCTGAATACAGGATAAAGCGGTATAGAAGATGAATGAGTGATGAGTGAATAACCTGAGTAAATACGCTTTAATAGAAACCCCAAAAAATTTTAATAGTTTGATGATCTGAATCATTTTCGTGAAAAAAAAACAAACACACACACACACACACACACACACACACACACTGTACATGCTCAAAGCATTTAATCAGAATATAACTCTATAACTGACATTTGCAAAGCAGTTCTGCTCACTGTGAAGGCTTATAATCTACCAGGAATATAACAAAAGTGTATGATAAAAGTTCAGACAACTTTGATGTTTGGTAAGTCTTACTACTATAAAGTGGAGATAAATGGGGTAAATGGGGCAAACAAGTGCAGAAATTATATATTTATATCATTTAGAGCAGTGGTCCCCAACCACCAGGCCATGGACCGGTACCGGGTTGTGGAGCAATTGGTACCGGGCCGCAGAAATAATAACACGTGTAAACAAATGTACAATTGTGCTATTCTTCCCAATATTAGTGGAATATCAATGTCCATACTGTGATGGTTATGACCGCACTTTAATAACGAACATCATGTAATTCAACTAAAGTGCACATGTGTGTTTTATAAAGTATTATATACATAAGCACTTTTAATAACTTAATTAAGTTTTTCACATCTATCTCAAAACTAATTATTTTGTATTTACTGACCCGATTCATAAAATGTGCAAAACTCAATCACACATTTAATGTGTGATATTGTGGATTTTGGATGGTACATGTTGAAAGTTAAAAACTGTTTATTTTATCTGTGAGAAAGAGCTTTCTTTAAATAGAGCTTGTGTGTGTGTGTGTGTGTGTGTGTGTGTGTGTGTGTGTGTGTGTGTGTGTGTGTGTGTGTGTGTGATCAAGGTTTTAAATGGGACACTGCAAAAAAAGAAAATTTAGCAATTAAAATATTTTTTAATCTAGCCTATATATAAAATTACTTAAATTAAGTTTCCGTCCAACCTGGAACCTCTGAAGTCCAACTAGGGACCATAGAGGACAATAGTGACCATTATATCTATTCCCATGTATACAGCCATTATAGGACATCTGGTCAATGTTCACATCCACACACTATGGTCGATTTTGAAATGTCAGTTAGCTTAATTAGAACGTTTTTGGACTGTGGGAGGAAACCGGAGTACCCTGAGGAAACCCACCAAGCACAGGGAGAACATGCAAACTCCATGCACACAGACCCGAGGCGGGAATCGAACACGGAACCTGGAGGTGCAAGACGAAAGTGCTAACCACTATGACACTTTGCTACCTAAAATAAGTTTACACCAAACAAAACATAAGATTAGGCTTATTTAAGATTCAAGATTCAAGATTCAAAGAACCTTTAGTTAAATGTTATTAAAGTTGCAAGCAAAAAAAATATCTTGTTCTATTGTTAGGTATTTTTTCTTCTTTCAAGAAAAACTAGAGAAATTATATGCCTATAAGTTAAAACATTTTTTCTTGCAATTTTTGTAAAATTGACTTTTTATGAATCTTTCGACATTCAGCTAGCGCTCCAGTGTTTGTCTAGTAAAAAACAACTCCTGCCTTTTGTTCTTTTTCTACTTTTGGATTCGACTTTCTTCCCCTCCCCTGTATCTGACCTTTTTATGATTTCGCATGCTGTATCACGCACCAAACAGTCAACAAAACATGCAGAATTAGCTAGCAGGAAACTGGTTGTCATGTCGAGTGGTGAAAACATGGACAACTTTACAGCTCTGTGTATTTTGTACATGTGGTACACTCACTCCCTTGTGGTTCTTGTGTTATCCGGAGGCAGACAACACCGCTGTTTGCTCCTGCATGCATCTCGGCTTACTGTAGAACTCACCATGATGTTCTTGTTTCTGGCTTCTTTTGTTACTCATCATGTCCGAATTTCGGGTTAAAGCCTGATGTTGATCATGCGCACAGTCACATTAATTTGACTTTATCTGGGTGTGTTAGTCTGTGACTTTTTCCTTTACATGCATATTAAAAGTCCAGTTTTATTCCGACTAACATAGTGGTATGTAAATGTACTGGCTGAAACGGCATATTCAGAAGAGAAGTAAAATAAAGGGAGTTTGAGTCAGACTCCCTTTGGGGGACCCTTTGACCTCTGTTAACAGGTTAGAAATGTTTTTTTTTTTTAATGATCGGTCACTCCATCGATTAGATAGATGGATATTTTCTGATGCCGGTTCAGGAAAACCTCTGTAATGTCTAAACACGTTAGAGAGAAATGCAGACTGATCGTGGCCCCCAACTGTACTAGTTCCTTAGTATCTTACATGTGGGAGGTTCTCTTTAAATCACTTGCTCAGAGACTGACAAATAATTATCTTGAATAAAGATGAGCATTCAGCCACATCCTAACCTCCTGGCAGGAAATATGTTTTCACCAGAAATATTCCGTCACAAAAGCCCTTGAACCGAATATAACCTGCCCTCCCTCGGTAATTCTTAGAGTGTGTGTATTATCCTGTGACATTACTGTATGTCAGTTGCATTGAGATTGTTTAGACGGCTAAAAAAAAAAAGATTGGTGGTTTTTGGAAGCAGAAGTTAAGCTGTTTGATAGTTTATTCCAGCTTGCATTGTGCCTGAGAGATAAACAAACCACGAGTAGGCAGATCCTCGGTATACTGTACTCTTCCTACTCAGTCTGTTAGGCAACACCGTGCTGCGGTTCAACATGGAGGATGTGGCACCTAAAAACTTAAAGCAAGCAGTGGCTATTATATGTAAATATGCAAAGATACCATTGACAGATTGAAGAAGCACAACATATTTGTGTAACCGTACGAAATACTGTGCTGAATTCCAGGAAACGCGAGCGCACATGAACATCGCCACCGACAATAAACAGCACTGAAATCAACAAACGCTATGTTCAAGGATAGATTTTTAAAAACCCATGCATGTTTTCATTTTAGATTTAGATTCATTTTTTTGGTTATAAAAACTTGGCTCTATTGGGTGTGTGAGTGTGTGTATGTGTGTGTGCCCTGCGATGGATTGGCACCCTGTCCAGGGTGTACCCCGCCTAGTGCCCGAAGTCTCCTGGGATAGGCTCCAGGTCCCCCGCGACCCTGAACACAGGATTAAGCGGTATAGAAAATGAATGAATGAAAACTTGGCTTTGTTCAGTAACAGTTTAATGTTTTGCCATATCATATAGTATCAAATGTGATTTTGTGATTTTTTTTTTTTTAGGTACTTTTTCTAGATTTTTCTACAAGTATGCCGGTGGTGTTCACGAGTATACATTGGCTCTCTTCTGATTACAACATGATTCTCAATGTAGTTTAAATGCCACTTGATGATGTTCAGGGACTTTTTTGTAGTGCTGCACAATTAATCACGTAGAGATTGAAATCGTGATATGAACCTGTGCCGTTACCTAATCGCAAGAAGGTGCGATCTGTTAAGCGTAATGGATGCAAGGTACTAACCCTAACCCTATCCCTAACCCTAACCCTATCCCTAACCCTATCCCTATCCCTAACCCTAACCCTATCCCTAACCCTAACCCTATCCCTAACCCTATCCCTATCCCTAACCCTATCCCTATCCCTAACCCTAACCCTAACCCTGGGTTTTGCAAATGCACTTGACAATACTGTTCCTGCAAAAACTATTCCAGCTGACCATCATGTCTTAAAATAACAACTGACCACTGGTAGTGGTGTTACTTAATTCCCCAAGTATGTAACTACTTCTGTCCAAACTTTTGACTGATAAATAATGAATATGAACTACATCATGCTGAAAGAGAAAACATTGGATAGACAAGAAAGTCGAATACAGTATACTGTCACATATTACTTACTGTATGGTGTCTATGTTGTCAAAGTGCAACTACTTCTAGTTCCATTATTTGCTTTAAGTCTACATACATAAGGTTGAATAATAAATGATACATTTAATAATTAAGTATTGTGGTTTGAATCCACAATGTTAAATAATCCAATGTAAATTATTAATCAAATAATGCAGTGCTAATTGTGTGGGATGCTTTTTCGCAAGTGCCCTCTTTAGTGCAGCTCGAAATGGTCATTGATTTCAAAACTCCCGAAACAAGTTTAGTACTCTGTGTTCCGCATACGTGGTGACGCTGTGGTTTAACGGTTAACACTGGGGTCTTGCATCTCCAGGGTCCAGGTTCGATTCCTGTCTCTTGCAACAGAGTCCACTTTGTTACGGATGGTTTCCTCTTTGTACTCAAGTTTCCTTCCAAAGACATGCAGATAAGGCTAATTGGCCCAGATTGCTTAAAGTGTGTGAATGTTGAGCAGAGGTCCTACCACAGTCATAAAATGGGAATAAATACAACAGTTATCGCCACTGGTCTCCACGGTCCCTAGTTGGACTACAGAAGCTCCTAGAAGGATTAATGATTCTGCATGTGTGTTCTTCTTTGCCTCCAACGTTATCCAGCTCAGTGTGTTGCTGTGCCCATGTGTCCAATCCCTGCCAAATATTTAAACATTTCCAGACATAAATCGGGATATTATGGTCCCTATTATGTTTTTATAGTACTGTAGGTCCTATTACCTGGCTATTATCCTATAATCTCTCACCTGGCTCACTAGTGTTGAAAATTTATTTGGTATTTACTACTTAAAATAAAAGATTTAACTTGCATATATTTAATGTCTACTTTTTCAGAGAAAACCAGTATGATTTTAATTGGTTTTACGCAATGCTTTTGCCCATTGTCATGAAGGGTGTCTATAATCCTGTCTATAACGTTAGCTCGAAGGGGCTTATAGATAATTGCTCACTGTGTCCTTAGAGCAGTGTCAGACATCTAATCATAGTCACTTTGAATTATCCAATGAACATAATCCACCAGTCTATTCTGATACCGTTTGGTGATATGCATCAAAATTCAGGGCCTTTTTCTTCTTCCACTGTCCAGATAGAGATTAAATATTGAGTTGAACAATGTAATGTATATATGAAATAGAAAATGATTTACTCCTTCACTGAACAACAAAAGTGAATTACACTATGTACACTTACATGGCAATTTATCTCAGGGTCAGAGTTGATTTTGAACAAACCTTTAACTTCCAATCTGAATAAAAAGAAAAAGAATTTGTGGATAACAAAGAAAAAAAAGAGGTATGTGGGTGAGGATGATTGATCATCACAATGTACTTGCTTCTGTTTAAAAATCATTTAGATGACTTGCAATAGAGCCACTTTATTATATGAATATTGATTTGTTTTGACAATTTGGGACCATATCACACTGACAAGGTAGCAAGTCTAGCAAGGGGGGACACTCAAAATGACACACTGCAAAATACCCCCTTTTTTTAAAAAATACAAATGTTTTACTTTGTCATGGCTTGGAATTTGCCTGTCTGATCTAAATTTAAATAATTTACTCTTAATTACATATAGTCTTGGAGAATAACTGGAAATTCCCAGAGGTGGATAATGCCATCCATGGTCAGTTACCCTACCTCAGCTACATCCTTAATCGGTCTCAACTAGAGTGTTTTTAGCTTGTGTTTTTGTCTAGCTTTGTTTTACCTGCCTATGATATTGTTTACAAAGTTAGTTGCTAATATCCTAAAAGCCTAATGTAAAAGCATTAAAAGTATTATGCAGTATTGACCGGACCGTTACTGAAGATGAATAAATAAACAGTTTAAACGCATTGCATGGATCATTATACTGCATGTTCCCGCACTACTGCACACAAAGAAGGAAATACAGAAGGGGGTTTTAGAGCCGCCATAAAAATATACTGGAGCTCTGACTTTAATCCAACATGGAACCTGTCAGAATTTAGACTTCTTTTTTTTTTCTCAAAATTGAAGATTCTGAGAAAAAAAGGCAGAACTCTGCGAGGATAGAGTTCCAAGAATTCAAAGAGTTCAAAGAAAAGTCAGTATTTTGAGGGAAAAAGTCAGAAACATAAAGTAGATGCTGAGGAAATTAGGGGGAATTATTTAAAAAATGTCTGACTTCCAAGTTTAAAGTAAAAATTCTGAGTTTATAGTCAAAATTATGAGAAAAAGAAAGAGTTACTAGATATAAAAAAAAAATTGGAATTCCGAGGGGAAAAATCTGATTTCTGATAAAATGTTGAAAAACAATGTCTGCATACTGAGAAAAAGTCAGATACGGTACAGATAAACATACAACATACAAGTTGTATGCAAGATTAAATTCAGAATGTTAAAGGAAAAAATGTTTAATTATAAAAAGAACTGTAATTTAGTGTTTAAAATTATAATTTCTGAGATTAAATTCTGAATTCTGAAAAAAAAGTCAGAACTCTGACAAAAAAAATCTAAAATTTGAGGAAGTGGTCAGATACAGTATATAGAATTTTGACAGGTTGTTTCTGAGATCAAAGTCAGAAGTCTGGGAAAAAAAATCTGAATTCTGAGATTAAAGTCAGATTTATGAGAAACATAGAAATTCTAAGAACTCAGATACATTGTTTCCGGTGGCCCTATTACTCTTCCATATATATATATATATATATATATATATATATATATATATATATATATATATATATATATATTTTTTTTTTTTTTTTTTTCTAAATATATCAAACAGGATCCCAAACCAAAGCATACCTCTAGTCAGGGTGAACCTTTCTGGCAACAAATACTACCCATATCCATATTTAGAAATTTTAAAATCATGTATAAGTATTAGTAAAAACGTAATCATTTTTTTAATCAGTAAAAATAATAATAATATTTTAATATAATTCTCAAACTGGTCATGAAACACTGTGCCATGCAGTACAGTGCATACTGTATAGCTTATCCAGTTGGATAAATGGTCCGTCCTTGACCCTGTCATAGCAGACACCTACAAATTCTTGAAAATGAACCGTGTTTACTTTCCCCAGCCTTAAATATCAGTGTGAAATTTTGTCTGCTAGAGAAAAATGATGGCAGCAAAAGTACCTGAAATTGGATTGACCAAGGGTAATAAAACAGATTCTACTGTACAGGATGTATTGACACTTTTTATGTCCAAAAATATTAATAAGCAGTGAGTTACAGTAGCATTTGTCCTTTTGTTCCGAACACATTTTGAAAGTGTACTTGCGAATGCACCGTTTTTACACTTACAGTATTTAAATAAGGTTACGTCTGCCATATTTGGGACGTGATAAATAGAAAGACAGGTCTGTTTTGTCTGTTTAATTGTGTCTCAGTACTGTAGACGTCTATAACCTCAACGCATTTGAAGGAATGAGGCATTTGAGTCGTAGAAACAATTAAACTACAGAAAAAAAGACAACATCTTGGCAAATTGTCAAACCGTATCTTGATCTCAGGAAGTGACTATGCAGCAATTTAGCACGGAGTAAAGACCAAAGACATCGCAATGCTGAAGAACCTTTTTTCTTCTCTCTCTCTTTCCAGCACATTGTGCCTAAAGGATGATTTTAAACTTGTCATTGCATCTCATCACTATGAACAGAATTTACTTTAGGGTTAGTAAAATATAAGCTTGTTTAATAAAATATAAGATCATTTCTTGAGCTTGTAGAGATAAAGTATATGTCTATAGATTTGACAGTTAACCATAAACTACAGTACCTATTGGCTAATACAGTTGAACTTCAATAACCAAAGTAAGTGCAGTATATACAGTACAGTATATTTTAAAAAATGAAATATGATAGAAAAGCATTTTTTTTTTTTTGCAATTAATTTCTAAAACAGGAAGCCTTTTATGCAGTGACCTTCTGCAGCCTGTCCTCCTTGTTGAGGTTGGCGATGATCTTCTGCACAGTTGGGTGATTGCGTGCCCCACGGCTGTGGTTGTGTTTACGCAACCTAGACTGAGAGATACACAGTATTTATACTCTATAAATAGTCATTCACTCAAACTCAAAGTGGAATATTAAAATATTTTGAAATACTGGAATTTTTATTTTCATGAGCTCTAAAGGCTGATTTACGCACCGTGAACATACAGGACCCTACAGCGTATCTTCAAATGCACCATCTCAAAAACTGTAACTGCAACAAAGACGAGGATTGATATCGATACGCCTGATTATGTTGCATTTCCAAATTCTTCTTCTTCTTTTTTTTTTATTAACTCTGCACACAGATTATGAAAATGTTTGTTGATCATCTTACTCCTTTTTCTCTCTGTTATGTCAATCAGTTTGATTTAATACAGACATATTTCGAACTTGGACTGAGGTCTGCGGCAATCCTTCGATTTTTGTTTGTTATTTTCGAGAAGCTTTTTCGATAGATGTATGAGTAAGTAATGTAAAAGCATTAAATTGGTGTTGCCTAAAGGAAGAGAGATAAAAAGTACATTATTTTGTTACAGTTTTGTTTGAGAGAATATAGCTTAGACATGTGCAGCTTGTCAGCATTTCAAGATAAACCTACCAGAGAGTGGTGAAGGGACTAAGCACAATGTGATAGAATCTTTTGAAGGTTTGCTGTGTACTGTATGTACAACACGATATAGACACAGAAATGCAAAAGAATAAAAGCCAATAATGCCATAGGACACTTGCAAAACCTATAAAAAAAAAAGCCTAACAAAAAAAGACTTGAACATACTGTAATTTATTTGATGTGTAATGAATCTAGATTCAGGCGGCACGGTGGTGTAGTGGTTAGCACTGTCGACTTGCACCTCCAGGGTCCGGGTTCGATTCCCGGCCAGGCTCGATTCCCGTCTCTGTGTGCATGGAGTTTGCATGTTCTCCCCGTGCTTGGTGGGTTTCCTCCGGGTACTCCGGTTTCCTCCCACAGTCCAAAGATATGCAGGTTAGGCTACTTGGCGTTCCTAAATTGCCCGTAGTGTATGAATGGGTGGGTGAGTGTGTGTGTGTGTTTGTGCCCTGCGATGGATTGGCACCCTGTCCAGGGTGTACCCCGCCTAGTGCCCGAAGTCTCCTGGGATAGGCTCCAGGTCCCCCGCGACCCTGAACACAGGATTAAGCGGTATAGAAAATGAATGAATGAATGAATCTAGATTATATGAGTTTCATTTTTTTAAATGAAACTGTGAAAAAATAAAACGTTTCCATGATATTCAAATATTTAGAGATGCATTATACAATGGGACATCAGCATATGAATTCCCTGCCTTACAAATGTTTGGCTTTTGCATACTTCCAGTCTCATGTATTTCGGTTGTGTTTACTTTCAATCGCTGATCAAAACCTCTTTGCGTCAATGAAAAGCCAAGCGAAAAGAGTATATATACAAATTTTTGTAGGTTTATTTTTGTCATTTTATTGCAAGATTTAGTGAAGAATACAGTAGCACCATGTGTCCAAAGAATATCATCAATGAGGTCAGCAAGAAGAAAAGGGAGTCACTTTCCGTTTAGTTTTTATAGCAGACGGTGCCAAGTGAATTCATAAATTAAGGATAAGTGAGGTTTAGTGTCTATTTAGAGTATTTAACATTTAACTTTATTTACATGTCTTTTCTAAATGTTCATTCATTCATTTTCTATACCGCTTTATCCTGTGTTCAGGGTATCGGGGACCTGGAGCCTATCCCAGGAGACTCAGGGCACAAGGCAGGGTACACCCTGGACAGCGTCCCAATCCATCGCAGAGCACACACACACATACACACACTCACACACTCATTCACACACTATGGTCAATTTTTTGGGAACGCCAATTAGCCTAACCTGCATATCTTTGGATTGTGGGAGGAAACCGGAGTAGCCGGAGGAAACCCACCAAGCACGGGGAGAACATGCAAACTCCATGCACACAGAGACGGGAATCGAGCCTGGCCGGGAATCGAACCTGGACCCTGGAGGTGCAAGGCGACGGTGCTAACCACTACACCACCGCGCCGCCTTGTTTTTATATACAAAGACAAAAATCATCTATGATTATAGTGTAGGAAATTATTGGTAATATTTTTGGGTGGCTGGAATGAATTATCTGCATTTATATTATTTCCAATGGAAATAAAATGCGTTTCACAATATGAAATTTCACCTCCGTAACGGATTACATTTGTCTGCCAAGGTATATATTTGAAACTTTGTACTATCATGCTGTCTAAAAACATTCCTAGTGGTCGTGTTGGTGATTTTCTGTTGTGCTTTATTGAAGGGAGATGTCAGAAAAACTGTGAAGCTTATTTATGAGGTTTCTGGCTGCTGGATCAATTTTCAATCCTGGCAAAAATTAAGCTATTTTTCAACTATGGATGCACTGGTCTGTTTCTCAGCATCGTTATCCAAGTGATATTGGATTGTAATAGTGAATTTGCAACTGACTTTCTTCATTGACTGATGCGTTTTACGCAGCGACAGTGTATGATGTGAGGAACGATGCGACTCCTAAGGCAGGGTCATTATTTTGGTACAGTAGCTCAGAGGGTTTAAAGTTTTGACTTAACGATCAGAAGATTGGTAGTTCAAGCCCTAGCCCCAGTTGGGCATAAACAATTACCATGCCTGCTCCAGGGGTGGCATATCTTAGACCCTGCACACTATGACCCTACTGGAGCCCCCAAGCTGGGATATGCGAAGAAAAGTAATGTGTATGTGACAAATAAAGGCTTTACATAACTTTTGTCTTTTGTCCACTAACAAACTCTTTTAGGTCACTAAAAAAAAACAGGAAACTTTCTAGGGTGGAGATGTTTACAGTCTCCATTTTCAGTCTCGACCTCAGCAGACAAATTGAATCCGTTGCAGAGGTGATATTTCATATTGTGTCCCACAGGAAATAATATAAATGCAGATAATCCATTCCAGCCACCCAAAAATATTACCAATATCACTAATTTCCAACACTATCATCATAGTTGTTTTTTTGTTTTTGCATATAAAAACAATTAAATATCGTATATTTGGGCAGGAAAAAAAGGCTTGTAAATTGGCCAATTTTTGGCTTGTAAGAGCCTGCACCATATGCACCGCTCCTCCATGAGAACGTTCTTCGGGCTGATTGGCCAACAAGGCTTTGCGGGTGGGGGCATATCGCCCCCTGTTGGTTTGGCATGCTTCGACAACATGTTTTGCATTTTCACGTGAACCAAAAAGGAAAAGCCTTCTTATTCGCCCACTCACTCACTCATCATCTATACCACTTTATCCTGTATTTAGAGATACACGGGGGCCTGGAGGCTATCCAAGGAGAATTAAGAGCACGAGGCAGGGTACACCCTGGATCCATCGCAGGGCACACACATACACACTCACACTGAGGCAGTGTCATTGACACACTACGGGCAATTTGGGAACGCCAGTTAGCCTAACCTGCATATCTTTGGACTGTGGGAGGAAACCGGAGTACCGGGAGGAAACCCACCAAGCACGGGGAGAACATGCAAACTCCATGCACACAGAGACGGGAATCGAACCAGGAGGCGACAGTGTTAACCACTACACCACCGTGCCACCTTTTCTTATTAATTTATCTCTTATTTATTTACTTTGTTATTAAAAATATCTCTGCACTGTATGTGTGGACTGGGATTGACACAAGACATGTCTTTTAGAAAACCTGCTTTCAGTACACTGGTGAGGTTTCACGTACTGTAATTCCACAACCAAGAACTGCATGGTTAGGAGGTATAATGAATAAGCGGTAAAATATGAGCGGTATGATTTCTTCAACCAAGAGCCGTTATTGGTCTGTCATTTGTGGTCTTTCACAGCAATATACGAGCGATCGTGTGCAGCATACAGAAATACAGCAAGTCCTTCTGGTGTTTTCACCATCGACCCTGACGGCAGCGGTCCCTTAGAGTACACACAAGTGAACTGTACATTTGCAGGTAGGTTACTTTTTACGCTTTGTTTGCCCGGTTTCTGATTTCGATGCATTTGTCATGTATTTCTAGTCACAGGCTGTTTATTAGGTCTGTGAAAATGCCTCACACATCTCATTAACTCGGTTCAGCTTGTTTTTTTTACACCTCTGTGTAGCTCAACAAGCTCCACTCAAGCTGCATTTCACAGCGAGCAAGTCTGCGACTGAGAACCATGGAGTAGTGTAAATGGGGTTGTAGCGGAGACAGAATATGGCAAGGTCATGAGTAAATAAAAGGATAAAAAAAAAAAGTGCTCAGGAATGCAGGTGCGTCCTGTGCTCACAGCCTCAGGTTCCTTCAACAATTCACTGTCCACATGCTTTCTGCAATTTATTTATTTATAAAAAATTTTTATTTTTTTACTCTTACCTTTGCATTATGTCAGTAGGTCAATCGTCATGTGATTTCCGCTCTTGGGTGTGATCAAGTGTGTTCCGCCGCCCCTCATTTCTCCATAATTTGCTCCCAGACTTTCTTGCATTTTTTATTTCGGTCTATCAAAAATCTTCTAACTTAGGCTGAATCCCATTTCTATTTTCTACCCCTTCCCCTTCCCCTTCCCCTACCCCTTCCCCTTCCCCTTGTCCCTTGAAACGAAGTGGAAAGGGGAAGGGTTTAAATTTTTCCCCTAAGAAATGGGACACCACTACAACACTGTTATACGTCATCATACGTTGTCACTAGTTCCTAATGTTACGTTAAAGGACATACGCCGATGTTTATCACACATTGCAATAAGAGAGAGATTACTCACTCCCAAAGTATTTTCGCGCCGTATTTCATCCCTATACATAATATAAATTATAAAAATATATAAAAATAAAATATATATTTGTAATATCGTGCAATCGGTGCTAGCCGCTAGCAAACTTTAGCGATTTTTTTGCAAACATTTCTTTACAGAACATCACCATAAACACAAACACAAGACTAGAGGTAATATACATATAATGAAAACTTGTCATAAAAATCTTTATTTATGGCAAAAATTTACATTTATGGGTCTGTTTGCTCGAGTGAGCCGCCATGTTGAAAATTTCTCTTAGCCCTTCGTTTGAAGTGAGGTCCTGAAAAATCTTCGTTTGAAGGGCTATCTGGCCCTTCCCCTTCCCCCTCCCCCTCCAACCAAAAGAGAAATGAGACACCCCTACCCCTTCACGTGAACGCGCCAAACGGAGGGGTAGGGCTATGTGAAGGGGTAAGGGGTAGAAATGGGATTCAGCCTTAATGTATGAACCGGTGAGCAACAGGTGCAGATGATCAGGGCTGGTGATTAGTATACAGTACTGCCGATGCTGAATGCTGAACAGACGAGAGGGGAAACGAGGTTGCTGCTGAGGTTGTTACATAAACAATCAATGTGTATTTAAGTTGTACTTTTAGGCCTTGTTCACACATGCATAAAATTTTTGGATAAATGAACGAGCTCAGAACGTCCTAGACGTTTATGTTGCGTTTTGTAGCGCCGCTCGATTGACTTCTACACTGGCGTTCGTTTGTCTCTGTCTAACGCCAGCATGCAGCCCAAATTGTAGTTTGTGTGTTTAACCTGTGGGGGGCAGTGTGTCGGGAACTGGATATGATTTTTATTTGAGGTGCCTCCTTTTAATATGGACCATTTTGCTATATTAGACATTAATCTTATTGTTTTAAAAATTCTAATTAAATTATTATATTTTAATATAATATATAAAAAATATTTACAAAATAATACGGCGACGTAGGGAGAGAAAGTTTTTTGTGAAGAAATTCGAACATTTCCGCGCAAGTTTTATTTTTTAAGCGTTTTATTTTTGCTTTATTTTCCGCATTTCTCCATGTATAGCATGTAGGATCATGGGATATATCCGGTCCTCCGAAGTGTAAAATGGACGCGGAGAAAACGAACTAGACGCGGTTTCCTTGTGTTCGTTGGGATTTGAACGCCAAGAAAAAGCTGCATGCGACGTTTTTTTAACACCGTATAAACGCGCAGTCGGACAAACGCACGTCACCAAAGCCCGTGTGAACACCGTCATTAACTCCTATGTGTAGAAAACCCTCTGCGCTTCATCCGCGCTCACCGTGACACTACGAACGGCAGAAAAACGCTCGATTTTAACGCCCGTGTGAACAAGGTCTTAGGGACGTTACAGCCTGTGTACAGAAAACATCTGTAATTTAAGTTAATATACAGAAATGACCTCTCATTCCAAGGTTCATGACCTTTTGCACAGTACTGTATGTGAATATATGGACGAGACCCAAATGAACCGTGCGATAAGGCGAAGCTGAATGCGCTTTAATAGGTGTACGCAGATGATGACCTGACCAAATGAATCGGGAGAGATATAGCATTATGCAACCGCAACCCGAAATACAGCAAGAGCTGACCTTTAATTTTGAAATTCGACATCCTGCTCTGCGTAGGCAGGAACGCAGGTGCATCCAGTGGACTGAGAAACTGGGGAATATTTCAGCATCCACTGTCAGGACTCATTAGCGATTTCAGCCATCTTGCTTTTTACCTTTTGACATCCCCTCAGCCTCTCTCATCAGACAGCCGGATGATTTGTCTCTGGGATGAGCCTGTAATACAGCATGTCATCTCACAGTAGAAGAGAGGTCCATTATGTCAGCAGCGGGGAACAATGTAGGTGGAAGAAGGTGGAGGGGGGGAGAAAAAAAAAATCAGAGAGCATGTTAGCCCGCAGAGACTAGCAGCTTGGCCTCTCTAGACTGATAGCTCCATTATTCTTCGTTTCACTGTAGGCTGACTCTGACTGCAGGAGAGAGCCGGGTCTGCGGTTCCGTGCTTTCACTTTTCGTCCTCCTAAGTCGGTTCTAGGGTGCTGGACGTCTCATCTCGTCATTCACAAGACTTTCACGAGCATATACAAATGGAAATCGTCTTTTTTAGGCGTTGTTGGCGAGCAGATTGTTTCAGAGCCGACCCCAATTACGAGAGCTGTTAGCCACGCTGATTCTTTAAGGCTCAGCAAACAGGCACTCCTGTCCATCACACATTGGGGATTTTAATTTGCATAGAGAAAGGAAGTAAGCACCAGTTCCATAACACTCTTCATTTCACAACCCCCCGAATAAATGACCTTCTGGTCCCTGCTTGATATTCATCAGGAATTTGCATCTCACTTCATCGCGTGGCTAATCTCCTTTTCTCATTCATGTGCACACGTGCGCGAACAAGGGCTAGGTCGAGAGGCTCAACCTCACAACTGATTATTACATGCAGCCTTCGTGCTTCATGCGTTTTGCACAAATTTTTTTTTTTTTTAAATATCGTTCTCTGTATGGTTCTGTAGTGTTTTGTTTTTCTTCACAGGGGACAGATCGTGGACGGTCGTAGGCCACGATCACTTACAACCGGTTAGCGTTCGAGGTTCCACTCCGAGAAGCCCCTACGTTCTTATTTTCAACTATTCGATCTCGCCTTATCACATCCGCTCCTTGGTGGCGTCGTCAGAACACTGCCAGCAGGAAGTGACGTATCGCTGCAGGAAGTCTCGTCTCTTTGACACCTGGGGTGAGTATTTATTTTTTTTTTCGATTTTGTATTACGTCAGATATTTATTACATACTGTAAAATGTATTTGCCCATAATATATTACACAAGGGGCGTTTACGTCAACCTGTGACTTTTCGTAAAGACGTCGACATTTATAGAGGACTTCAAATACCGTACGCCGATGAGACTCTTTGAATGGTGCAAACATATTAAAGAATAACTCGGTCGTTCCTGTGAACGTTCGGCAAGTGGAACGCCTTATCCTTGAAAATCGGCAGATAACTTGTCAACAACTAGTAGAGGACACACAACTGTCGCACCAACACCACTTGCACATTACAGAAACTCAGATGAAAGTTATCATCACATTCCATGTACTGTCCTGAACTTGTGAAGTCATTGTCACATGTTTGGGTCATTAGTAGAGTTCCTGGGAGGCCAGCGTTTTAAACCAGCAGTCTGATCATGGGTCATGAGAAATGAGAAACCGATCACTTTATTTCCAGAATGCACTTTTAAAGAAACTCTTGCAACATACAAATCTAATATTGTTCATACAGCTTTGATAGTAAATTAGTCCGCATTAATAAATCCAGTAATTAAGTGCATCAGATTGCTCATGCAGTAGGTGTGTAAAAAAAAAACGCACACAATTTCAGTCGTAGGAGCGTACTGGGTCTTATTTTCTTTTGCTCCCAACACACTCGATCCAGCTCATGAAACTGTTCTTGAGAAGTGTTAGGCAAAGAGGAAGTGTGAAACTATGCTTACAGCTTAAGGTGCATTAGTTCAAAAAGTAATTTATTCATCTGTGAAAATCAAATGAACGGAAAATTCTACTTTAAAAATTAATTTAAAACTTTACAAATGTATATATTTGTCTATGAAAATATATCAAATTAACTGCAAAAATTATCTGTGAAAAAAGAACTAATCCCCATAAACAAAAATACATGCTAAGCTGTTTATTAATATTAATTAAGAATTAATTATTTCTGAAACTATTAACCTATTCATTAAATGCGTATCTTATGGTGTTAGCGTGCCAGGCGGTTTTTATGCCGAGCCCCGATGCAGGGCGTCGGATTGGGAAGCTCTGTATTGTAGATGTGAGCTGCAGGTCACAGTGATTGCGCGCACTTTTGCGGAAGCTTTTCCTGTTCGAAGATATTTTGATTCTAAATAAAAAAATATTCCCTCATCTCCTGTGAAACGGAGTTATTCTTTTCACTTTACCTTTCTTTTCAGTTTTTCTCTTTTCTTTTCTTTCCCTTATTACCAGAGCATCTGGTAGGGCACTGGTGGCTCAGTGGTGTTTCAGGTGTTTCGCTTGCCATGCAGAAGACCCAGGATCGAACCCCAGTCACTGGATGCAGTGCTGGTCCCAAGCCTGAATGGGAGAGTTGTGTCAGGAAGGGCACCTGGTGTAAAACCTGTACCAAACTTGTATTGGTTGACCGGATGGTCCCCTGGGGCGTCCCTTCGCTGTGAGCAGCGGAAAGACCAACAACAACCGGAGGAACTAGTGCTACCTAATGTAAACATCTGTCCAGGTTTCACGCCTTCCACCTGCTTGCCATTATGGCGGCATCGCCTGGCGACTGCACCTGAGGGCGGCCGCTGATCCGTCTTACCGGAATCTTGCGGTGGTGCTGTCCGAAGGTTTGCTTCTCGCGATACCCGCAGTGTTACAGCTTATACATAGTTTCATACTGAATCTTAAATTTGAATGTTACCAAATTGCCCATGGAAAACAATACAACAGATAAAAGATGGAATTGGCTTTGTTATAATTAATAAAAGAATGCATAAAATATTACCCGATAGGACGTTTATATAATATAGAACTCCCCAATTAAACTCCTCCCGTGTGTTGCGTGTTTACGCTGATTGCCAGAATGACTGGGTTGCCTAGCAGCTGCGCCCGTCCACCTCTCGGCCTGTTTATAAATCGACGTCGTGGACCCCCGCGGCTGCAATACCTGAGCTATTGTGGGACTTTTAGGTAGAGTAGTAAGAGTAGCGGAGTTAGATGTTGCTAGATGTTGCAGTGAGGTTTATATTGCACAATTGTAAAAGAGTGAAATGGTTAACGTTTGCTGTGTTATCAAATGCCACAACAGTTCTCACCCCAGGGTGGAAAACATATCGCGAATGAAGTGTGTTTTTTCTTTTCAGTTTTTAAGTTAAAGAGAAACAGTGGAACTCAGGTTGCCTAGGGAATGAAGTAGACTATCATGGCTTTATGACAGACAAACATCACCTTCAGTAGCATGTTAATGGCATTTTCGCACAGGTACTCTATGTTAGTGTGATCGAAACACATTTAACACGTACTGTAGTGCTAGTGTAGGGCTAGTGCTTATGCTGTAGCGTAACTATGTAACATCAGAAATTCTGTCTGATTTTAGACAAATCATCTAAAGTGTCATGCTGACTGCGCAGTGTTTTTACACCTCACGCACACAGAAGTCACACTTAAAGGTTTAAGCAGAGGATAAAGACTGCAAGCTCTCACAGGGAACAACACAAATCGTGTAACCTGCAGTCTAGCTGATCAGGGATCGAATGCTACATTAACAGCATGATATTCCTGTTATACCATGTGCTACCTTCATAATTTATAGAAAGTAAATGATCCTTTAGTTCTCATTATTCACTCGCTAATTTTCTATACCACTTGTTCTGTTCAGGGTTGTTTACACCCTAGATGGGGTGGCAATCCATCAAAGAGGACATAAGCACACACACACACACACACACACATATTAATTTGCATGTCATTGGATAGAGGGAGGAAACCGTAGTACCCAGAGGAAACCCACCAAGCATCCATGTGCACAAAGGCTTTCTAACCAATCATAGGCAAGACTCAATTTTTAACCAATGATAATGCAAAAGACACAGGATTTTATTTGAACCCTTTTGTGCTTTTTGGAGGTCTTAACATGCTCAAAATCTCATGAAAATTGACAGACAGTTTGGAATCTGCTGCCTTTAGGATGCCTGAGAGTCTCGTTGCATGGGGCCCTCAGGGGCCCTCACACAAGATTTTGCTTGATTATGCACGCGGAGTCTGGTACACATTTAGAGCTCATTGGGCTAAACAACGTTCGCTCTGCATGTCATGGGGTCTTCTCAACAAGGAGTCAGTTATTTTGGGTCAATCGCAAAATGAACCCAATTGATTTTGATATACTCCACCTCAGGAATTTATTCAGGCCGATGTGCTCTAAAGACATTGAGGATGCAAAATTGTAGAGTGATTTTTGATATGTCTTAAACTTATGCTGAAAAGTGGTTTATAACTTTCTGTGTGGCATTATATTGAGTGACATTATGATGAGTGACATCATGTTCAGTGACATCACATTGAGTGACATCATAATGTGTTGACATGACAAATATTTAGGGCCCAAGCTGACATCAGACCTATTACTGTATGTCATATTGTGGAAGTTGTACGTTGCACCGGGCAGCGATGGTGCAGGGTGCTTGTGCCGGCTCGTCGTTGCACGCAACTATATTCTATTAAATATTGTGTCATTTACTTTACAAAGATAAAACAAAAAGAAAGAGTACTTGTCTCTCAGTGTCTTGGGACCTTGGTGGCTCAGTGGAAGGTTTCTCGCCTAACATGTGGAAGAAGAACATAGAGTTGTGTTTCTTACATTGACCCTGATATACGCTCAGAAAAAGTTTATTTTCTCCTTAATAAAAATTATTATGTAGTTATAGATTTTACTTTGAAAACAATAAGCAATGCAACATAAATTTGCCCAACTGTTTTACATAGAGTAGAGCTGCACCCTGTCTTACTAGTTGGCACTTGCAACTCCAGGCTTGTGCCCTAAGTCTTCTGGGATAGGCTCCAGGCCCTCCGTGACCCTGTTTACAAGATAAAGTGGTATAGACGATGAGTGAGTGAGGGTGTGTTCCAAATGGCCTGCGAAGTATACTTCACAGGGTGTTCAGCCATGTTAAGTGCGATTCCAAACTGCAGGTAGCGAAATTTTTGAACTGCGAATGAACAATACAGTAGGTGTTCACCGGAAAAAGGAATAAAAAATTCCCACCAGTAATTGCGTCTCGCTGAAGCATGGAAAAATGGAGTTTGAAAAAACATTTATATATTTATCATTATTATCGAGGACGACATTATATTAAAAGGGCACGAAAGATTACATTTTAATTATCAGGAAATCTTTATCATTATATTGGCTAGTAATCGAGGTGGCAGGGTGGTGTATTGGTTAGCACTGTCACCTGCAGAGTCTGGGTTCGATTCCCGGCTCCATTCCCGCATGTTCTCCCCGTGCTTGGTGGGTTTCCTCCAGGCACTCTGGCTTCCTCCCACAGTCCAAATCCATGTAGGTTCGGCTAATTGGTGTTCCCAGATTGCTCGTAGTGTGGGAATGTGTGTGTCCTGTGATGGATTGGCACCCTGTCCAGGGTGTACCCCGCCTCGTGCCCTAAGCCTCCTGGGATAGGCTCCAGGTCCCAGCGACCCTCAATACAGGATAAAGCGGTATAGAAGATGAGTGAGGCTAGTAATCTGTAAAAAAAATTTTTACGTCTTTAAACAATTATTATTATTAGAATTAATCAATAATTTACAATTATACATGTTTCAACTGTATGTTTTATAATAAATATTCAATATTTAATGTCTGTAGTGTAAAATTTTTGACATGTATCCGAGGTGCTTATGTTACCATGGTTACACATGACTTGAGCATCTGAAGTATAACCCCAGAGCATAACACTGCCTCCAAAGGGGTTTTACAGTAGGCATGATGGAGGATCTGGACTTATAAGACCACATGACCTTTTCCCATCATTCCAAAGTCCAATCTTTATGCTTCCTAGCAATGTGAAGTATTTTTTTTCTGATTGATCTTTCTAACAAGTGGTTTTCTTATGGACACACAGCTGTTTAGTCCCAGTCCTGTGTGTGTGTGTGTGTGTGTGTGTGTGTGTGTGTGTGTGTGTGTGTGTGTGTGTGTGTGTGTGTGTGTGTGTGTGTGTAAATGCTCTTACTTTCACTATTAAACATAACTATGGTTTTCACTGTTTATTTTTTTATAGTGCTTCACCAAGTGTTTAAGTGATCTCCACTCATGATTTTCTTTCTTTTGTTCTGGTTCTCCTCCATTTATTTGCTTGATGCAGCCCAATAATTTGATTTTTGTTTTTGCTCAGGCAGTGTAGTACAAAGAAAAGGCTCGTCTTCAAAAAGGTTTTGAACGATCTTTTTGTGAAAAAGAAAAAGTGTTCGATACACACCCAGGCTTTTATTTTTCACTTAAAAAGTCAATGTAAAGTTTCTGTTACTAATTATTTGTAGATACAGCATTGAGTTTTTCCTGCACACTCCCACCGTTATCTACATTTTGCTGTAAAGGAGGACTTTGTCTCTAAGTTGGACAAGAGCCTTTAGCTAATTCTTCAGTAAACAGTTCTGGCTCCAGTTTCACATTGTTCTGCCAAACTAAAAGCCACCGTAAAGCTCTTAAACAAGAGATCAACTTTGGGTTCATTCTGTACACAAACACTTCTACAAAAAGTCAGATAGTGGATCTCACAGTCCAAAACATTTTTCAAGGGGGGTTAGCTTATGGACTATGCTTAGCTACCGTCCTTTACCTGGACTGTAATTAAGCAACATCGTATGAGAGTGAGTGCTGTTGTACTGAATATCAGCATGATACATGATGTGATACGGCACATTTCAAGTGATGTTGATTTTAAACAACAATTCTACATACACGTACGACATGCAGTACACAGTCATAAATTTGTACACACCTTCTAACTCCATGGTCGTTCCTGATTTTTATTTCTTCCTACACTGTAAAGCAATACTGAAGGCATCCAAAATACACAATAATCTCCTTTTTAGTTAATGTTACTTCTGCTCCGTAAATCCTTCAGCTCTAATCCGAGGTGCTGTTTTCTTAATTGGTGATTTCTGAGGCTGGTGACTCTAAATGAACGTCTCCTCTGCAGCGGAGGTCAGTTTTGGTCTTGCTTTCCCGGGAAGGTCTTCATCAGAGCCGGTTTCATCATGGTGCTTGATGAGTTTAACGAATTCACTTGACACAATACTGTTCTTGCAAGAACTGTTCCAGAACAGCTGACTATTGTACAGTAGTTGTTGTTATTACTTAATTACTTAATTAATCAGTCACATAATGACATATTTCATAATTTAATTTCATAGAAAAATCTGAACAATAATATTCAATAATTTTTTACATATTGCAGTTATGAAGCTGGAGTCAGACATGATACAGCATCCCTGGAGCAGATAGGGTTAAAGGCCTTGTTCAACGGCTCAACAGTAGCAACTTGGCGGTGCTGGGGCTTATCAGTCACCCATTAACCCACTACTTCTTGCATGAAACTGCTACAATAACTGGTTTTAAAAGTGATTTTTGGCAGGTAGCTGCTCTCCCCTCTTTCTTGTCCTGCCAACTGCACCGACCGACCTTCACCCATGCCGTGACCGACAGTTAGTGTAATTAATGATTGTTAGAACACGTGTGATAGACATATTAAATATCCCATTTGATATGATGCTCTATATCACCACTTGTGTAATGACTCTCGACCAATCAGATGTCAGACCAATCCCTGTCAGACCATTTATTTTTTTTTATGCAAAACTGATTATGTAATTCTTTATGTCACATGCAGTTCAATGACAATTATTTGATATTGTTTTAATATAATTATTCAAATATGAAAAATCAGAGTGGGATAAATCAGCAGTATTCATGTTGAAGATTTTATTTTCTTGTAATATGCTGGTGAGCTTATTGAAGTTACTTTAAACTATGATCAACTATGTTTTATATAACAATCAGATGTGATTTGTACATGGGTCAGATCATACAGTAAGTGGTGCATTATTATAAGTAATTAATTAATTAATTAGTTTGTTTATTTATTTATTTTTCCATCAAAGGCATCAATGTTGAAGTGCATGAAGTGACATATCTGGAAAAGAACGAAAGTTAAAACAAATGGCAGTGAAAGAAGTAAAAAAAAAAAAAAAAATTTGATTATTTTTTTAAACGACACTGACATTATTTAGCATGAAATAAGCGACGTCTTGTTACAGACCGAACTCATTTTTCAATAAAGTCATTATGTATTCACTATGAATAATAAATAAATAAATAGTGCATGTAGTAAATTGCCATTGATAATTCTTACATAAATCTTCAGAGCGACGATAATTCCAGAAGTTTACAGCACAGATGGAATTGCACTATGTTTCCAGATGGCACTCCTCTGTCTTGGTGGCTGGACAGGGACGGTGTGAAGAGGACGTACTGGGGAGGTTCCCTGCCTGGAGTTCAGCAGTGCTCCTGTAGCCTGGAGGGCAACTGCAGGGACATGAGCTACTTCTGCAACTGTGATGCGGACCAGGAGTCATGGTAATCTGTTCACGTGAACAAGAGTGAGCTTTCCATTACACGAATAAGTTAAAAAGTGCTTATTCTTGTTAGCCTTACATCGTAACACTGAATTAGGCGCATTCCTACAATTTTTTTTCCACTTTCCCCAAACATCTCTATGGATAAGTTGAGCAGGCTAGCTTGCTAATGGCCACCATTATCACCTTTTCCAGCAGTTGACAGATCATATAGTTCACTTTTCACCAAACATGTTTCTCACCTCAGGCTGAGAAGAGACTGTGAATTTCTTCTTCTCGCTTATTATTCCTTGTGCCCCGCACACTTTCCCTCTCTCTCTCTCTCTCTCTCTCTGTCTCTGTGCAGGGTGAACGATACAGGCTTGTTGTCTTACAAAGACCATTTGCCGCTTAGCGAGATCGCCATCGGAGATACGAACAGAACAGGCTCGCAGGCGCTCTTTCAGATCGGACCTCTGCGATGCTCCGGCGATCGTGGGTGTTTTGTTTCCTGATTCAAGGATATGTTTGTTACTGAAATCATTTTCATGTTCACAGTTGTTTTCATTGCTATAATTGGACATGTATGTTAGTTTGCCCTGTTTCTTGTCCATCAATGCCTCAGGATTTCTGTGGAACTCAGCTTCCTTTTTCTTGGAGTCCTCGTATCTGCATTTCCCGACACTGCAAGCTGAGCTTAGCATAGACATCTCCTTTTATTTCAAGACTGGAGCTTCTTCTGGTCTCTTCCTGGAGAATGTGGGAGTTCAAAACTTCATCAGGCTGGAGCTGAGCTGTGAGTAAAATACAATAGTGCAAATGGGAACTTTTGGAGACTTGTTCCAAAGGTGTACACCGATCAGCCATACTGTAACGTTAAAAGCATGTAGGATTTGGGTTCCCCTTGTGCCACCATGCACAGCGTGGCAGTTGTTAGCGTGGCTACACTGAACCTCTGGTGTGAGTACTTTGGGATCTGGAAGTAGCTTCTTTGGGTCCTGTGGGTTGTGGGTGGGGCAACCAATGGCTGTCCAATCAGACTGGGATCTTGGAAGTTTAGAGGCTGGGTTGGTGGCCTGGGAGTCTTTGCCTGTCGGACCCAGCATCTGGCTGTGGTGATCTGGCTGTCCAGGTACCTTTCTATTATGGCCAGCATTGACCTTTCTGTGGGATAAGACTGGACAGGCTGGCCTTTGGTTCCTGTGGGCGTGGGTGAGCCTTGGGTGTCCGTGATCCTGCCACCAGTTTACTTCTGAATAATTGGTGATCAATGTTGTTTAGTTAATGTTATGTCTGATCGGTGTATGTAGTAATGTTGTAAATAATGTTCATGGGTTGATATATATATATATATATATATATATATATATATATATATATATATATATATATATATATATATACACACACATTATACACACAGTCTTATGCAAAGGACAACTATTGCCATGCATCAGAACTGATTAAGGTGTAAAACCTTGTACTGTAAGCCTTCAATTTGTGGCATAAGAAGTAACTATGCATACATGCTTGCTGAAAATATTGTGCATTTTTTGCATTTCCAAGAGAGACTGCGTTAACTTCTTTTTGATTAAAAAGAATCTGTTATTTATCAAGGGATGCCCAAACTTTGCATAAGACTGTATACACAGTGGAACCTTGGATTACGAGCATAATTTGTTCTGGAAGCGGCTCGTATTTCAAAATCCTCATAAACTAAAGCGAATTTTCCCATGAAAAATTATGGAAACTCACATTATTTGTTCTACAGGCCAAAAAAATAAATACTTAAAAATAATTAACACAAAATATAAAGTAAAAATAAAACAAACTAACCTGCACTTTACCTTTTAAAAAAGTGAAAATAAATCCTGATAGATAAGTGTTTCCGTTTATGTTCGCAATGCGCTGTGTGTGTGTGTGTGTGTGTGTGTGTGTGTGTGTGTGTGTGTGGCACAGTGTCCAATGAAAGAAACAAACTTCAGGCTGATACAGAGAGGGAGGGAGAAAATGGATCTTTAACCTCTCTAACGAGACATCTTTTGCTATACTTGCGCGCACACACATGTGTTATAATAAACAGTACATGCACGCTTTAGACACACATAAACAAATGCAAAATAAAATATGTTTTACCCACACACACAATGTTATAGTAAACAGTAGACGCGTGCACAGACGTTGATTATACCAGTAAGAGACGAGCACTAAAACCCAGCAGGGGAGATGATTACCCACAATTCTGCAGCGCAAGTGAGAAAAAAGCCATTGGCTCAGTTGTGATCACTTGATGCTCGGGGTTAAAACAAGAAGCGCATGCGTGATACATGATACTCGGTACTCGTAAACCAAGACTTGTTGTTTTCCAAGTCAAAATTTATAAAAAAAATCTTTGCTCGTTACTCACAATCCGAGGTTCTACTGTACATGAAAAAACAACACTATTTTGCTCTCCCTAGCTTCATCAAACGTCATGTTCACCTTTGACCTCGGTGACGGGCCGGTGTTTCTAACAGTCAGGTCACCAGTGCGTCTGAATGATAGACAGTGGCATTACGTACGAGCAGAACGGAATGTGAAAGAGGCGTCATTGCAGGTCGACCTGCTGCCCCTTCAGCTCACAGAGGCAGCGGCCGACGGACAGCACAGACTCCAGCTCAGCAGCCAGCTCTTTGTTGGTAAGAAACGGAACCTTTTTTTTTTCAGACATTCAGCAATTTGTATATAATCTACAGTACAAGCAAAGATGCAATGCCGAAAACCCTGGATTTATTGCTTTTTATTATGCTGCAAACCGCACTGAATATTTGAATTCTATTTGCATTTTTGTATTTGCATTTCTAGGGTTTCTTCCTTCTGGGAAATTGTGTATGTTTTTTTTTTTTTTTTTTACTATTATTTCTTTTATTCTTTCAAATGCCTTTCAGTGACATAAGCACTCTTAAATACAATTGTGAGATGTTGTATAGAAACAGAGTGACAATGCTTGATATAATTATTATATTTGACTACTAAATATATCAAGCATGAATGGCCCTTCAAGTGCTTAGAATACAAACAAATATTTGCATCCCTGCGTAGTCAGATGGTTAAGACCTTGGAATCGCTATATAGCCAAACAGCAGGATTCCTACCCTTTCTATAGATTCTTTTCTACTGCATGCCATATTCCCTTCAGACATATGCTTTTCAGAAAGGCAGTAAGTGATTTCTTTATATCTCCAAGGATTTGCAAAAACTTTGCTGACCTTTTCAAACCCAAAGCGCACAGATGATTCTGCAGCTCAGCAGGGGGAATCATTTTAAGCTTATTGTCTGCTTAAAAAAACGTATACTAAGCTACTTCTTTGCTTGTGCACACAGATAAAGATATAAACACATATGTCAAATTAAATTTTCTTATATACTTTCTGGTCACTTTATTACATATAGCTTGCTAAGATCTCGCCCACACCATTACACCACCACCACCACCAGCATGATCTATTGATATAAGCCAGGATGGATCCATGCTTTCATGTTGGATGTTGGCACCAAATTCTGACCCTGCCATCTAAATGCAGCAGCAGTAATCAAGACTCGTCAGACCAGGGAACGTTTTCTCAACTTTCTAGTGTCCAGCTTTGGTGCACCATTGCGAACTGGAGTGGAAGTGGCACCCAGTGTTATCTTCTGCTGCTGGAGTCCCTCTGCTTCAAGGTTCGACATACAGTATTGTGCAGTCAGGGATACTTTTATAACATACCTCAGTTATATCAGGATGTATTCTATCAGATGAGTTCTATCAGTTTGATCCAGCTGTGCCATTCTCCTCTGACCTCTGGCATCAATAAGGCATTTTTCGCTGAGAGAACTGGATATTTTCTCTTTTTCAGAGCATTCTCTGTAAATCATAGGGGGGGTTGTGGGTGAAAATCCCAGCAGATCAGCAGTTTCATAAATATTCCAAGCCAGCCACATTCAAAGTCACTTAAATCACATTTCTTTCCCCATTCCGATTCTCAGATTGAACTTCGTCTACATGCCTAAATGCACTGAGTTGCTGAGAAGTGATGGGTAGATTAGACATTAGTCGAGCAGGGGTACCTAATGAAGTGGCCGGTAATTGTAAGTCTCTGTTATGGAAACGGAATCACATTGATAAAGCTCCTCAGCTACTAATTGTGCCAGGATTTGTTAGTTAATAATAAAAAACGGCTTATGCCTGAAAATGACTGCTTCATTAACTTGTAATGAGTCTCGCATCGGATTTGATTTCATCTCTTTGAAGAATGACTTGATGACTGAAGTCACTCAAGTTACAACAGACCTAATTGTACCAAGTGCAAATTTGAAGAGATTTTGTTCTGAGACATTTGGTACGATTTTTCTAAAGAAGAGTTGAAAAGCTCTACAGTACATTCTAATTTCTATAGAGCCTATTTCCTTTCTTTTTTTTTTTTTCTTTTCTTTTTTTTGACAAGCATGGCCAGGACATTTTGTCACATGTAATCTGAATGAATAATTTATTGCCAGCAAGTGCCATGACAGTTGCTGATTACATTGTCATTTTGTGTCTGTGAGATTGGCATACAGTGAAATTGCATTGTATTGGTCAGTGCTCTGAAAGAAAGAGGCATATTTAAAATATCACAATCTGCATATCATTTTGCATTGAAGAATACACCGATCAACAATAACCCACCTAGGATTTAGGTTCTTTTGTGCCACCATGGTTCGGCAGGGACTCTGGGGGGGGTGCTGTGGTATCTGGCACCAGGATATTGGTAGTGCATTCTTTGGGAGCTGTTGGTTGTAGGATGGGTCCTCCAAGGATATGACTTGGGCGTCTCATGGATGCTTGATTGGATACGGATTTGGGGAGTTCTGGGGAGGTCCGGGGCTGTTGGGCCCTGTGCGTGCCTGACCGGGCATTCTGGTATCTTTGTATCAAGGCCAGCATTGACTTTTTTTCTGCAATTTGTGCTGCATTGGCTTTTCACTTGGATTGAACTAGATGGGATGGCTTTTGGTCCCCATGGGCATGGGTGAGCCTTGGGTTCCCATGATCCTGCCACCAGTTTGCTGGTGTATCATTGGTGATCAGTGTTGCTCAGTTCATCTGGCAGTGGTGTCGATGTTCTGGCTGATCCTTGCTTACTAGGACTTAATTACATTTTGAAGATTATTTCCATCAATTAATGAAGCCCAAGTAAAGTCATCGCTATTTTTAGTCAGTGTTAGAAAGTTACGCTAATTAGTGAACAATTCAGCACTGACAAATTTTAAAATAAAAATCTTATGAGCTTTTTTGCTGAGATAAGAACAGCCAGGAGTGCCTTTGCTTCACTGAGATTCCTTGTATAGTAATGAGTTCTCATGAGGTTTTAAGCTGACCGTTGTTAGCATGATCATATTAATTATTATTAGTTATAATAACATTATTATTTTATTAGTCAGAATATTATCAGTTGAGCAGGATTGAGCGAGTGTGTAAATATTCTCAGATAAATATTTCTATAAGAATTGTTTGCTCAACGTGTTACCTCTTTAAGTGATGTACTGTATACTTCATGTGTTTGGTAAAAACAGCAATTCAGACAGTTCAATTGGTTATCCAGATTGCAAACACATACCAGCCCTGGAGCAGCATCAATACCGCATCCCATTTGCCAGTAATAGACTTCTCCACCATGGGAAAGTGCTGACGGAGTTTATTCTTGTTTTACTGCATTTTTACTCCATTTCTTTTTTTTCTTTTCATCAAAGCACTTTTTTTTTCTTTTTGTATTTACCTGACTGTGCTGGAATTTTTTTACAATACTGTTGTATTGATAAAAGCATTATAATTATAAAAGTAAAGAGCATATACATCAGTATTTTATTTATTTATTTATTTTACATATTAGTGAATTCCCATCTTACAGTTTCCCCTTTCACACTACTTTCACACCAGCGAGAGAGGGCGAAGGCTATCATGTGCTTCCTTAAAGGCAGCTGAGGATATTATTTTGTCCTCCTGCTTATGCAATATCAGGGGGTTGTGTAACACACTCAGACAAAAGCATTTTCTGCCCACTCCAGAATGTGAGACATCATGTACTACAGTACCCCCATGATTGACTAGTGATATGCATGCCTATCCATAAATCTGACAGCATCTAAACGCTTCACGCCTGCCAGTTTTGTTAAAGTTATGACAACTTTTGTGCTAGGCTGGACCTAGTAACATTCTTGGCACGCGCCAAATTGTGCACCAGATTGCGGCATACTGACATAGGATATTAGGACATGACTGAATGGTCTCACAGTCTAGGAAGTGATGCTTTAAAAGCTGCCAGTCATGCTATCTGATTGAGCAGTTTTCCATCCAGTTGGATTTCTTTTTCTCATTTAGGGCAGGAACGATATATCTCATGTGGGCAATAAAACATTGGGGTATTTTTTTTTTTCGTCAGGTTTTAATGGATGATAAATAAACACAAAACCTCAAGTTTTATGGTCAATGCTCAGGTTTTATGGGTCGGATTTGGCAGGATTTTGTCAGACATTATTTGAAAGCTGTTTTAGTGACTGCGACAAAGTACTGCTTTGGGCAAAGCAAAGACAAAAATGTCTGAAATTTGGTCTGGCCTCATGATACTTGCTGAACTATAAAATCGCATGAATATGTCAAATATTGCAATACCATAATTTTTAGGCAGAAGCACTATGACATTAGCCCTATGCACTAAGGATTTTTTCCCCAAAATTTGGGGCTTTGTGGGGGTCTTAACATCTCAAATAATCATGGAAATTGGCAGACAGGTTGGAATCTGCTGCCATTAGGATGCCTGAGAGTCTGGGCCCCAGGCGTGGCTCGGGGCCCCCACACGAGATTTTGCTGCATAAGTCATACTGCACTTGAAACCCGGTATACATGAAACCCGGTAGAGCTCATTGAGCTGAACAACTTTCATATCGCATGTCATGGGATCAACTCAGAATGAAGGTATTGTGTGGTTTGCAAAATGCACCCAAAGGAATTTGATATACGCCTTCTATGGAATTCATACAATCCCCACCGAACCGGGCCTGTGTGATCTACAGACATTGAAGATGCAAAATTGCAGAGGGATTTTTGATATCTCAAATGGGTGAGCTGTGACGATGCCTTAAACTTGTGCCAAAAAGTGGTTAATAACTTTCTGTGGGACGTCATATTGAGTGACATCATGTTCAGTGACATCACATTGAGTGACATCATAGTGTGATGCTTTTTTTTTCAAGCATCTGGGGCTTAAAAACATAAAATTCCCCCATTTCTGAATTATGTCATGATGGTATTGGGATATCCCCTTTAAACGCATGTGCCCACTGTGCCTGCTGTCTTTCTGATGTGCCTGGGTAGCGATGGCACAGGGTGCTTGGCCCCACTCATCATTGTTTGCGGCTATATTTATTATTGAACTCTTTACACTGACCAAGGATTTGATGCTGGACCATTTGTCTTGTGCTATTCTAGTTTCAAACATAGGCCAGTCAGCCATAGCATTACAACACACAGCCTCAAGACCTCTTGTGGTGTGCTGTGGCCTCTGGCATCACGATGTTGGCAGTGGATCTTCTGGGTGATGTGGGCTGTAGGTTTGGTTCTCAGTGGATTGGACTTATTTGTCCAGCACATCCCATGAGTGCTCAAATGGATTTGGATCTGGGAAGATTAGAGACCAGATTTGTGGTCTTGGGCTTTATTCCTGCTGGGCCTGTTTGCATTGGGCTGTTGGTTCACTGGATGTTCTGATGCCTTTCTATCATGGACAGCATCCACGATTTTCCATGATTTGTGCCACGTTGGCTTTTCTGTGGGATTCAAACGTGGTCATGGGTGCGCCTTGGGTGCCCATGATCCTGTGAGCAGTTTACTGATACAGTATATAATTGATAGTCAATGTCATTGTGTTAATTCAATTAAATTTTATTTATATAGCACTTTTAACAATGGTCATTGTCTCAAAGCAGCTTCACAAAAATGAAAAACATTTTGTTAGAAAAGAAAATATTTGGAGGTATGTGTGAGAAAAATGTGTTTAGGTAATAATGAGATGAATGAATGATGAATGAAATGTGTCTGATGAGCAAGCCAAGGGTGACGGCGATGGTGGCAAGGAAAAACTCCCTGAGATGGCATTAGGAAGAAACCTTGAGAGGAACCAGACTCAACAGGGAACCCATCCTCATTTGGGTGATAACAGATAGAAATGATAACATCATGTGTGTTGTGCAGGTGAAGGTGCAATATGACAGAAAATCATTTAAATTAACATGAAGACCCGTTCAGCATAGGGATGAGCCAGTGGACAGATGAGGTGCAGAGGGCAGATGAGGTCTGGATCACTGGAAGCACAGGAGCAGCATGTGTAGCTCCAACCATCATGAAGCAGAATCCAGCTGGAGCTGGTCCGTCTCTGGATGCCTCAGGAACCTCGCAGGGTCGGCCTTTGTCTACTGAAGCTGGCAAAATCTCCCGATGCCTCGGGATGGGTAGAAGGATACAGAACAGATGGGGAAAATTAGCGTATTTGCCATTCAGTATAGATGTACTGGAGTATGAGGTTATGGGATGAGTTATGTGTATGCCAGATTAAAAAGATGCATCTTGAGTCTACCTTTGAACTGGGAAACCATGTCTGCTCCCTGAACACTTTCTGGAAGGCTATTCCAAAGCTTTGGAGCTTTGGAGCTAAATATGAAAACGCCCTACCCCCTTTTGTAGATTTTGAAATTCTGGGAACTACCAGAAGTCCAGAGTTTTGTGATCTTAAGGCGCTTGGTGGATTGTACCGTATCAGAAGACTGGTTAGGTATGTGGGAGCTAAACCATTTAAGGCCTTGTACGTAAGTAATACTATTTTGTAATTTATTCTAGACTGAACAGGTAGCCAGTGAGTGCAGGGATGATAATATTGGGGTTATATGATCATATTTTCTGGATCTAGTGAGAACCCTGGCGGCTGCATTTTGGACTAACTGAAGCTTGTTTATTGAGGATTCAGGACAACCACCTAGTAATGCATTACAATAGTCCAGTCTGGAGGTCATGAATGCATGAACTAGCTTTTCTGCATCAGATACGGATAAGATGCTCCTAAGTTTGGCAATATTTCGAAGATGGAAAAAGGCTGTTTTTGTGATATTTGAAATGTGATTTTCAAAAGACAAGTTACTGTCTAATATTATGCCCAGGTCTTTTACTGTCGAGCTGGTAGTAACAGTACATCCTTCTAAACACAGACTGAATTGTGAAAACTGTTGTGTGCTGGTTTTTGGGCCGATAACTAATATCTCAGTCTTATCTGAATTAAGTAAAAAAAAGTTATTGGTCATCCAATCTTTTATGTCCTGGACACACTCAGTTAATCTAGACAACTTAGTTACTTCGTCTGGTTTTGTTGAGATATATAATTGGGTATCATCAGCATAACAATGGAAACTGTTGGAAACATCAATGGAAACATGTCTTCTAATGATGTTACACAAGGGAAGCATGTATATTGAGAACAGCAGAGGTCCTAAAACTGACCCTTGTGGGACCCCATATTTCACTGGCATTACACCAGACGGTTCTCCATTCAGATCTACAAAGTGGTATCGATCAGACAGGTATGATCTAAACCATTTTAATGCCTGTCCCTGAATACCTATGTGATTTTGTAAGCAATCTATGAGAATATCATGATCTACAGTGTCGAAGATCAAGTAAGACTAGTATTGAAATGCAGCCTTGGTCCGAAGCTAAAAACAAGTCATTTGCAATCTTATCTAGTGCAGTTTCTGTACTATGATGGGGCCTGAAACCTGACTGAAATTCTTCAAGGATGTTGTTTTCCTGCAAGAATGTGCATATTTGAGCTGATACTACTTTTTCTAGTATTTTTTATATGAACGGAAGGTTTGAAATCGGTCTGTAATTTATTTCATTCGCATCCAAATTAGATTTTTTAAGAAGCGGCTTAATAACTGCCAACTTGAAAGGTTTAGGGACGTGACCTAGATGTAATGAAGAATTAATAATGTTTAGAAGTGGCTCTCCAACCGTAAGGATCACATCCTTTAAAAATCTGGTTGGGATTGGGTCTAACAGGCACGTTGTTGATTTAGCTGAGGTAATAAGTTTATACTGCTCTTCCTGTCCTACGTATATCTGTAAAGCACTGAAAATCTACATATGAATGTGAAGCTATAGGCTGAACTGGATCGTGAGATACTATTAGAGGTTGAACCTCCGATATTTTCTTCCTGATATTGTTGATTTTTTCATTAAAGAAGTCCATAAAGTCTTCACTTCTAAACTGTGATGGGACACTCTCTGCGGGCATCTTAGGTTTTGTTAGGCGAGCCACTGTACTAAATAAGAACCTGGGATTGTTTTGGTTTCTTGCTATCAGTTGGCTAAGATGCTCGGTCCTAGCAGTTTTTAGAGCCTGTCTATAGCTGCACATATTGTCTTTATACGCAATTCGAAAAACTTCTAATTTAGTTTTCCTCCATTTTTGCTCGAGGTTATGGGTTGCTCTCTTTAGGGCGCGAGTATGACTGTTGTACCACGGTGCAAGTGTTTTATCTCTGACTTTTTTTAATCTGATCAGGAGGTGATGATCTGTGATATCATCACTTTGAGGTAAGATCTCTATATTAGAGACATCTATACCATGGGATATAATTAAATCTAGTGTATGATTAAAGCGGTGAGTTGCTCCAATTATATTTTGTTTAACCCCAACAGAATTTAGTAAATCCATAAATGTGAGTGCTAAAGCGTCGTTAGCATCATCTACAGTACATGAATGTTAAAGTCTCCTACTATCAACACTTTGTCATAGTTAACCAATAGGTCTGATAGCAGATTTCCAAAGTCTTTAAGAAAATCGGCATATGGCCCTGGGGGTCTGTACACGGTGCCCAGGGTAAAATATAGCAAGGGTTTATTACGTAAAATTTATTATGTTAAATTTATGGTTGATCAGTGTATAAAAATGATTGCGCAGAGAAAGCAATCAAATTTTCCCACTCATTTACGATGTGTTTGCATGTCAGTTAACAGACCAGGCTTGATGGTAGTCATTACCAGACAGTCATCCCACTAATGGAAAATAATTATGGTGAAGTCATTTTTCACAATCATAATGTGTCTTATAGTAGAGCAAAGAGCGTTAATGTTTTGTTTCGGGAAAGACATATCGACTCAAACCGAGTAAAGATGTATGCTGCAGATTTAGGGGGGAAAAATGATCCATGACGAGGCTCCATCCTGCAGAGACGATTTGTCAAACACTATTACAGAACGTTGGACCTGGCTTGATGAGGAATATTGTTCTTCATCAGGCAAGTGCATGCCTTAAACAATTTCAAACGTTCATAAATGTGCACTAAATGTACGTACTAATCATGACTTTGTTATTGTTGATGATGATGATGATGATGATATCGTAATCATTTTTTTTTTACTTTTTCCTTTGCTTGGTCTGGAAAAAATACGGCATTGATTTAAATGTGATTTCATTTGCTCGTGACCAGAATGTTCTCTGTGATCTAATGTCGTCTGTGATTTGTTTATTTGCGATGTTGTAAAAAACGTTGGGAGAACAGCATCTGAACAGTTTGATGATTCCATAATTTGTGCCACACACCTACTGTATATGCGGGCTATAAAATATGGATTTTTATTAAAGAAGTTCTTTAATATCGTTTCTCAGGAGGAGCGCCAACCACTCTGCGGGGCTTTCTAGGCTGCCTGCGTGCACTCACCATCAACGGGATGACCTTTGACCTTAAGGAGCGAGCTAAGATGACGCCCGGCATGAACTCAGGCTGCCCGGGTCACTGCAGCAGTGAGAGTCTGTGCCGTAACGGAGGGAGGTGTTTGGAGAACAGGAACAGCTACGTGTGCGACTGCACACACACCGCCTTCACCGGAGCCAACTGCGAAACGGGTGAGAAGCGTTACGGGTTTTATTAGGACGCACAGTAAGCGATGATTTAGCGTAGACGAGGATTCAGAACACGATAGAGTTAAGCGCTATTTCCAGTGCTCGACTTTTCAAAGTTTGAGGTGAGAAGGATGGGGAGGGGTTTGTCAAGCGGGCAGGACGTCCTTGCTTGTCAACTCCCTTCAGTTTGACATGGAGTTAGTGGGCCATAGAGGAGAAGCTTCACCTGCCGGGTAGAACCTAATTACATCTTCCCTGCTTCTCTTTCAGACTCACCCGATGGCCTGTCAATCAAATTAGTCATGTAATGGCTCCGTCTCTTTACAGTGTGACTGCGGAAAGGGTCGGATCACACCGTGACTGTTTACAGCTCAGCGCTAATGAATGAAAAGAGACAAAAAAGGAGCCAGAAATTCATATCGCAGCTATATGTTTCCGAACGCTAGTTACCTAATTAGACGGAAAAAACAGTAACTAGGAAGAGAAATGGCATATTTGTTTTCACTGAGCTTGATGAGCCTGAGCTGCCGATCCTCTGATCTGTTCTACATTTGAAGGCAGAAAGTTTTAAGGCCATTTGTTGTTTTTTTTATTTATTTGTTTAAGCTATCTCGGCATCCTTTGAAAGAGGGACGTCGGTAACGTACACCCTTCAGGAACCCTTTTCCGTAATGAGGAACCAGGATCCAAAACAACTCCAGAGCAACAGACAGTCTGACGCCGTCAGATCCCGGGACAGCGTGGCATTTGCGTTCCTGACGAAACACGTGCCTGCTTTGCTCTTGTCCGCTCAGTCCAACGACCACCGCTACATGGCAATTATGCTGAGCCGAAATGGTAAGAGTTCACCCCTTTTTTGTTTTTGGAGCAGTTGGTTTAAAAAAAAAAAAAAAAAAAAAAAACGTAAATAAAAACAATCCTGCCATGCAATTACTGCTGTAACGAAACAGAAGGGTCTGGTGGACACAGGTGCATGCTAATTAAGCACATAAATATGTTTGTCTCCCGGTGCCTGCTGCAAATTTTTATTCAACTTAGCAACTCTATATCCTCCAAGGTCATAAATATGAGAAGAAAACAAGATATTCTGTAAACAAAACAATACACAAGGAACGCAAGAAGGGGAATGCCATAATAGCAGCTCCTGACGTCTCTCTTGCTCTCCGCTGCTCATTTCCTTCCTCCGTGCCTCTGAATTTTTTTTTATCGACTGGCAGAGGGGGGATGAAACACCTTCTCTTCAAGTGGCCACGCTAGGCTTTTATTAATCCTTTACAGCAGACATGGATCTGTGACTCAGGCACAAGGGGGCTGCAAAAAACTTTCTATAGAATTCTTTACAGGTTTGAGCTGAAACATTACTGATGCCAGGCAAGCAAACTTTAACTAAAGTTTTTTATTTTATTCATTCATTCATCTTCTATACCGCTTTATCCTGTATTTAGGGTCGCAGGGACCTGGAGCCTATCCCAGGAGACTCAGGGCACGAGGCAGGGTACACCCTGGACAGCGTGCCAATCCATCACAGAGCACACACACACACACACTCATTCACACACTGGTCAATTTGGGAACGCCAATTAGCCTAACCTGCATATCTTTGGACTGTGGGAGGAAACCGGAGTACCCGGAGGAAACCCACCAAGCACGGGGAGAACATGCAAACTCCATGCACACAGAGACGGGAATCGAGCCTGGCCGGGAATCGAACCCGGATCCTGGGGGTGCAAGGCGACAGTGCTAACCACTACACCACCGCGCCGCCTTGTTTATTTTAACAGCAGTAAAATAGTTTCAGTAGAACTTGGGTATTAAAGTTCCATAAGACTTTCATTTGTTTTCTATATCTCTATACTGTATATGTTCTAATATTATGAACCTCCAGGGTCTGGGTTCGATTCCCCGGCCAGGCTCGATTCCCGTCTCTGTGTGCATGGAGTTTGCATGTTCTCCCTGTGCTTGGTGGGTTTCCTCCGGGTACTCCGGTTTCCTCCCACAGTCCAAAGATATGCAGGTTAGGCTAATTGGCGTTCCTAAATTGCCTGTAGTGTGTGATTGGGTGTGTGAGTGTGTGTGCCCTGCGATGGATTGGCACACTGTCCAGGGTGTACCCCACCTAGTGCCCGAAGTCTCCTGGGATAGGCTCCAGGTCCCCCGCGACCCTGAACATACCGCTTATATTAAGCGGTATAGAAGATGAATGAATGAATGAATGAAACGTTAATGCAGCATTCTCTCATGTCGTGCTGTTCAGATCTCTGTAGTCTGATGTCTGATTAGAATTTAAATTAGCCCTAGCCAATCGTTTCACCTTCCTGTTTACCACGCTTCTGTTTCCTCTCGCATCGCATGCAGCATCATTACTGCAGCCGATTCAGAACCTGGTATGCATAGCAAGCTGAGCTTTTCTCAAAAAAATTTTTCTTTCTCCACTTTAAGCATCCAAAGGTTGCTGCTTCAGCTTTTTTCACATGCATTACTCACATTTAAGCAGTATGCCTGCTGAAACCTTTACCCATAACCCACTTACCCCTTAGCTCTAATCGCAATCCCACACCGCACCACATTCCCTCCGATCCTCCAGCAATGTTCGGCTGCTCCCACCGTCTCATAGACATGCATCTAAACTTTCTGTTCTGGCACCCAGGCGGTGGAACAAACGTCCTCTAGATGTCCGCACAGTCGAGACACTGGCAATCCTATTATATAATTACTGTACAGTAGATATTTGGGTTAATTCACTTAAAAAAAACAAAAAACTTCCCAATAATGTTTGACTGATGTACTGAGATAGTAACCTAGTAAGCAATGTACGAATCTTTTCAATAAAGGAAACTTTTGTACTGTAAGTCACCCTGGATAAGAGCAAATGCCTGAAGGTAACATTGGATAACCGTTTTACCGTTGAGACGATGTTTTTTTTTTTTTTTTTAAGTTTTAATGACTTTTATATAATGACATTGAGATAACATTAGGAGAACGACCCAAACACAGCATTGCCAATACAAGTTCAAAACAACGGAATTTTAACCTTTATTTCCATTCACACAACATCCGACCACATGAACGGTGCTTTAAGTTTCTAAAAAGGTCTAGAAGTCTAATCAGAGATTGGCACGGACACAACGGACTACAGTCATGATGATGGTTAGATCATGTGCGTGGTTAGATCAGGATTTTCCAGGACATGCAGACCTCATGACTGCAGGCCTTCAAGAAGTCCAGAACTTTTTATTCCTGTGGGGCTACGCAAAGGAGGAGGTGTACAGGACAAAGCCTCGCACACTGGAGGGCACGGATTCAGGAGATTCTCAGGAAAATCTCAAATAACTTCCTTCAGAAAACTGTGCAGACCATCCCCGGCCCTTTGAGGAAACTGGTTGACGCCAGACATTTAAAGATTTGCTTTAATTTTCCTATATAATAAAGTACGTGTACAATTTCATTCATTCATTCATTCATTTTCTATACCGCTTAATCCTGTGTTCAGGGTCGCGGGGGACCTGGAGCCTATCCCAGGAGACTTCGGGCACTAGGCGGGGTACACCCTGGACAGGGTGCCAATCCATCGCAGACATGTACAATTTGTATTATAAATATAGTTGTTGTTTTTTTTTTTTTACCAATTGGCCTCTTTTCCACATTGCAACATGCAACATACTGTAATCCTCTCATCATGTAGTCAACATCATCCAAGTAATTCCAACTTTCCAAAACACCCTAATACTAACGTTGTCCAGCGTCCATACAGTTGCCAAATTAATTAATGTCACTGCAACATTTTCACAACTAAAAGTTTCTGCCGGGATAATACCTGAAAACTACCAATAATAATAAAAAAACCCTCAAATACACGTCCTATCACTATTTTGTAAGGACACATCTGTAGGCAGATCATGAACGCCTCCTCGCCAGGAGCGGCAATGATATTCTGCACAGTATGGGGTTTTGAGAGAATCTGTACTCTATCAAAATCTAAGCAATGGTTTTTAAATTATTGGCAACAAGAACAAGAAGAACAATCCCATGTGGAAATTGTGGATACTTTAAAATAGAAAATAACTAAACATTTCTGAACAACTGTTGGGATTTAATGTAAAATGCATCAGTTGATAAACTAATTAAAAGTTTAATAACGCATGCATGACCTCTTAGAAATTCCATAGATCTCATTCGGAATGTTGTAACAAATGTTCCTATTACAGGTTTCTAGAATTGAGTTGAACTAACAAAGTCTATAGAACATGCATTTAAGGCAACTTCTATAGAGTCGTATTAAAATTCTATAGAACATTTTATAATATTATTAAAATTCCAATAAGAAATAATGAGAAATTTCTCACGAGAAATGTATTTTTTGTTCTCCTAAGAAGTGTGAGTAAGATTGAAGACTGAGACCATCTTCTCTGCATGCTAACTGATCATGAATTTCTCTGACAGACATATCATCAGACATGCTTCCTCACAAATGCAAATCATGCCAGAAAAGTGTCAAGTGCAGATTTGTGAACGGTCTAAATGAAGAACACGCGGGGCATCAGAGTACACTCTAAAGGCTTGTTTATGGTTTCCCAGGCAGTTTGCAGATCTGGTACAGGCTGAACCAGGAGACAGGTCCAGACACATTCAGTCTTAAATCTGCCAGTCTAGCTGATGGACAGTTCCACTGGGTCAGAATGAATCGTGATGGAAATCAACTTCATGTCCAGGTAACTCCTCCACAGGGTAACTAGGATCAAAACTCTTTCACTGCTAGACTGCGGTAACTGATGCTTTGCGGAGTAGTTATCTATGACTTTTTTTTTAAATGCATTTTTAATAAATGTATATGTACAGGTATATGGTATTAACAAAAGTGCAGTATAATTGTACGTGCAGAGCTTTCATTTTGTGTAACATAAAGCTGATATGTAACAACTGCTCAACTGTGTTAAGAGACTATTTATTTAGTTATACAGCTAATATTTAAGAAAAGCTTGTATTTAATTAAGCCTCTGTGATAGTACTGTATGCATTGCTGTCTTTACTGTTCCATTGACATGTCTGTACATAGACCAAGTTTTTTTGCTCCTCATATTATTCATTGTTGGTGATGTCATCACTAAATGGCCTTTAGGTCACGTGATCAGTGGATAATTTCTATGTGGGCGACAAGGGCATTCATTCATTCATTCATTCATTCATCTTCTATACCGCTTTATCCTGTATTTAGGGTCGCGGGGACCTGGAGCCTATCCCAGGAGACTCTGGGCACGAGGCAGGGTACACCCTGGATAGCGTGCCAATCAATCACAGAGCACACACACACTCATTCACACACTATGGTCAATTTGGGAACGCCAATTAGCCTAATCTGCATGTCTTTGGACTGTGGGAGGAAACCGGAGTACCCGGAGGAAACCCACCAAGCACGGGGAGAACATGCAAACTCCATGCACACAGAGACGGGAATCGAGCCTGACCGGGAATCGAACCCGGACCCTAGCGGTGCAAGGCGACAGTGCTAACCACTACACCACCGTGCCGCCGCAACAAGGGCACTTAACTTTAAATGTTTGTTAACCTGTCCTGCTATGGCGGTTGCTTAAAAAACATTAATATTTTTATATAGTTATAAAGGTTGTGATTATTTATTGAGTGTTTTTCCAAATGCTGAAAATTGTTTTATTTTAATTTTTTTTTTACGAACGTTACAATTTTTGTGTAATTACACCACGACAGACATCAGCAAGTGTCCACATGTAGACATATAAAAACCAGCCTGTGCTTTGGGGCACTGGCGAGGGTTTTTGCCCCTTTGCCACGACTACCAGCTTTAATTCTGGCATGGCGCTGTCTAAAAAACCTTAGAGACCAAGATGTCCCTGATCACTGCTTGGACCCTTATCACAGCTGCCGAGTCCCATTCGTTTTGCTTATTTGCCACAAGCTCATATTAGCTGCTTCTTAGAGATTTAATCCTGCTCTGCGTGACTTTGATGGGGTAAATAGTGATGACACAGCAGCTAGATGCACAACCAAAGCTCAGATATGCTCGGCTATGCATTTTTCTGCACGACCCCCATCTACTGTAGGTGGTTGCCGTTTCGAGAGATCAGACGATAGAAATGTCCAAGCTCCACTGGTCAGTAATAATGACCTTGTCCTTTACAGTGTCCAGGTTGTCCAGACTAGCAGGCATTTCCAAATCCTTTGGCGTTTACTCTCTAATCTACCCAACAGTATGTAAAGTCAAATTGCAGGTGCATCTTTTAAGCAAGGCTCTATTCAGCCCAATAATAACCCTTACGCAGCAAAGATGCAATGACAGGAAAGCGAATGAGGCGTTTTAACTCTGCCTATCAAGGGAGGCATCAAAAGCACAATTTACTCCATCTGCTGGGTGCCTCGGGGCTCTGACAAGCTCCAGTCCCTACAAGCCCCAATTCAGTTGAGTTCTCTTTAACTTATATAGCACCGTTAACAATAGGCATTCTCACAAAGCAGGTTCACATGAATATGAATTCTGCATATGAATATAAAAATTGAAGACGTGTATAGATTTGTGCATTCGTAACTTTATCAGTTTGTCCCTAATGAGCAATGAGAGTGGCAAAGAAAAACTTCCTGCGATGACATAAGGAAGAGGAACCAGATTCAAAAGAAAACTCAATTTCAGTCTTAAAACTTTCAGAGCAACTGCAATCACGTGGCCATTCTCAGCAGCAGTGAGTGATCTCCATGTGACTGGAAGCTCCTGCGGCACCAGGATGGATAAGGGAAGTCTGGAGAGTATTTGGGGTCAGGATAACTGGTAACTCAAGATTGAGAGAGAGACAATAAAAAAGCATAAAAAGCCACCAAAACCCAAGGCTTGGGTTAAGATATCCTCCACTATACCCAACAAACACCACCACATTTGATCCCAAGAAAAAGTATCTGATGTGTGGCCTCAGGTACTGTAATACACGCCCAGTTTCAACAATTGGCAACCAGCCAATTGGATATAAATATTGCATATAGTTTTTTTTTTTCTCCTTTTCCCCTGACAAAAACTCATAAGAGAGCCAAGTTCAAGTACGCTGTCAGAACAAGACAGTTGTAGCACAAATCACCCTCAAGGACAGGACATGATCTCCTGAGCATGATTGCCTGTAATGCAAATTGCAAATATTAGGTGGACACCACTTCTAGTCTTGTGTAATGTCCCAGGAATACCAGGTTTGGATCTGTTTTCAAGAAAGAGAGAAAGTCTACTATATATGAAGTGGCATCTTTTATTCTCTTGGTGTCTTTGCTACTGAAAGGGGTCAGCCATAAGGACATATAACCCTATAAGGCATTAAAGTGGTGCAATGCTATAACTATCCATCCTAAGGTATATGTTTCATAATTGTATTCCAGAAAGTAAGGTGGATACAAACTTTTAAAATGACCTAGACATTCATCTGTAATTTCACATCAGTGCTATTGGATTTTTTTTTAAGTGGTCCCAGTGGTGTCTTGACCTATGATGGCCTGAAGGGCTCGGCGTACAGTCATTGTATAACAATTTATTGGTATACAATGACTATAGGCCAATCTGTAATGTCCCTTAGAGCATTTTATGACTGTACTGCGCTGAAGTTTGACCTTGGTTGTCTGAAGGGACTTCCAGATTGGCCTTACAGTACATACCAGTTCACACTACACTTTACAATACTGTAGCTGAAAACTAAATAGCAATTTGTATTGCTTACTTTAAGAACTGTGAACAGATTGTAATGACGGTTTAAAGAACAATGTCAATTCTATATTAAATAACCAATGACAAAATATGTACAGTTACACATTGCTCCTAAATGTACCAGAATCTGCACATGAGCCTTGCTGAATATCATTTGCCTGAGATGAGTAAAGCTTTTTAATTTTCCCCAGAGATGTTGCAAAATGAGAATATTTCAATAATATTGACTCTAATGTTCGTAAATGCAGCTTGTTCTCAGATGCCGATGTAGATAATTTTTGCCAAACAATTTTAAAGGGTCTCAAGGCACATCACTACAGTAACACGGGCCACTAAGTTATTATGTCAAACACAAACAAAAGTGTCCATTATGCTTTGTTGGGCCTTGAAGCGGTTTGCTTATCTTTTCTACAGTCTATGTGTCTCCGCTGAAATAGAAAGTGCAGACAAAGATATTTGTTCACTTTTCTTAGTCTGTATACATTTTGCTTTACACTCACCTAAAGGATTATTAGGAACACCTGTTCAATTTCTCATTAATGCAATTATCTAATCAACCAATCGCATGGCAGTTGCTTCAATGCATTTAGGGGTGTGGTCCTGGTCAAGACAATCTCCTGAACTCCAAACTGAATGTCAGAATGGGAAAGAAAGGTGATTTAAGCAATTTTGAGCGTGGCATGGTTGTTGGTGCCAGACGGGCCAGTCTGAGTATTTCACAATCTGCTCAGTTACTGGGATTTTCACGCACAACCATTTCAAGGGTTTACAAAGAATGGTGTGAAAAGGGAAAAACATCCAGTATGCGGCAGTCCTGTGGGTGAAAATGCCTTGTTGATGCTCGAGGTCGGAGGAGAATGGGCCGACTGATTCAAGCTGATAGAAGAGCCACTTTGACTAAAACAACCACTCGTTACAACCGAGGTATGCAGCAAAGCATTTGTGAAGCCGCACAGCCTTGAGGCGGATGGACTACAACAGCAGAAGACCCCACCGGGTACCACTCATCTCCACTACAAATAGGAAAAAGAGGCTACAATTTGCACAAGCTCACCAAAATTGGACAGTTGAAGACTGGAAAAATGTTTCCTGGTCTGATGAGTCTCGATTTCTGTTGAGATATTCAAATGGTAGAGTCAGAATTTGGCGTAAACAGAATGAGAACATGGATCCATCATGCCTTGTTACCACTGTGCAGGCTGGTGGTGGTGGTGTAATGGTGTGGGGGATGTTTTCTTGGGACACTTTAGGCCCCTTAGTGCCAATTGGGCATCGTTTAAATGCCACGGCCTACCTGAGCATTGTTTCTGACCATGTCCATCCCTTTATGACCACCATGTACCCATCCTCTGATGGCTACTTCCAGCAGGATAATGCACCATGTCACAAAGCTCGAATCATTTCAAATTGGTTTCTTGAACATGACAATGAGTTCACTGTACTAAAATGGCCCCACAGTCACCAGATCTCAACCCAATAGAGCATCTTTGGGATGTGGTGGAATGGGAGCTTGGATGTGCATCCCACAAATCTCCATCAACTGCAAGATGCTGTCCTATCAATATGGGCCAACATTTCTAAAGAATGCTTTCAGCACCTTGTTGAATCAATGCCACGTAGAATTAAGGCAGTTCTGAAGGCGAAAGGGGGTCAAACACCGTATTAGTATGGTGTTCCTAATAATCCTTTAGTTGAGTGTATTTAAGTCAAATTTCAAAAGCTCAAGTCAGGCTTAGGATCTGTGATGGCTGGATATAAGCAAGCCATAGGCCAGAATCTTAAAGTAAAGGTAAATATACCACAATCTACTGTAAGTCAAGCACACTACTGAAATTTGAGAGACAATATACTCTTTACCAAGAATTTTTAATTGTGAAACTTTGTGATTGTTAATACTTAATAATTGGGGCAGTGGTAGCTCAGGGGGCTAAGGCACTGATTTACTGATCGGAAGGTTGATGGTTTGAGCCCCAGCTCCACCAGGTTGCCATTGTTGGACCCATGAGCAAGGTAATTAACCCCATCTGCTCCAGGGCCGCTGTATCATGGCTGACCCTGCGCTCTGACCCCAGTTACGCTGGGATATACGAAGTAAGAATTTCACTGTGCAGTAATGTGATATGTGACAAATAAAGTCTTAGCTTAATGATCCTGATTTAAGTCCTGGCTTTACACCACTATAGGGTTATTTTTACCCATATAAAAGGAACATCTAATGTTTTAAAATGAAAATGAGATCATAGATACAATAAGTACTAGTTTTTCAAACTTTGAAGTTTAACAAACTATTGTGTAAGAGGGGCAGGATTTAGAGTTATATCTAATCCCAATGTAAAGAATTTTCCTTGAAATTCCTTATATTGGTATTAGATATAACTATAAATAAAAATTTATATATAGAAATATACATATTCCTCTTATATAATAGTTGATCATGAAATCATGAAATATTTTAATTAAACATCTATTATTAAGCTGCATTATGTATTTTGTCAGGGAAAAATTCCTGCCACATATACACCGATCACCTGTAACATTAAAACCATCTAATAATCTAATATATCATCTATTACAGTGGAACCTCGGTTTGCGAGTAACGCGGTTTGCCTGTAGTCTGCAAGACGAGCACGTGTCACGTTGATGTGTTGATGTATAATCAACATCCGTGCACGCGTGTACTGTTTACTATAACACTGTGACCATGTGTGTGTGCGTAAAACATATTTTATTTTGTGCCTGTATGCATGTGTGTACAGCGCGTGTGTATTGTTTACACACAAAAAAAAATCTCATTAGAGAGGTTAAAGATCACTTTTCCTTCTCTCCCTGGGTCAGTATGCCGTTATGTGTGTGTGCGCACGTAATTTAACACCATGCCCCTTCACACACACCCTCCTCCTCTGACCTTCACCCCCCCCCCCTTTTTCACACACACACACTCTCTGCTCTACACAGAAACACTGCTCTGTTATGATTCTTTTCAAAAGTAAAGTGCAGGTTAATTAGTTTTTTATTTTTACTTTACAGCAGTGATTCCGTTAGTGTGCGATCACGCGAGAGTTGTTAGCGATGTTTCTTGCTTTTTTGGGCTGTGGAATGAATAATTTGAGTTATCATTATTTCTTATGGAGAAATTTGCTTTGGTTTACGAAATATGAGCCTGCTTCCGGAACGAATTGTGCTTGTAATCCAAGGTTGTTCAAGTATACTGTATGTATTATACCAAAACTAACATCACTGACATACAGTATGTATAAAAAAATCTAAATTGTTTACTTAATAATGTGAAAACATAACTCAATTCGATATAGCAGTTCAAAACAATACACAGCAAACATTTTCCACATTTTCCTCTTTTTGATAGTGTTACAGCTATAAAGCGAATGATTTATGTGATTTATGGACTACTTTATATCACTGCCTGGAGGAAATACCCGACACCATGATTCTTCCATTACTGGTGGTCTTATTCTTCTTACTGCACTTATTGTGCCTCACTATCATCGATCCACCTTTCAACTGTTCAAATAAATGGCGATTCACAAAATGAGCCAACAGTCATATCATACACACTGTAAAAACCAAATATACATACGTACGAGGAAAATACTGTAGAAATGTACAGTAAATAAGCACACCCACTGATCCATGGCTATAAATTACTGGTACAATAGACAGAAATCGGTCTGGGGGAAAAAATCCGAACTATTCCATTAAGGCAACCTTGAGACACGCTTTATGGTACTATAACTAGATTTTCGGAACAGCCTTGTCAAATAAATCTTCGTTTTTCTGTAAGTTGGATAAACGATGTGTTTTTGATCTTTCTGTGTGTCTCTAGATCGATAACACGGTGATGCAGCAGTATAGTCTGTCTGCTGGCTCTGTCCTTGCTCCAGCGAGGAGTTTAACGCTGGGGAGGATCCGAGGTGAGTCCCAGTTTCTCATTTGAGAAACATTTCATTTTTTCCCTGTTGCTGTTCTTTATATTGCAGACCTGCACCTATTTGGTTTTACCCTTCTCTCTCTGCCTCTCTGTTTCCATCCTGGCTGTAAAGAGGCATTTGTGTGGTGGTGTAAATTTTTTTTTTTTCAGAGGCAGGTTAAAATGAGGTGTTTGGCAGGGCAGAGAGTCAGGGAGCGAGAGAGTGCATTCTGAGTTGTCAGCACCATGACAGATGGTTTGAGTGAAGGGTAAATGGATTTGCACGACGTTGCCTAGGAAACCTTTTTTTTTTTATTAATCGGGTAACTAATAAGCGGGACAGGACACGGCATGACCCTAATTCTTTGGCAGAGGCAGGAGGATGTTCGAGATAAATTCGCATTAAAGAGCATACCTACAGTAAATGCAAAAAATCTCTAGCACGTCCGTGTTTGTTCAGTAATGGTGAAACAATGTAGAGGAAGAGAATAAAGATGTGAATAGATATATTGATTGTTGTGATTCTACCGTAGCCTTGACTTGAAAGGAGGAGACTAATGAACTTATCTATACTGATGAAAAATATAATGATTATCTTTTTTATCCTTTTTTTCCCTTCCGTAATAGAGAGGTTCTTTGTCGGTGTAGATTCCCAGCCAAATTACTCTGCAGAAATGGATAGTTTTAAAAGTTTACAAGCATTTCTAAGGCCAAAATCTAATAGACCCAGTACTGTATATACACACCACATATTCCATGTCACCATACATTTAATTAGCACCACAGTTTTAGAACATACTGTATGAGACAAATTGGTTTAAACTTCTTGCAGGAAGAATAAACATACATTGATCTGTCCATTCATTTTTGAAGATTATGTTTCCCAAACCTCATTTGGAGGAATCCATGCTGTGTTGTGCATTTGTTTATGTTTCTTGAGAATTTGGGGGGTCGTTTTGGTGTCTTTCACATATTCTGTGTATTAAACTATGGTAAACTATTATGTCGATTGGCTCTGTTGAAGTATGCGTATAGTCACACCCACCTCAAGTGCAAAAGCGCTGTATTTGTCCAAAAAGTGATTGCTGCTATGAGGTAATGTGGCAAAAAACTGATCATAACATCCTGTCTGCTTAACATTTTGGTTTAATTTATTGGCGCAAATTTAACTTTAGGCAAATACTAAAGGACTGGCAAAGTTTCATTAAATTCTTTCAAGCTGGTTTTGCGTGATGCTGTAACTAATTCGGCTGGACAGACATACAGATATACAGACATTTATACAGATTTTTTTTCTTTTTTCTAAGACTGGTTTTGGGTCCTCCAGTGTATGAAATGTAAAGATATCATTAAAAGAGTTGGTTCTGACAAATGTACAGACAAAACTTTTATTTTATTTATATAGATGTTAGATGTTTATTTCACTTGCAAACTTTAATACCCTCTTCATTACAAACCTCAATCATTAACACCTGTAAACATCAGTCTGGATTGTAATGCCACACTTAAGCTTCGTTTACACTGCAGGTCTCGATGCCCAATTATGCTGTTCCTTTTCTATCTCACCTGCGATGTTATCATTTCACACACGCTTCCACCGGAGAATAACATTACATCATTAAACCGCAAAGAAGTCGCAGTTTTAATGACTAGCAAAACACAACGACTCAGGAAATCCGATCTGTCTGTTTACACGACAATCACATTAGCACATATCTGATTTATATCTGATTTATTTCCACATATGAAGGAGGCCCGAAACCGATCTCGAAATATCGGAATGCATGCGTTTTTTTCCTGTTTACACGGACATAGAACATATCCGATATGTGTCACATACTGTATGAGCAAAAAATCTGAACTGGGTCACATTTACCTGACAGTATAAACGTAGCTTTAGAGTAAAGGGTTCCTCTTTGATGCCATCACGGTGTATGACTCTTTCAACTCCTTGACCAGTTTCTTTGTTGTTTTCTTGAATTTTAAATGTTCACTTAAACTTCTTAACCCAAAGTTTTATTATTTTCTGAGACTTAATTTATACCTCTTTCATGAACAATGGTATGTTTGTGTATCTCTGAGATTTATATTTTTGCACAAAATTGTACATCGTTATTCTTTAATGGTTAGTACTGTGGAGTCTTGCACCTCCAGGTCTTGGGTTCGACTGCCACAATCCAAAGACATTCAGATGAGGCTAATTGCTGTTCCCAAATTGCTTGTACTGTGTGAATATGCATGTGAATGTTGACCGGAGGTCTAACCACGGTCATACAGTACGAAATGGGAATAAATACAATGGTCACCTTTGGCCTCCACAGTCCCTAGTTGGACTACAGAGGTTCTTGGATGGATGGATGGATGGATGGATGGATGGATGGATGTATGGATGGAAAGAATTATTTCATACAGTAGTACATTTAAGTTTAAATTAATCTCTAATTCACTGGAAAGATGTCCTTTCCATCATCTCAACCTACTTGCTCAGCTCTTGCATTGTTAGCTACACACAAAGACTTTTTTCCAACTGATTCGTACATGCAAGAAGTAGTCAGAGTAGCTGGTGGTTGCAGGAAAACTGGTGAGACAAAGGTTCATTAAGACAAGAGCTAATTGAATGTTATGAAATGAAAGACTAATGTAATAATGCAGTATATACAGCATATAACGTCTGATAGCGCAGTCAATAAAGTAGTTTAACAAGTTGATCACTTTTCTGAAAATGATACTAATATGTTACATCTTTCTACACTAACATCCTCACCAAGGTCAATCAAGTGCCACTATTACATTTAAACTTGCAACAATGAAATATACACTTTCACAAATCACACAAAGATTAGGCTTTGATATTTATATGACTCTAAGAAGTGGGTCTGAAGTGTAACAAAAGCATTTAAGTCTCCTACAGATGTGGTTAATATAATTAAATGTTTTATTATGCTCATGATTTATATGTGTACAATAATATTTAGGCTGTTTATTTGAGCATTTTCGCTCAATATAGTTCGGATAAGAATGGGTTAAATTCCTCCTGCATAAACATACACTTTCAAAATTGGTTGTTTTTGTAATAACCTCAGCAGCAACCTCATTTCCCCTCTGGTCTGTTCCAACCAATCAGCATTCAGCATCACCAGTATACTAATCACCAGCCTTATCATCTGTCACCATCTTCAACTGTTTCTCACTGGTTCATGCCTTAAGTTAGATTGTTTTTTTAATGCGTTAATGATTCATAGTTTACTGAGTGGCTTAAGAAACAAAAAGAATCTCTGAAACTGCACAGGGACTGGACTGACATTGAGAGAACAAATCTTGCCGAAAATAAGAGACTTCAGGAAAAAAGTTCTTCAGGAAGCCTGGAGAACGGTTCCTGAAGACTACGATAGAAACTGCAAGAGAGTCTGGCTCTTTGGAAGCAAAATATGAAGAAATATGGGGTGACTCAAGACTTTAGCACAATGTTGAGTACAATATACTATATAGAAACAGACACTTTGAGAACGACTGTTATACAGTAAGTTACTGAGCTAAATATTCTCCCATTACAGGAAGAGATGATTAATATAAATGTCACATAGATTTATTCTACCTTACAACACCATAGCACAGTAAAGTGCTCTTCAACGCCGTCCTGGCTGACCAGCGTCCAGCACATTTTGTTGTTCACCTCCATACAGTATGTGTTGTTCACACTTAAACGATCCAGATCAAACGAATTTTAAAACCACACAAAGATAACCCAAGTAAATCCAAAATGCATTTTTTAAATGATGGTTTCATTTAGTAAAAGAAAAAAAGCCTGGCCCTATGTGAAACATGGCTGTAGAGGAATTTTGGCCCACTCTTCTCTGCAGAATTGTTTTAATTCAGCCACATTGGAGGGTTTCAGAGCACAAACTACCTTTTTAAGGTCATGCCACAGCATCTCAATTAGATTTAAGTCCCAACTTTGATTAGTCCACTTTAAAACTTTGAAGGTTGAACCTCAGGTGCCACTTAATTGGTGGTCAAATATTATTTCACATACGTAGGGCCAGGACAGTTTTTTTCCCTTAATAAATGAAATGATCAACTGCAATTTGGATTTATTGTACTTGGGTTATCTTTGGGTATAGTAGGGCATTGGTGACTCAGTGATAGGTTGACTACATTGTCAAGTGGTATAGTTGACTCATTGGTGACTTATGCAGAAGGCCTAGGTTCGATTCCCACTCAATGCCCACTGGATGCAGCGCTGGTCCCAAGCCAGAATAAAATTAGAGGGTTCTGCCATAAAGAGCATCAGGTATAAAACCTGTGCCATGTTTTGTGCGAATCAGATGGTCCTCTAGACCAGTGGTTCTCAAACTGTGGGGCGCGCCCCACTAGTGGGGAATACAGACATGACAGGTGGGGCGCAATGAACGGGAGGAAAAACAGGAAAGTACCTATTCTAATTCATGCTTTTCTTTATTGATAATGAAGAGCGTACGCTCAAAACTAAACAATCACACACGAATAAATGGATCATTAATACAAGTACATTTAAAATAACATCAGTTGGGAGCCGGGAGAAAAAGTGGAACCATAGTGCAACAATAACGGTTTAACGTCGGACAAACTTGAGCTGCGCTGCTTGAATCACAAACCTGCGCGAGCCACTGGGCAGCGCTGCGCGACTCTGACAGAAATAAACCGCGCCGACCATCAAATTACATTTAACCCCGCTGGGATGCGCATGTACAATCCAGGCATGACAAGGCGGAAACAATATTAAGCAGTCCTGACATTTTGAATGAATTGTTTTTAAATAAAACACAGGGGGTCGCGCAGGTTTGTGATTCGAGCGGCGCTGCGCAAATAAACCAGATCATCACTGCGCTATCCAGATAGTCACGCTGCGCTGCATTTGTGCAGATATTTGGTTCAATCGGGTGCCGCGGTTTCGTCCCACTTTTGATGTGTTTGGCTTCACATACACTTCGACACTGGAAGAAGACGCTGCAGCAGTGAGTTTACTTACATGTGACGAAAAACGAGGAGATTGTAAAGAAAAAAAGGTGCCTCGTCTGTGGTGTGGAATTAGTTTGGGTAAAAGAAAAGTGATACGAATGAGATGAACGCGATTTGGAAGGTACACAAGTGCACTGTTTTAACAAGTGGTGGAAACACATCAAACCTTTTCTATCATCTGAAATACAAATCGAATATGGCCAAAGTAAAAAAAATGCGGCAAACCTGAGCAATTCACAGTTTAAATAAAATTACATTAAAAAAATGAAATGATGTAAAACAATTTCTTTGTGTTTTCATTTTTATTTATGCATTTTCAGATACAAATTGCTATATTGTGATATTGAGTTAGAAAATAGCTTCTACCGTGATAGAAGATTTTGGTTATATCGCCCACCACTAATGAAGCCTATCTTGAGCTTGGATTCATGGTGGGGATGGTGGGGGCAGAGGAGAGGCTCGTGTGTGTTTTGTGTCTTAAACTGCTGGCAGCAGACCGCATGAGACCCAACAAATTAGGAAGACACTTAGAGACAACACACTCCAGTCACGTTAATAAGCCACTGGACGTCTTTGAAAGAAAGCTGGCAGAATACAGACAGCAGGAGAATCGCATGGTAACATCTGAATCAGTGGACAGCAAAGCACAAATGGCTTCATTCAAAGTTGCATACAGAATTGGCCAGTGCAAAAAAGAAACTACAAACGATTGCTGAGCAGCTAATAAACATGGGGTCAATTATGCAAAGATAAGTGACAACGTAAGCCTTGTAAAAATTGCACGTGTATTTTATCTTTTTTTAACTTGGTGTTGTTTGATCTTATTGGTTTAGGAATTGATATTTCAATAAACAGTAAACTTGGCCGATTTCGTTATTATTTTGTTGACAAGTGGGGCTTGAAAATTCGCTCACCCCCTTAAGTGGGGAATGACAGAAAAAGTTTGAGAACCACTGCTCTAGACGAATATGTAAACACTGTAAACACAGCACTGTAAACACACCCACTGAACCTGGTAATTAACAGATTTTGATGAATCAACTGTGTATGGTGAGAAGAACCTGACCCTCCAGGACTGGAGCTGAAGAGCCCTGACATACAGTACTGTAGAGCGTCCACTCAATATATTTCCTTCTCTTAAGCATAATAATAATAAGTGTTTGCTGTTGTTCTTTGTTTTTTATCCTTTGGTTGTATAGGGGGTGACATCACTGACGAGGAAGTGGTGCAAGCAGGATCGAGAGGATTCATCGGCTGTCTGTCCTCTGTTCGGTTTAATCAAGTTGCCCCTTTAAAAGCAGCGCTACAGAACAGAGGGAGCTCGGTGGTCAGCATACACGGCCGACTGGAGGAGTCCGACTGTGGGGCTCAATCAAGCACAGACCCACACATTACCACACACACAGGCTCAGGTATGTCCCCTTACCCATAATGTACCAGGTTAGTGCACATCACATGTTAGTGATCCCACATCACATGCCTGTGTGGTGTGTTAGATTGAATTCTGATGCTGCTGGGTCATTATGGTTCATTTGTCTCTAAGCATCCTCTTCCTCCCTGTTTTCCATCCTGTTTCTCTCTTTCAGTAGATGAGTCATCCAAATCAGACCGAGACAAAGCACCTCTGACAAAGGTCGCGCAGAGTGACTCAGCACTAATCGGAGGTGAGAAACATTGGGAGCGAGTGTACGTTTATTCTGGGAAAGCATACCTTTCTCTGACGTTAAGCATCTTACGCTCTTTGAAGGTCAACGCAATCGCTCAGGCGTGTGACTTTTATTAGTGCACTATGTCAAAATACTGCAAACTTATAAACTAATAAAGGCAGATAAAGCATCCCTGTGTTACAAATTCAAACCTTTTCATTCACTCTCCGGTACTGACTTGGATATTAAAAGGGTTACGTGTACAAAGACGAACACGTACGCTTCATAACACCCACAAAATTACTTGCACACGGATTTATTAAAGGCTCTTTAAAGTTCTTTGCCTTTTATAATGGGGTGCAGCTGGTTTTATTCTGTATTCACTCAGCATTGGGCCCTTTGAAGCTGATATCATTTAAAGAGGCGGTGACAGTGTTCATGCCTGTAGTGTAAACCTTATCAACAAAACGCACACTCAAACATGTTTATGCTCTTTTATTTTATATTTGTGGCGGCACGGTGGTGTAGTGGTTAGCACTGTTGCCTTGCACCGCCAGGGTCCGGGTTCGATTCCCCGGCCAGGCTCGATTCACGTTTCTGTGTGCATGGAGTTTGCATGTTCTCCCCGTGCTTGGTGGGTTTCCTCCGGGTACTCCGGTTTCCTCCCACAGTCCAAAGACATGTAGGTTAGTTTAATTGACATTCCAAATTGCCCGTAGTGTGTGAATGAGTGTGTGTATGTGTGTATGTGACTATGTGTGTGCGCCCTGCGATGGATTGGCACCCTGTCCAGGGTGTACCCCGCCTTGTGCCCTAAGTTTCCTGGGATAGGCTCCAGGTCCCCACGACCCTGTATATAAGGATAAAGCGGTACAGAAAATGAATGAATGAATGAATAAATTTTATATTTGTAACGTAGCATTACATCATTTTGTTTTACTCAACTCATGTGGCACATATTGAATATAAAATAGACCAAATAAATTGTATCTTGCTAATATAAAGGGGAAAAATCAGATAGTCAAAACATGGTATCAGTGACTTTTCTGATAGGATCATATAACACTATTTTTCATAATACTTAATGCTTCTTATCTCCCGATCCATGCTTCATTTTTTTTGTAAATATGCATACACATTTTTATATATATATATAATTACTATTTTATTATTATTATTATTTTTTTTTTGCTAAAGACAATTTCAAGCTCTTTTATGTATAGTAGTGTCTGTAACTTTTTTAAATTCTCATATCTTTCAATGATCTTGATTGTCATTGAGATGAAACCTGGCCGATTTTGATTTTACAAGCTAAAATAGTATATAATGTTTTTACAACTCTAGAATGAAACATACATCAATCTTAGTATCAATAATCATAAAATAATTTTTTTATTTAAATTATTATTGTTTGAAGTGAGACAGTATAAATTTTATTCTGCTTGTTTTTATGTAAAAATATAGGATAATATAAGTATAAGTATTTCCTATATAAATATAGGAAAAATAAGATCATGGTTATAAGAAAGTCCACATAATATTTAAAAACAACTTACTTTTTGTATACAGATATTAACTAGGTATCCTAAAATGTCCTTTGCTCCTTCATGCAGTTTTTCAGTTTTTACTATTTTTCTATAGTTATTCAGAGGACATTTACATTTACATTTAGGCATTTGGCAGACGCTCTTATCCAGAGCGACTTACATTTTTATCTCATTATACATCTGAGCAGTTGAGGGTTAAGGGCCTTGCTCAAGGGCCCAACAGTGGCAACTTGGTGGTTGTGGGGTTTGAACCTGCGATCTTCCGAACCGTAGTCCAATGCCTTAACCTCTGAGCTACCCCTGGAAATGACGTCATGTGATTTGATCTCCTAATCGGGGCAAAGAACCACTTTTGTTAACAGTGTCAGTGCCAGTATTATATTATTACCTTAAAGACAAAACATATAATTGTAGAAAATGTTATTGTTTTTTTTTTTTTTTTTTTATAAATGTGCCATGAAATTTATACACAGTATACACACATTTGTATTGAAAAAAATATTACCTTAGACCGGTGAAGCATTATTTACTTACTGGTAGGTGTCTTGCCTGCCCTGCGTAAGACCCGGGTTTGATTCCCAGTCAATGCCCAAACCCCAGGGTGCCGGCCTGAATCCTGAATAAAAATGGGAAGATTGGCTTAATAAAGGCATCAGTGTAAAAGGTGGCAAGTTGTGTGTGGATCTGATAGTCTGCTGTGGCGACCCTTTGACGGGAGCAGCCGAAAGACAACAACGTTACCCTAAACAAAGAAAAGAACTATATATAGTAATGTCACTTGATTTTTACCGTAATAACGGCCACAAAAATCACAAAAGGAAAAAGAGGATCTTGATTTATAATGCCCTATAAAGGGTTAGGGATACAGTACAGTATAGTGGTGTGATGTAGGTTCAGAGTTTACATATTGTACCTGAGAATTTTCTCAAATGGACTTTTTCAAATACGGCATTTAATCAGATTGAGTGCATTTTTGAGCCCATCCTCAGTGAACTACTGTACATTATTATAACTAGATAATTATTAAAGTTGACTTTCCGTACCTGTGACTTTATATTAAGATCAGACCTGGACTTCTGAGCGAAAGAGTTTGAGAATCCCTGAATATAAAGTAACATGATATCAAAACTGCATAGGATGATATATAATTAAATTAGCATATAATTATATCTTCAAAAAATACACCATCCCAGACAATGTCTGCTGAATACTAACATTCAACCTTACAGACATTTATGCTGCCACAGGGTCAACATTGTTTATCATGTGATTTGAGGAGACTGCATTAACAGTCTTTAAACAATAACCATTTCACTGGGGATAATATAACATACGATAAGATATTATAATATAATTTATTTACAAGAAATGCTTTAATTGCTTCTATTATAAACTCAGTGTTGTGACATATTTCAGACTAGCGTAGGTAGCGTAAGTACTTGTCGTTAACGGGTAAAGAGTTTGTAGAAATGGTTGAAAGATTAAAGCTAAAAATACTGTAAGCTAATCAGCTTTAATGTAATCAGTGATATTATTATTTCAGGTTGATGCCCATGTACACGTCTGCACTTTCTGTACAGCAATAATATAAATAAAAGTTCTGTCTAACTTAATAATACAAAGAATAAATATTTTGTAAGGTTGAGTGTCTTACGCCTTATTTACACCAAGTTGTACTTCTTCCACCCGTCAGTCAAATACACTCGCTATTGGGTAATTAGAGATTGAATCACAGATGAGAAATCGAAAAAGTAAGTTTTGTCTTAAAGCAACTCTAGCATATTAAAATTTACTTATACCATTTCAGCGAATATGAACTAAACCCAGTAAATATATTCAATTTAGCCTTTCTAATTAATATCTCTTAATCTATTGGTGCAGATGTTTGTTACATTGAGCAAGTCGCTTATTAGTAGCTTATTTTAAAGTTGAAATCCGAAACATAACTGTTCATAACATCGCTTTTACTCAACATTTTGATTTCACTTCTGGTGCAAGTTAAACTTCAGGCAGATATCTAAGTACTGCAAAAGTTCCGTTAAATTCTGTCCAGCGGTCGATTTAAGACGCGCCCACAGTTTGATGTACAGTATGCTGTCAAAACTGTTGCTGTTGGTTTATAATCTGGTACAAAAAACTGCTCATAACTTTACTTCTACTCAATATTTTGATTTCATTTATGCTGTAGGTTTAACTTCAGGCAAATACATAAGGACTGGCAAAGTGTCATTAAATCCCGTTTAGGCAGTTTTGCGTGATGCTGTGACAAACTGGCTGGACAGACTTACAGATATACAGACATACAGGCTGGTTTCTGGTCCTCCGATGTATGGAACGTAAAGATATCATTATAAGAGTTCTGACCAAAACCTTTCTTTTACAGTATATATATATATATAAAATGTGTGTGTGCAGTTATGTGCCTGTGGGTTACTTTAGTTTATGGGAGATCTGATGCAAACATTCACTATGATCCTGACAGTGAACAGAGCTATTGAAGTTGAATTAATAAAAGTAAAAAAAAAAAATCTAATTTACATATTATTATCTTTTTTTATTGTGCCTCGTTTAGTAATCTTTTTCAAACAGTTGTTTGTAAATGTTTGCAAAGTCACACTGAACCAAAAGTTTGTGACAGATTTGCAAAAGTTTACTGCAAATTATGAGTTAAAGTCTTGGTTTTCATTACTTAGTCTCCTTATGCATAAACATTTTTATGGTACCGGTTTTATAGGATTTTCATGAATATGAAATTTATTGTGTAAATACTCCAACAAATAAATGCATCCATTTCCAGCTTGATAAATGAGACCCATTGTTGGCAATTCATGCATTTCAACAGTGCGTATCACTCGCAGCAGAACCACACACTGCACTGGCACACACAGTTTATCCCACCGCACATGCAAATGATCATAGTATATCAGGTCTTGGACATTTAAATCAGCTGAGGGTTACGAATGGAAACGCTAATAACACTCTGCATTCATGTTGTGCCGTTCACAGGAGTCGTGGCTGCCATAGTGTTCACGACGCTGTGTGTGTTGGCGGTGTTGATCCGCTTCCTCTACCTGCACAGGGAACCCCAGCCTCCGCCTGCCATCGCCGTGAAGAGCAAAAGACCCAGCCTGAATGTGGAACCATGCAAACCGAGCCACGTTGGCAAGGAGTACTTCATCTGACGGGATTTTACTTCTGCATTAGCTGCACACAAGCACCCGACCCGAGCCTTCCGACACTTCTGTGCCATCTTTTAATCCAGGCCTCCTGACTGAGGCTGCTGCTAAATTCTGATCCGAGCTGAACAGGAAGTCAGGGTCTGCATGCGGGAAGAGACTCTCGTTGTTAATAATGTGAACAGAAAGACTTGTGTTTTTGAAAAAAAAAAAAAAAGAAAAGAAACCACGAGGAAATCAATAAGTGTCAGATAATACGGTGTAAGCGTACGTGCAGAATGATAACTGTAAGACGCACGCAAATACAGCAGCGCCCGACCCAAGTCAAAGCCGAAGACAGGAAACAAGATGGTCCCCTTATCCAAACCTTTTCTACTGAGCACACGCTTTGTGTTTTGTTGCATAGAAAATGAGAGTGTTCTCTATAACTCATGGACTCTCATCCCCGAGGAGGGCACTCGAGAGTGACTGACGTCTGCTGGGGAAAATGTACAAATATTATTAATAGTGAACAAAGCCCCACCGTTTCTTGTCACGTCAAAACATGTCCGTAACGAGGGTTCGACAAAATAAGACAATCAGTTCGAACAAGAGACCAACAATGAAGAAAGGAGGATTAGCTCTGACGGTAAATCGGCACTAGCGGGAGAGCAATCGACAAAGCTTTGTGTCTGTCCTCGGCCGCATGTCAGGCACTTTCAGCCTATCGGATTTTTGCGGCTTTAATGCAGCTAAATCCTTGACCGAGTGCCCGAGTCTCCAGAAAGAAGGTCCTCGGTGAAGTGCATTATATTACCTGACAGTAAAAACAACCCTGTCAAGCTCCCTAATAGAATAACACGCTTTCTTACTGAAATTGATTTCTTTTGGTCAGGGTTTCAGTTTTCTATTTGGATATTGTTGTATATGACTGTTTATCGATTTCATAAATATATTTAATAAAAAGCATTTTTATAGACTCTGAGACTACAGCATACCCTTATTCCCATGTTAAGGTTTTTGGTTTGTTTGTATGGTTGTTCTGTGGCCGGGGGATTGCAGGTGACCAATACCTCATCTGAGTCAATATAAATGTGTCAGTACATACAGTAATATGTTCCATACTGTAATTGTTTATCAGTATTACAAGGGGTCGTTCAAGGTGAAACAAGGACTTTTGATTGTGTAGAACAACAGAACACAGTAAAACCTCCCTTTATTCCTCTGTATAATCCCCTGCCACACTGATGCACAATCTCAGTGTTTCACTACTGCTCAGATACCATCAAGGTAGAAGGTTTTTACCTAGTTCAGTACACCAGAGCCATGATCAGACTGCCTGCTTCATATCTGAAACACTGGCCTCCCAGGAAGTGCTTTAAAAGCCCAATCATGTTGACACGGTTGATGTGGCAATAAAACCCATCCGAGCTCCTGTAATGTGCAAGTGGTGCTCATGAATAAAGTTTCCACAGACAGATGCATTTCATCCGCTAGTTTGTGACAAATTCTATTCTATCACCGTACTCGGCGTGAAGTCTTCTGAGAATGTCAGTTGATTTTATGCCTTTATTCACAAGTCATTCACACACCTTGTACAGTTTCCTGTACAGGACTGATCGAACATGACAATGCCTCTGTGCACAAAGCAAGGTTTATACAAACATAATTTGTGGGGCCTCCGAGTGGCACGGTGGTAAAGTGCTTGCCCTACCATCGATTCCCGGGTGATGCTGTAACCTCTCGCAGCCGGAGGTCTAGAGAGAGCTGATTGGCCGAGCTCTCTCAGAGGGGAGGGATGAGAGGTACTTAGTGCTCCCACATTAATCACGGCTCTACAGCAAATCAGGAGCGTCTGTGACCTCGCGCATGTGTAAGGAGAGGATAGCGCTGTCCTCCGAGTGTGTTACGCCGCCCCAATGGTGCGTGAGCACGCAGATGTGGTCGGCTGGCGTCATGTGGTAGTAGTAGCCTTAATGAGAGTGCCCCCTAGTGACTGGGAGGAATTGGACACGACTAGATTAGGGGGGGGGAAATCTATAAAAATTTGTGAGGGATTAGCAAGGGCGGAAAATAAATAATGATAATAATAATAAATTCATAGAAATACATTTTTCTGAATTTGAAACTGGTGGGTTTAGTAGCAAGTAACCAGAACACCACAGGACTTAGACACTTAGACCACAGTAGTTGCCCACAGTCAAATAAATAAAAATATATGATTAATTTGTGATGATGCCTCTGAAAATCATTCCCTGATATATCTCTTTGTTATAATGTTAAATGTACAACATAATGGGAAACATGTCTAAGGTAATATATCCATGCATCATTTAGGAACCTCTGTAGTCCAACTAGGAACCAGGGAGGCCAATGGTGGTATTTATTCCCATTTATACGTCCATGGTAGGACCTCTGGTCAACACTTACTGTATATTCACACGTTATTGCAAATTTGGACGTACTAATCTGCATGATGCAAATAGCATAATCTGTATTTTTTTGGACTGTTGGAGGAAACGTGGGAAGCTGGAGGAAGCGCACTAAGCACAGGAAGAATATGCCAACTCCATGCACAAAGACCCAACATTGGAATCAAACCCAGGACCTGGAGGTGTAAGGCAGCAGTGCTAACCACTAAGTGCCACCAAAAGCGTTATACTGTATATTCCACTTTTACTAATGATGGTTAAGAGCCTTGCTCAAGAGCCCAACAGTGGCAGCCCTCCCGATCAGTAACCCAGTAACCCACAGCCTTAACTATTAGAGCCACCAGAAGGGGTTAGGATCGCTGGGAACTCAGGAGTGCCACATGTAGTTCAATATGAGAGACAGTATCAGTTACAGTAGATATACCCACTGTCATGTGGGTATGGACAGTTAACTGCTTTGTACCAAAGCTCAGGTTTACCTCGTGCCTAATTTCTTTTATTCACGCAAGCAGGTGTTCCGGTGAGAGTCTGATGCGTTCGATCTTAATGGATCATAAGGTTTTACACAAACATGTGGCATCCATGCCAGCTCCAGTAACAGCACGACAACAATGCATTCACGTTGTTGTCAGTAATTACGTTTTTTAATGAATACCATTGTTTTCAATAAAAAAAAGAAGAAAAACTGCTTTGATACACTGTTTGTATAAACATTCTTGAACTAAATAATAAGAAAAAAAAATCTATATTTAGCCCTGCTTCTTGTCTCTGTAGCTTAATTAGTAGAAGCAGCACAGTGACTGTAACACCACGATGGCATGATGTGGTGATTTCTTGGCTCACAGCATGCAATCAGGCAGTAAAAACTGAGTGAGTGGACTGGTATTACACTATCCCGGTGATGAAAGACAGAAGCAGTGACAAGAAAAAAAAAAGAGAGAGAGAGAGAGAGAGAGAGAGAGAGCATTGATTGAGAGCCTTGAGGATGTGGTGGTAATGAAACAGCCTCTGCTTGGCCATCTGCTCGAACATTCAGCCTACAGACAATGCCAAATTACTCAGGAGGTACGGCTCAGATTTGATCTGGGAGCCTGTCACGACATCCGGGTGCACTTTGAAGTCATGCCTTCTGTCTGTCGAACAAGGCAAGGTTCTTGTTATGATGGAGAGTTCACTGCTTTTACAGCACCCGAGCAGAACAAGCAGAGTGTAAATGTATACAGGAGCACCATGTTGAAGGTGTTTTCGCCTTGTTACGGGCTCTAAGGTTAGATAAAAGAGAAAACAGCAAGAGCAAAAGGAGTGACAAGAACTTGAATTCGATTACTGTACGTTCGAGAAAGCCTTGCCATCCAAATCCCGCATCATGACGCTCGGGTACACTTAACGATCACGCCGTCTGTTGAACAAGACTTGTTACGTAGACGTGTTTATTCATTTGCTGTCTCTGAAAGCAATCAAGAACAAACATGTTAATTTTTATAAAGCATTCTGTGTGTGTGTGTGTGCTTCCCCCTTAACACTTTATCATTATTACAGGCTCGTTGCAGCCTCCATAGAGTATGGGACATTTCTTTTTTTTTTTTTCTTCTTCTTTTTTTTTGAGAACACTCTGGCAGGAGTGAGGAATAAAGCTCAGCTGAATATCTAACTAGAGTCTAATAGCACACAGGCTGCATGCAAATACTCCGGGTTGAAGCTTATTCCGGTATCCTCTGTAAGCACACATAAAAAGCAAATGGCGAGAGCAAATGGAGTCTAAAGATCAAATTATGGAGTGCTCCGGAATTTAATTAAGTCCTCGATAAAGGTTCGAAGGGAAAATGTTTGCATATACAGAGCTGGGCTTTAGTCAATTTTAATCAGAGACATGAGATAAATCCGCTCCTGAACCATACATGGATTGAGGTGGATTGAGAACACAAGTAGAGGGAGAAGAAAAGGTGGTAATGGATCATCAGTTCCACTCAATGTGATAGACACAAAGATATGGCGCTGAATGCAAAAAGGTTAAAAAAAAAAATACGATGAATCCAGAAGTTGGTAGATATGAATAAATTCCTTCATTATTTTTCATTTTGCTTTTCCTCAGGGATGGAACTCTCAGTATAGCTAGACTATATTTACTGAATTTTAATAATACAGTCTCAGAACAGCAGTAATGGAACATATATACCAGACGGCTGGCCGGATTTACATTTAATAATAAAAAAATATATATTATCAAACATTATTATCATACCGATGACCTATATATGTTTAATTGTCTTTAATTGTATACATGACCTTTGATCTTCCATTACTACAGTATATACAGTAGAATACTAGGCTGCACGGTGATATATTACCTCATTTCCACTACACTGGTGCTGGTGCCAGGTGGCGGTTCTGGTGCTCGGCCGGTGCTGGACTGGGAACCACCGAGTTGTGCTAACTACCGGATCTGCGCATGCGCAGTCCCACAGGTTTGCACTCTGTTTCCACGCCCATAAATCCATACTACCTTTGTGCTGAGACTTCGGTTGACGGTGACTTTAAACCGGTTTTCTTTGCTTAATTTGACTGAAACATTTGAGTTTCGGCATAAATTGTCGTGAGCCTTAAGGTTGAGGAAAATAAAAACTTGTAACTTGAAACTCGTTCAGGGTCTCAAATTTAAACACCTACGTTTACATCTTTTTGTATACTTGAATATCTTGTGGTTATCATACAGTATGTGTGCAGCACTATTCATTGCACAGAGTAGTTCATACATACAGTAAATGCTTACGCACGTGATGACATGCGTTTTTTATTAAATTTATAATAATGCTAATACACACAAACAGCTCTTCTAATAACATTGAACGTCCACAGTGTAGTTTTAGTGATGCGGTAGCGTAAATCGATAGGCTCTGCTATCGATTTGTGCTATGGTAGCATTTTTCGACAAGGCAGCATGAATCAACAGAACACCGGCCGGCATTTACACTAGACAGGAGCTCAGCAGGAGCTGCATGATAATACGTCACAGGCCACGCCCACTAAACAGAAACGCACATGGCCAAAGTCAGTTTACTGGTTATTCTCCAAACTATGAAAATGTATTTCAGTATCCAAAGCACTTTCCAATTTCTGCTGAATCTCGGCGGATGTCCAAATTGCTAAAAGCGCTTTTGTTTCCGCGCTCCACTTTAACAGACTTTGGGTCTCCGCCATTTTTTTTTTACGCTCCCTATAACTCTGCCCACTCCTCATAACGGGTTCTCACGACTAGACCAGCAGAATTTAGGGGCCGGTTCGGTGCTTATTTTAGGGCACCGGCACCAATTTTTTTCTGTGGAAAAGCGCGGCACTGGTTCCAAAATTGGGAACCGGCACGGGAACCAGAGCAGTGGACCCTGAATTGCCTGTCCGTGGTCTGGGTTCAATTCCCACCTCGCGGTCCATGTGCATGGAGTTTGCATGTTCTCCCCATGTTTGATGAGTTTCCTCACCCCGGTTTCTTCTCACAGTCCAAAGACATGCAGATTAGGCTAACTGGTGTTCCTAAATTGCCCGTAGTGTGTGAATGAGCGTGTATGTGTGTGTGGCCTGTGATGGATTGGCTTCAGTCTTCTGGGATCTTTTCAGGTGGATGGATCTGAACAGTGATACACACGTCTCAGGAATCTCTGCTTCCAAATATTATAGTGACCACATCAAAGATCTTCAGATACTGTATACAAAAGCATAGAACTACTTCTGTCTGGTAAAAGGTGAAAAGACTCTGGGATGCTGATCAGGTGGTCGGGGGTTTAAGCCCCAGTGCAGCTTCCTAACCAGCTTACGTGAAAACAATATATTTTTATTAACTGTACTGAAAGGTACAGTAGATGTGACAAATAATTGAGTCTTAATTTTAATTCTAAATTCCTAATAGTAGAAGAGTATCTTCAGTCCATTCCTTTATGAGCCTGGTATTAATTGCCCAGTGCAGAACGTTCACTAACAGCACCATTAATTAAAACTAATTACATTATACTAAATACACTGCGTGGTGCAAAAATACAAATGAATAAGCACATACATAAGAGACTTTGACTGGATAATTACTGCAGGGATTAATATGCTTCAGCTGGCAAATAATAATAATAATAATCCCAACTGGTGCAGGAAGTCGAAGAATATATCAAGTGGTCTTGGAAAAGATGTTACCGTATTATTTACTGGTCTCTTTTGAGTAAAGAGAACAACTAAGGAGATTGCTGAAACTAGTGGAATTGCACCCATCATGCACACTGTTGACTGTACTGTACAAGCCTCTGAAGGAGGTGTTATGATCAGGTGTTCAGTTTAAAGTTCTGATCAGTTCAAATGAGATTATTGCATATTTTTGCATGTTTTTAGTGTAGAAAAAAAACAATTGGGAAAGACCACAGAAATAGAAGGGGTGTCTAAACTTTTGACTTTGATGCAGGCAATACTAATTACCCCCGTGATTTAATAGCTTTTAGATCTAATAATCATATCCTGCATGAATTTAACAGTCTCTCACATCACTAAGGGAGAGATTCATTCAGGCACAGTTCTGATGAGGTCCTGCCACAACATTTCAGTTGGGTCGAGGTCTGGATTTTGACGAGGCAATTACAAAACCTTGATTCTTTCATTTCTTTAGCCATTCTGATGTAGATTTACTGATGTGCTTCGGATCATCGCCCTGTATGATCCAATATCGACCAAGCTTTAGCTTCACCCCGTTAGTGTTTGGTTTTCGCCAAACACTGCACTGGGCATTAAGGCCAAACAACTCCACTTTGGTTTCATCTGTCCCTAGGACATTGTTTCAGTAGCCATGTGATTTGTTCAGATGTAGTTTTTCAAATTTCAGTCGTGCTTCCGTATTCTTTTTAGAAAAAATTAGGCGTTCTCATGGCAACCCTTCCAAACCGTAACTGCTCAGTCTTCTTCTAATTGTGCTGTCAGGAAGCATTTAACATGTACAGTAGCTCTTGGGTCTATGTGTATTTTTCTAAGCACTGCACAGTGGGTGAATGTGCACAGACATCCACTCCTGGGAAGATTGGCAATTGTCTTGAACGCTTTCCTACTAGAACGTTGCACTCCTAATTGTTCGGAAATGGCTTTATAACCCTTTCCAGATTGATGTGCAGCAATAATTGCTTCTCTAAGACCATGGATTATATCTTTCCCTCTTGGCATCGTGTTAACACACACCTGATTGCTCCAGACCAGCAAACTGCCACAACCTTCTGCCTTTTATAGACGTCTGCACACCTGCTGATGTTCAATTAACCAAGCTCTGATTACTTTTAGCACCTGGCTGCAACTTACCCTCTTAAATCCTGTGGAAGCAGTAAGGGGATACTTAGTATAGCCAGCATTGTTTTTTGGGGGGGAGCTTTATTTTTGTTAAAAATAAATAATGGTGCAGTAAAATAATAAATGCCCTGCGATGGATTGGCACCCTGTCCAGGGTGTACCCCGCCTAGTGCCCGAAGTCTCCTGGGATAGGCTCCAGGTCCCCCGCGACCCTGAACACAGGATTAAGCGGTATAGAAGATGAATTAATTAATAAAATAATAAAGTTATATGCTGTTGTTTTTGTCTAAGGTTGTGTTTGAATGATAAGATCCGCGACCATGAGATGATTTTAATGATGTTTTTATTTAAAAAAAAAAAAAAAAAAAACATAATCAAAAGAGGGGGCACTAACTTATACAGTATATAGCGCTTTTAAAATGCCAATGGGCCATAAACTCATGTATGAAATGCACAATATAATCTTTGAAGATTCGACAGGTCTTATAGTTGATGAAGAATGAAGTGGAGCAGAAGATAGTTTCTTAGCAACCCTGTTAATTATGCGACATGGCGAGGGAGAAAAACAACTATTAAAACACAATGTTTTTTTTAATTGTGTTGAAGATAACACCTTAACCTTGAATAAACTACTTTAGTGCTAAGTGTTCCCCAACAAGATAGAGCGAAGAATGCCTTTGCAGAGAGCGATGCTTAAAATGTGTGAACAGAGTATAACAGTACTGTATATTTCAACAAACAGCATATCCATTGATGTTTATTGAACAAATCCAAAATCATGGCCCAGGATACACAGGTAGTACAATTAGACATCAGAACTGATATACAGTGGCAGCAAAAAAAGAAAGAAAAGTTTAAAATTCAAGTACACATCTCGGAAAATGCATAAACAGAATCCCAGTGGCAAGGCAAAATGATCTCGTAAGAATACTGGTATCTGTTCAGTGGCATATAAACACCTGTCTGTAGTAAAGTTATACACAGACTTCCATAGATTTAAAATGATGTGGAAATATTGTTTTATTTTGACTACAACTGCCAGTTTAACACAAGCAGTCTCTCAGCATGAAGTCGAAATCTGTGCTTGTGTAGCTAAGAGTGATTTCCTCCCAATCTGATTCTTTCTTTTGCTGTCAAACTGTCAGAAGCTCCACACTACAACTGCGGCTCCGCATTATCATCACAATGGAGAAAGGTCCTGAATGGAGTCTTAAATTTTCCATGACATAAAACATTTTTTAAACGAAATTTAGTCAACAAAAAATAACTGACTGACTTAATTGGTTTAGACAGATCAGTGTCTGTTTTATAATTTTATATATAATTAATATGTTTTTTTTTACCTTTGTTCTTCACTGATCAGCTAATACATTAAAACATTATCAGTTAAAATCACCTACTGTAGGTTGTTGGTTCCCCTTGTTCCCCCTGTGGTGTCTGATACCAGGATGTTGGTAGTGGATCTTTTCGTTGTCTGGTGCATCCCATGGGTGCTCGATTAGATTGGGATATGTGGAGTTTGGAAGCGGGTCGGTGGCCTTGAACTGTTTGTCCGGTGGGCCCCGTGCATGGCAGGCTGTGGTGCACTGGGTGTTCTGGTGCTCTTTTATCGCAGCCACCATTGACTTTTTCAGCAATCTGTGCTGCATTGGCTTTTCTGTGGGATCGAACCGGATAGGCTAGTCTTTGGTCTTTGTGGGCATGGTTGACCCTTGAGTGCCCATGATCCTGTCACCAGTTTACTGTTATATACACTGTAAAAAAAAAAGCGTAAAAAAACGGTCAAATGACTGGCAGCAATGGATGCCAAACAAAAACCGTAAAATTAAGGTAAAATACTCTAGTTCATATTATGCTCAAAAACATTAAATTTACCAAAATTATTTTATCTTTTAGAGAGAAACACCGTTATTTTACAGATTTTTCCTAAATTTATATGATTAAACACCTTCATTAAACGATCAGCAGTAGAAGTTTAGCAGTGAAACACCATTATTTTACAGATTTTTGCAAAATGTATACGATTGAAGACCTTCAATAAAGCAACAGCACTATATGTTTAGCAGTGAAACACCATTATTTTACAGATTTTTCCCAAAATGTATACAATTTAACACATTCATTAAAACAGCACTAGACGTATAGCAGCAAAAAATTTTATTTTACAGTTTTTTCCAAAATTATTACAATCAAACACCTTCAATAAAGCAAAAGCATTAGGCATTTAGCAGGAAACACTGTTATTTACAGATTTTTCATAAATTGAAGATCAAACACCTTCAAACAAAGCAATAACACAAAACCCCTGATATTTAACTTTTTCTTTTCATAAATTCCTATGAATACACATGTTCAATAAAGTGTTAACACAAACTCAAAATTACAATATTTGTAAAAAAAAAAAAAAAAGTCTGTATAACTGACACAGTATAGTACAGGTATGATGCAAAATACAGTAAAAAGAGGTTCAGTTTTTATAGCATTACAGTAAAATCCTAAAATGAAAAACAATGAAATATTTAGACTATTTTGCTATAACAGTGAAACATTCTCTCTCACAAACTTAAACATTGCTGTGAAATATCCTTGACTAACAACCTATGAAGAAATAAATTTTAAACAATATTCTCAATGTTCCAATTAAAGTTGGATTGGAAACTTTATTACAAATATAGTACAATGTGGTCCCCTTTTTAACTCTATTGTTCTTATATAATGTATGTGTACAAATAACTTAAACTTTTAGTTCAGAATCCTAATGTCCCAATTAAGTCAAATCTAAAACATACCAAAATGGAAAAATGGACGGTCCAGTGTATCCAAGAAAGATCTTCTTCCAAACAGGCAGTAAAGAACTTGGTGCATTAGGGTGGATTGGAAGAGAGAAGAAAAGAACACATTAAGATCTTAGATTTAAAAGAAAAGCGTGGCAGTATTAATAAACGAGCTTTGTTTACAGCAACAATAAGAATTAAAATAAGAATAAAAAATATCTTACCGTCATTGTCTCTTGAGCTTGCAGGTATTTTACATTTCAGAGTCTTCTCCTCCGTCCCTCAGAGACTGCTTTCCTCCTCACCTGTAGCTCAGCAGCGTGTCTTCACTCCTCTGAATTTACACACACCCGCTTACTGGCTGCTGAGTCACACCATCCCTGTGCGCGCTAAACATTTGAAGGACGCCTGTTTCCCATTGGCTGGTTCATATCACGTTACGTCTGTACCTGAGCAATAAGCGTAGGCGTTTTCTGCATCAGGTCCCGCCCTCACTCGCTTATTTAAATGCGCCAGTAATGAAGCGGTAATTAGAATATCTCCGCCTCCGGCTGCTGATCAGCCAATCAGAAACAAGATTAGAAGGTTCCCGCCTCCAGCTTCTGATTGGCTGTGGCATTTAAGCGGAGAGTCCGTGGAGTTTTCTCTAACGTTTTTGGTACAAAAATGACACCATAGTTCCCCTCATACCAGCTAAATATCAAAATGTACTGTAACTTAAAGCGATGCTTTAAAACAGCTACACAGTAAATCCTTGTGTCAGAATATGCAGGCATGCATTAAGAAAGCTGATGGCTAGATTGCCATGGTGATATTTCAGAACAACTGTAATACAAATATATATATATTTTTTGATAAGTATCAGTCTCCTAAAGTCTCTTCACATTCTTTGAAGGCATGAAGCAGATACTATAGCCTACATGTAAGTGATAATGTAAGAATAACCTTTTAAAAAGTCATGAAAAATGCTAAACTTGCATCTAGAACTTAAATATCAAAGTATTGTAAAACTAATATGATTTACCTCAAAATTACAAAGAAAAACAATACAATTTTTGTATGGACATTAACCTTTATCTAATGAGTTTTGTATTTAATTGCAATTTATTATTGTAATTTTACATAAAGTTACACGTAATTTACAAAAACAGAAAAAACACAGTAAAAATAATATGGTATTTTTACTGTTAAAAAATGTGAAAAAAAGTAAATTTTTCAATATTGAAATAATACTTAAAAAAAACAGTCGACTTCGTAATTTACAGATAATGTCTGTAATTTTACAGAGATTTGTATGTAGTTTAAAAAAAAAGGAAAACTACTATAAAATTTGAAAGTTATTTTCCGTAAATTTAGGACTTTTTTTACAGTGTACAGTGAAACCTCGGATTACGAGTAACGCGGTTTACAAGTGTTCCGTAAGACGAGCAAAGATTTTTTATAAATTTTGATTTGGAAAACAAGCATTGTCTTGGTATCATGTTTCACGCATGCGCTTCTTGTTTTGATGCCGAGTGTCACGTGAACTGAGCCAAGGGTTTTTCTCTCTCTTGCACTGCGAATTGTGGGTAATCGTCTCCCCTGCTGGGTCTTAGTGCTCGTCTCTTACTGGTATAATCAACATCCATGCACGCGTGTACTGTTTACTATAACACTTTGACCACATGTGTGTGTAACACATAATTTATTTTGTGTTCGGAAGTGTGTACAGATGTGTGTACAGCGCGTGTACCGTTTCTAATAACACACATATGTGCACGCGAGTAAAGCAAAAGAAATTCTCAATACAGAGGTTAATTTTTCCTTTTTTTAAGTTAAAGTGCAGGTTAATTTGTTTTATTTTTACTTTATATTTTGTGTTAATTATTTTTATGTATTTATTTTTTTGGGCTGTAGAACGAATCATTTGAGTTTACCATTATTTCCTATGGGAAAATTAAATTTGGTTTACGAGTGTTTTGGAATACAAGCCCACTTCCAGAACGAATTATGCTCGTAATCCGAGGTTCCACTGTACAGTACGTGCTTACGAGTGTGAGATTGAAATCTACTTAATAAACACAATCTCACACATTAATTATTTTGCACTTGGTGGTAACGTAAAATGTTTTAGTTCATTCTAAAATTCAACAGATGGCGCAGTCACTTTTGTTCTAAAATGCATTTATGTTGGTGCAATTAAATTCCACGTGAAGTCGCTGGCACATCTAGTATATAATATGTATAAATGTACAAAAATTGAAACACAGTCAAGCAAATGAAATGCATTCAATATAAATAGGCTTAAATACTTGAGTTTGACTTGATCCAGGGTTAATTTGTATGAGATTTTCATTGCACATTTATAACACAGAAACATTCTTTGCAAATCATTGTTTAATTCTGCTTGTCACTTGTAATGTGTGCAAAATAGTTTAGACACATGATGTCATTTAAAGTGACCTATTTTCGGGTCCAGAAAAAAAAACTTACCTGTAAAAACATCCTAAATGCACTATTATCGTGCAAAGCTAGCAAAACCCAGATACTTACGGCCCTCAGCACCCACAGAGCCGTGTAAGGCGATTTCAGCTCATGGCTCAGTGCTCTAATTGATTATTAGTGAGAAAAACCAATTACTGAAAAAATACAATTAGTCCTTCCTTTGATGGGGTACAGTGGACAGCTGACCCTCGGGAGAGAAAATAAATCAACAGCAGTGAGAGGTTGCCTTTAACTGCCGCAGCTGTTTAGTGCCTTGATTAAATCCATTGCACTTCTCACTTAACGGGGAAAAAAAACAAAACAATTATGTGCATGTCGATCAGAGCTCTTCAAAGGCCAGGAAAACTAATTAACCTCGGACGTCAAGATATTTTAAACGTAGCTGTCGACTGGACTGCTGCAGATGCGATCGCACTGTGAAAAGTGTGATAATTATCTATTTTTGGACACCTGTGGCATTAAATTCACCTGCCAGACAGATTCATCCGTCATTGTTTTGAGGTTTTACGCGCAAATATTTGATGAGGGTAAGACACAGTCACTCACTACCTAACGCCTGGGTTTATGGATTCATGTCAAATGCTATTACTGTGATATTAAGTATTGGACTGTGGGCACACACACCACTGCCGCTGGTGCTTTTATTACTGTGGAGTGACAGCAATGAACTCGTCCGAGTGTTTCTGAACACAGCAACGTTTAGTGTGATGAGACTAAATGGTGGAGGCTGGGCCACTTTAATTTGGGGGTTAAAATTACAAATCCTTTCTTTAGGTCAGTTTATATTCAACAATATTTGCTTTTTTTTTATGAACAAAAATGTTATCAAACCGTAAAAAAATATTTTCTGTCACAGTGGTGTTAAAAGCATGAATATCAAAATATTGTGTCGAAGTTGTTTTGTTTATATCGGCGTGAATTTTTTGTTTTTGCAAAACACTATAATTCCACCTTTCATCACTCATTGATTTGTTACAAAGGTGAAATCAGCCTGCAGTTGTGTTTGTGGTCAGTGAAGCAGGCAATTTAGGATCAATAAGATGTTGATTGAGTTTTAATAAATTATAATAACAGCCTCATGAGACTATTATCATAAATGCCCCATGGATCTCGAAAATGCAGCAAATCCAGTGAAAGTGATACAAGAGCAAGAGGGGGGGAAGGAAAAAAAATACTGATTTGTAGGTAAAACAGAAGGTTACACTCACACACTCACTCACTCACACACTCACTCATCCTCTAGGACAGGCGTCGGCAACCTGCAGCTTCGTAGCTGCATGTGGCTCCTTCATCCGTCTGCTGCGGCTCCCTGTGGATTTGTAAAATAAATAATGAGTATTTGGTGGTGTAGTGGTTAGCACTGTCGCCTTGCACCTCCAGGGTCTGGGTTCGATTCCCCAACCAGGCTCGATTCCCGTCTCTGTGTGCATGGAGTTTGCATGTTCTCCCCGTGCACAAACGTTAAAAGGTTGGCGGCACACTGAAGCAGACAGAATTTTTGCTTTGCTGCAGGTGTTACAGTAAGTTCCAGTTTCTATTTCTATTATATATACGAAGAGGACTCAAATAGACATTGAGTATTTTATTTGAAATTAACCTACAAATAAAATCTGATTTCGTTTTCCCTGTAGGAGTTCATTGATTTCATTAATGAAACGCATTATAGTTTTTTCTATGCATACTGTAGTATAAAGGTAAAAACCAAAATAAAAAAAGATGTATGCAGTATGATCTTCATTTTAGATGTCAGAAGGGTTTTGTGGCTCCTGGTGATTTCATTCCGGTGGGAAACGGGTCCCAATGGCTCTTTGGGTGTTTAATGTCGCTGACCTCTGATCTGTACTGCTTAATCCTGTATTCAGTCCGCCAATTCATCGCACACACATTCACAACCTACAGGCAATTTGGGAACACCTATTAGCCAAGCCAGCATGTCTTTGGACTGTGGGAGGAAACCTGATTACCCAAAGGAAACCATCCAAGCATTGGGAAAACATGCAGACTCATGCACACAGAGACTGGAATCAAACCTGGCTGGGAATCGAACCCGGACCCTGGAGGTACAAGGTGACAGTGCTAACCACTACACCAATGTGCAGCCCCACCACACTAACAAGGTACACTACAAGATACATTTACTACAGTAGATACACTACAGTATCCCACATGGCTTTGTTTATTAAATAACAAACATGGTGTTGAAAACATTTGAAAGGATTTACCCATTAGGCATAAAAATAAAGAAATAATAAAGAAGGATAATGAAATGACAATCAAAAGGGTAGTGTTATACTGTATTTACCAGCTGATGAACATTTAATGACAAAACACTTTTTTTTTTAGACACACTTAAAAACTTAACAGGTGTGTGTGTGTGTGTGGGGTGTGTGTGTGTGGGAGGTGTATGTGTGTGTGTGGGGTGTGTGTGTGTGGGGGGTGGGTGTGTGTGGGGTGTGTGTGTCGGGTGTGTGTGTGTGGGTGGGGTGTGTGTGTGTGTGGGGGGGGGTGTTTGGGGTGGGGGGGTGTGGGGTGTGTGTGTGTGTGTGGGTGGGGTGTGTGTCGGGGGGGCTGTGCGGTGTGTGTGTGCGGGGGGGGGTGTCGGTGGGGTGTGTGTGTGGGGGGGGGGGGGGGTGGCGTGTGTGTGGGTGGGTGTGGGGTGTGTGTGTGGGGTGTGTGTGGGTGGGGGTGTGTGGGGGTGTGTGTGGGTGGGTGGGGGTATGTGAGTGGGGGTGTGTGTGTGTGTGGGGGGGGGGTGTGTGTGGGTGGGGGGGGTGTGTGGGTGGGTGGGGGTGTGTGTGTGGGGGTGTGTGTGTGTGGGGGTGGGTGGTAGGTGTGTGGGGGGGGGTTTGTGTGGGTGTGTGTGGGGTGTGTGGGTGGGTGTGGGTGTGTGTGTGTGTGTGGGGTGTGTGGGTGTGGGGTGTGTGTGGGGTGTGGGTGTGTGTGTGTGGGGGGGGTGGGTGTGTGGGTGGGGGTGTGTGTGTGTGGGGTGTGGGTGTGTGTGTGTGTGTGTGTGTGTGGGTGGGTGGGTGTGTGTGTGTGTGTGTGGGGGTGTGTGTGTGTGTGGGTGGGTGGGGGTGTGTGTGTGTGGGTGGGTGTGTGTGTGTGGGGGGGGGGTAGGTGTGGGGGGGGTTTGTGTGGGTGTGTGTGTGTGGGGGGGGGGGTGAGGGGTCGGTGTGTGTGGTGTGGGTGTGTGTGTGGGTGTGGGGTGTGTGTGTGTGTGTGGTTGGGTGTTCCAGTAACTAGCTGCAGGTGCCACAATGTCCTGGCTGTCTGTAAGGTCACTGCTTTTTTCACAGTTAAAATAAATGTTGTCTTTCATGTCTATCATGCAAACAATGCTGAAAAATATTACATTTAGTAAATTAAATAAATCCATACTGAGATACTCACACAAATACTGTACCAGTGAAAAGTTTGGACAGACCTTCTAATTCAATTGTTATTGAATTGCACTGCTAAGACATGATGGTCAGCTGAAGATCATCTGGTTATCTAATTCTTGCAAGAACTGTATTGTATTAAGTGCATTTGTAAAACCCATCAAGCACCATGATGAACCTGGCCCTCATAAAGACCTTCCCAGGAAAGCAAGACCAAGACTTACGTCTGCTGCAGAGGAGACGTTCATTTTCATTAAGGCTACGTTTACACTGCAGGTCTCGATGCCTAATTCTGATTTGTTGCCTATATCTGATTTTTTTGACCGTCTGTTTACACGTTGTTTTAACTATGACTCATATCCGATACACGTGTTTACACTCGCCATACCATCTGAAGCATTGCGCATACTTAAAGGGAGGTTCTTGCGCTACAAACTAGCCAAGATAGACGAAGGTGAAATATGCTTAACGCTGTCTCTGCGATATATGCAAAGTTCGAGAAACGTCACCATGGTTTTAAAACGGAGGAGATGGGGGGGGGGAATTGCAGCCTGCACATATGCTTTATTCACCAAATACTGATTTCTTAATGTTATTTATGAGCAAAAAATCGGAATTGGGTCAAATTGCACAAACATTACACTGTTACAAACAGTTAATCACCAGTTAACAAACAGGTCATAAGTAGCAGAAACATCTCAATATCAACTGCTCAAAGAAAATGATTGCATATTTTGGACGCCTTCTGCATCGTTTTACAGTGTAGAAAGAAATAAAAAAAACAGGAACGACCTTGGAAATAAAAGGTGTAACCAAACTCTCATTCATTAATTTATTCATCATCTATGCAGCTTATCCTAGGAGTCTTTGGGCAAGACGTGGGGGAACACCCCAGACAGGGTGACAATTCATTGCCGGGCGCGTGCACACACACGCGCACACACACACACACACAGTATGAGAAAATGATGAATGCCAGTTAACCTAATCTGCATGTCTGTGGACTGTGGAAGGAAACTGAAGTACCTGGTGGAAACCCAACAGGGGCTCCGCTAGATGTACAGGATTGCCCCTGGAAAAATCCATCAGATTTGGAGTTTGGCTTTGCTGATTATGACTTGCCGCGCTTCTGGTGCCGCGCTTCTGATTGAAGATGTCGTCGCTTGGAAGCCCTGTGTTGTCTGCTTGCGATGTATGTGCTGACCAGAGACGGTTCCATTTTACCATGAAGACGGTCCTGGCCTTGGCCGATGCAGGCAGCTGTTCTCTGTGGACTCCATATTAACTGAAAGACATCAACTGTTATATTGATCTTCCAGCCTCCTAACACAGTGTGACTGCAGATCAATCCCTGCTATCCGTTAAGACCCAATTGAGGATGGGTTCCCTGGTTCCTCTCAAGGTTTCTTCCTATTTCCATCTCAGGCAGTTTTTCCTTGCCACTGTCACCCTCTGCTTGCTCATCATGGACAATCTGATCATTTTAATTTATACACATTTTCTCATGTCATACAAATTTCCATAATTTTCTTTTGATTGTGCTTTGCGACAATGACGATTGCTAAACGCGCTATACAAATAAAATAGAATCTAATTGAAATGGATCAACGGCGGCACGGTGGTGTAGTGGTTAGCACTGTTGCCTTGCACCTCCAGGGTCTGGGTTCGATTCCCCGGCCAGGCTCGATTCCCGTCTCTGTGTGCATGGAGTTTGCATGTTCTCCCCGTGCTTGGTGGGTTTCCTCCGGGTACTCCGGTTTCCTCCCACAGTCCAAAGATATGCAGGTTAGGCTAATTGGCGTTGCTAAATTGCCCGTAGTGTGTGATTGGGTGTGTGAGTGTGTGTATGTGTGTGTGCCCTGCGATGGATTGGCACCCTGTCCAGGGTGTACCCCGCCTAGTGCCCGAAGTCTCCTGGGATAGGCTCCAGGTCCCCCGCGACCCTGAACACAGGATTAAGCGGTATAGAAAATGAATGAATGTCCATTTGGACAAACATCAGACATACGCATAATGCTTACACCAAGAGTGTCTTCCGTTTCTTTACATTATTTCATTATAACATGACCGCTTGAGAGGTTCCTCTCTCTGTCCATAAAGGATCTCACATTTGCATTAATTTGCATCGTAGAGTTGAAGTGGCACACCGTCTGTGCATTGGCCAGGACAACTGTATTTAATTTGTATTCGCTGCAGATATAAGGATGTTAACCTGGACGGCTCTCAGCATGCATTTGTACATAATAATAACAATTAATATTACATAATTAAGTAATAATTGCACATATTTAGTGCTAAATTGGCTCTCTATGTGCATTACAGAGGTAGGGCAAACTAATTTTGTACTTTGCTGGATTCTTGATATGGCTGGATGGACCAACAGACGTGTTGTTTCATCTTGCCCTTCTGTATGCGTTCCTCGGAGACTGGTACTTAAGTTAACTGGAACTGTCAACATGATGGGTCTTCCTGCTTTGCTTGAATGAAGCCATCTTTCACATGTGTAAAGGGAGACAGTGAGAATTTCACCGACGTCACGACCCATGACAACTGATAATGTCCCACACAGCAGACACGGAGGAGTATCAGGACTACGAGGTTGTTTTCCAAGTGGCTTTCAAAGTAGCGATAGGAAGCCAAAAACACACCAGTTATATTAACAGTCAGAGAAGTTCTGATCTAAATGTACTCTAGGGCTTCAGCTCGGAAAAACATGGAGGTCATATTGGTGCAGCTAATCTCTGAATTTGATAAACATATGAAGATGATATATACAAGTTATTTTTCATGTGCTTAGCAAAACAAAACAACCTACAGTGTAAGGCAGGTCAGCTGCTACAGTACATATCAAATAATGTGAAATCTTATCAACAGTGAATAATGCAAACAAAGTGCAAAATGCTAATCATTTAGGTGGCCAAAGGTGGCCTTAGGGCTTTGACGACTTACATGAAATAAATTCGCCTATTCAGGAACACAGCCATGGATCAACACTGCTTTTTAAAAATGCATATCCCTGTCACGAACTAACCGGGATGACCAGAATGATGATCGTGCTATCTGTCACGAACTAACCAGGATGAACAGATAGCCTTAGCAGTTAGCCCTGTAGCGTGAATGGTAAACCCAAACGCGGATAAACACGAGCAGGCAGGATAATCACGCGATTTATTATAAGGACTCTCACACACAATGAGCACAGGAAAGACACAATCTAACCCTAGTCCTATAAATACACACTCAGTCTGAAAAGATAACCAAGAAAGTGAGTACTCACATATACTGGAACGATTCCGAACAGACATGGGCTTAACTCAATGACAGAGCGATGTGCGCCGCCATCTTGTTTCCTTTTATGCTTTCAGCTTCGCGACCGCCTTACTTCCGGGTCCTAGTGCCGGTCGCGGCTGAGTGTGCATGACAGTACCCCCCCGTCCAGGACCGACTCCGGACGGTCCAGGGGTGGAGGATACCCGGTGACGGTAGTCCCTAATGAGCCCGGAGTCGAGGATGAAGCGAGCCGGAATCCAGGACCGCTCCTCGGGGCCGTAGCCTTCCCAGTCGACCAGATACTGGGTGCCCCTGCCCCGAGGGCGCGAGTCGAGGATCCGTCGCACGGTGTAGGCGGGACCGCCGTCAATGATTCGGGGAGGAGGAGCAGGGGGGGTGGGTGGAACCATGGGTGAGGTGGTGAATGGTTTCAACTGTGAGGTATGGAAGACAGGGTGGATCCGGAGCGCCGCAGGCAGCTGGAGCCGGTAGGTGACAGGGTTGATCCTGAGTGTTATGCGGTATGGCCCGATGAATCTTGGTGATAATTTTTTGGATTCGGTGTGCAGGTGGAGGTTCTTGGTTGATAGCCACACTTTGTCACCTACGTGGTACAATCGTCCCGGGGGGTGCCGGCGGCGGTGTTGGGCCACATAGTTGGCGTTGGTGCGTCGGATGGCGAGGTTGGCTTGGTGCCATAGCCGCCGGCACCGGCGAACCAACTGTTGGGCCGATGGTACGTCAACCTCCGGTTCCTGGTGGGTGAACATTGGAGGCTGGAAACCATAGCACACCTCAAATGGACTCAGGTTGGTGGCTGAGGAGACATGGAGGTTATGGGATAACTCGGCCCACTTGAGGTAGCGGGCCCAGGAGCGCTGGCGGTCCGACACAAAACATCTCAGGTAGCGCTCCAGCTGTTGGTTGGTTCGCTCCGTCTGACCGTTCGTCTGAGGGTGGTAGCCGGAAGACAAACTGCAGGACGAATCGATCAGACGGCAGAAGGCCTTCCAGAACCGGGCGGTGAACTGGGGACCTCTGTCCGAGACGATGTCCTTTGGGAACCCATGCAATCGGACTACGTGTTCCAGAATCAGCTCGGCTGTCTCCTTCGCTGACGGGAGTCCGGTGAGGGCCACCAGGTGCACTGCCTTGGAGAAGCGATCCACAATGGTCAGGATGACGTCTCTTCCATCTGAATCCGGCAGGCCCGTGATGAAATCCACGGCAATGTGGGACCAGGGTCGACGGGGAACTGGGAGTGGTTGGAGTTCCCCTGGAGTTGGTTGGTTAATGTCCTTCGCCCTGGCACACATTGGGCACGCCCGAACGAACTCTGTGATTTCCCTCCTCATGGAGGGCCACCAGAAGGCCCGGCCGATGAAGGTGGTGGTTCTCCGGCTTCCCTGGTGTCCTGCGACGGGTGACGAATGGCCCCACTGGAGGACCTCAGTTCGGAGTCGTTCGGGGACGAAGAGCCGCCCGGGCGGCACACCTGCCGGTGCTGGGTCCCTGGTCAGTGCCTGGCGGACCCTCGTCTCCAGGTTCCACTGCAGGGGTGCGATGATGCGGGTAGGTGGAAGGACAGGCACGGGGTCCGCCCGGGGCGTCTCTCGCTCGTGTTGCCGGGAGAGGGCGTCAGCCTTGGTGTTCTTCGACCCCGGGCGGTACGAGAGGTGGAAGTTGAATTGTTCGAAGAACAGTGCCCACCGTGCCTGTCGTGGGTTCAACTGCTTCAAACTGCGGATGGTGATCAGGTTTTGGTGGTCCGTCCAGACGATGAATGGCTCACTGGCGCCCTGGAGCCAGTGACGCCACTCCTCCAAGGCCCACTTTATGCCCAGCAGTTCGCGGTCCCCCACACCGTATCGCTGCTGAGTGGGGTTAAACTTTTTGGAGTAGAAGCCACATGGGTGCAGCTTCTGGTCTGGACCTCGTTGGGAGAGAACAGCGCCGGCGCCCACCTCCGACGCGTCCACCTCCACAACGAACGGTTGGCTGGCATCTGGATGAAGCAGGATGGGTGCGGTGGTGAACAGATGACAGAGTCGATGAAAAGCTGAGATGGCGGTAGGGTTGAGTCGAAAGGAACTGTTGGAGAGCCTGGTAAGTGCAGTGAGCGGTGCTGCAACTGTACTGTAGCCCCGGATAAAGCGACGATAAAAGTTCGCAAACCCGAGAAAGCGTTGGAGCTGTTTGAGTGTCCTGGGTAGGGGCCAGTGACGTACAACCTCCAGCTTCTGCGGGTCCATGGCCACACCCTGGGGCGAGATGACAAAACCCAGGAACGTGGTGGAGTGCTCGTGAAAAGCACACTTCTCCAGCTTACAGTACAGCTGGTGGGCGAGCAATCTCTTAAGGACAGCTCGAACGTGTTTGGTGTGTTCAGTGGGGTTGCGTGAATAAATTAAAATGTCATCCAGATAGACAAACACCCATCGGCCTAGCATGTCCCTGAGGACATCGTTGATGAAAGCTTGGAAGGCCGAGGGTGCGTTACAGAGACCAAATGGGATGACCAGGCTCTCATAGTGTCCGGTAGGGGTGATGAAGGCTGTCTTCCACTCATCACCCTCTCTGATGCGCACCAAGTTGTAGGCGCTCCGGAGGTCCAACTTAGTGAACATGGTGGCACCAGAGAGGGCGTCCAGGGCTGAGTTGGTGAGAGGCAGCGGGTGACGATTCCGAATGGTGATCTTATTTAGCCCCCGATAGTCGACACATGGACGAAGTTCGCCCCCTTTCTTCTTTACGAAGAAGAACCCCGCGGCAGCCGGCGAGGAGGAGGGCCTGATGGTGCCATTTCGCAGGGCGTTGGTGACATACTCCTCCATAGCCTGGGTCTCGTTGGTAGAGAGAGAGTAGAGATGGCCGCGGGGGGGGCTGGAGCCTGGCTGGAGCTCAATGGCTAGGTCGTAGGGTCGGTGAGGTGGAAGGTGGCTGGCCCGGCGTTTACAGAACACTTCAGCCAGGTCTCGATATGATGGAGGAATGGCGTGGATGTCGACGTCGGGGGCCTCGGACTCCCTGGAACACGTCCCAGCCTGGGCCTGTAGGCATAAGTCGGTACAGGTCGGCCCCCATTGAAGGATCCGGTTCTGAGACCAGGAGATGAGTGGGTCGTGCTGTAAGAGCCAGGGATAGCCGAGGATGATGGGTGGAGATGATATGGGTGTGAGGTGAAATTGTATGGACTCCTGATGTTGGCCGAGGACGAGAGTGATGGGTAGAGTCTGCTGGGTGATGGGGCTGGATGAGAGGGGCCGCCCGTCGACTGAGATGATTCTCATTGGCTGGGATAACGCCTCAATCTTTACCCCCAATCCTCTGGCGTATGTTGAGTCAATGAAGTTACCCGCGGCACCGGAATCGATGAACGCGGCACTTCTGACCCGTTTGTGGCCAAGGTGGAGGGTTACCTGAACCGTGAGTCGAGTGGCGGTGTGATCGGTGGTGGCGGAGAGATGTATGGTACCCGGGGAGTCTCTCCTATCTCTCACCGGGTCTGGGCGTTTCCCGGGCGAGACGGGCAGGTGGCTCGGTGGTGCGCTGCTGAGCCGCAATAGGCGCACAGTCCCTCGCGGTAACGTCTCTGGCGTTCCGCCACGGTCAGGGAGGCGCGCCCTAGTTGCATGGGTTCCCCGGCTCCGGTGTCAACCACGGCAGGGGGTGGAGATCCGACACGTCCAGGAAAAGCTGTGGTGACGGTGGGTGGTGGTCTTGGTGCAGTGTGGGTATAAGTGGATGGTGGCGACAGGGTTCGAGGTGCTGGCTTCGGACGAGAGAGGAGGCGCTGATCGACCCGGAGGACTAGCTGGATTAGCCCTTCCAGTGTGGCTGGTAGCTCTCGTCCGGCTAGCTCATCTTTGATACGATTAGCCAGCCCCTCGAAGTAGGACGTCCGGAGAGCTGCGTCTCCCCAGGAGGTCTGGATAGCGAGGGTCCGGAACTCGGCGGTATATCTACTCACGGACAGTCCTCCCTGTCGCAGGTGGTAGAGCTTTGTGTCGGTCTCCACCTCGCCCGCGGGATGTTCAAATGTTAGCTTGAGCTGACGGGTGAATTCATTATATGAGTGCGCAGTGTCTGTGTCAGCGCGCAAGACTGCCGTAGCCCACTCTGCTGCCTGCCCTGATAGCAACGAGACGAGGAGTGCAATGCGCAGCCGGTCGGTGGAGTACTTGATGGCATTGAACTCAAACACCAGTTCCAGCGATGTTAAAAACACACTGCATTTCCCATCCGTGCCATCCCATTTATCTGGAAGAGCTAGAAAAACGTCAGAAGGGGGGGGGGGATGGTGCGGTGCCGCGACCGACGCGGCGGGCGGACCGCTAGCCAGCCCACTAACCGCCGCCCGAAGGCCCGCGTTCTCCTGCCTAAGCTCCGCGACCTCGCGGCGCAAGGCCGCGGTGTCTCGGACACTCCGGCGCAGAGAATCGAGCTCCGCGGTTAGCGCATTAATGAGCAAAGCATGCTGGTCAACCACACCGCGAAGGCGGGCGTAATCCGCTGGGTTTACTGCGCGCTCTGTCATTCTGTCACGAACTAACCGGGATGACCAGAATGATGATCGTGCTATCTGTCACGAACTAACCAGGATGAACAGATAGCCTTAGCAGTTAGCCCTGTAGCGTGAATGGTAAACCCAAACGCGGATAAACACGAGCAGGCAGGATAATCACGCGATTTATTATAAGGACTCTCACACACAATGAGCACAGGAAAGACACAATCTAACCCTAGTCCTATAAATACACACTCAGTCTGAAAAGATAACCAAGAAAGTGAGTACTCACATATACTGGAACGATTCCGAACAGACATGGGCTTAACTCAATGACAGAGCGATGTGCGCCGCCATCTTGTTTCCTTTTATGCTTTCAGCTTCGCGACCGCCTTACTTCCGGGTCCTAGTGCCGGTCGCGGCTGAGTGTGCATGACAATCCCTTAACGGCCATGTATTATGCAGAAGTCACTTTTTAGTCATTTTTGGTCTCCAGTGTGTGTGTGTGTGTGTGTGTGCGTGTGTGTTTGTGTGTGTGTATATATGTGTGTGTGTGTGTGTGTGTGTGTGTGTGTGTGTGTGTGTGTGTGTGTGCGCATGTACAACTAAGATAATGCAAAACAAATGTTCCCTTCTTTTTTTTTACTTTTTCCATTTTTGTAGTGTTTCCCCCTATTGTGACCTTATACAAAAATATACCCCCCCCCCCCCAGTTTGTTGTTCTCTAGTGGGGCGGGGCTTGGCAGTATCTCATTTATAGTCACTAATAAAAATACTCATTCAGAGGGAATTAAACCTAATCGAGTTCAATATCTGTAAAAGACATTATCTGAGGAGTATTTTAGCTGTAACATTAACAGACACACATTGGAAGAGTTCTGAGACCTGTAGATCTCAGGAATAGAAAAACATATGGGACCTTTAATAAATGTTAAAAAAAAATTTAATAAAATAGGTTGATGTCATATTAACCTGCCTCTCTTACCAATTTTGACTTTCATTGTTGAACACATTGTTCCTATAGAACACGGGTCTGTATGACCTCATAATTCGAAAAAGCATGAACGTGTACTCTAGTGAAAACCAAGATCTCCAATTTTAAGGCTATTTCCACTTTCTGGCAGTTATCTTTCTCTGAAATGTCTCCTGGAGTCTTCTGGATTTGGTCACTTCCATTTTCAAAGTGAATTCAGGTAAACGTATGTATTATACGGTTCATTCAAATGATAAGATGGCAGAATAGGAGCGAAATTAGGATGCAGTTTGAATGGAGAGATTTCAAATGTAGAATTACAGATAGAGGACTAGTATGGACCATCTCTCAATAGATACAATTCCAAAGTAGAGGATGGGGAGTGAGATGTTCGGAACAGTCCAATCCTTGGAATGGACAGAAGATTACATTTGAAATTTGTTCATGCTGTTCTTTTGAACAAGCCAGAAGAGATAACGTGCATTTGGCCAGTCCTGAGGGAACGTCTACAAACTGAAGTTGCCAGCAATGTGTGTGTGTGTGTGTGGGAGAGAGAGAGAGAGAGAGACAGAGAGAGAGAGAGAGACTGGCATTGGCAGAATTTTAAACAGATCTTTGAGCAGCAGACACCTGCTATAATAAAAATAGAAAGCAGACTTCATTCATTAAGCCTCATTAAAACAGAAGCAACATGTTAGAATTAATCAGTGATTCAACACTGATTCAAAAAAAATAAACACTTCAGTTTGTTTCTAATGTGTAACTGGTAAATGACAGTATAAAACAGTTCAAATTCGTATTTCAACTTTTATTGATCACACATTTTTTTGACTTGTCAAACACACACAAACACACAGAATTGGATTACACATCACACTACACTACATTCGACATGAAAGCCAGAAATGGTGGATTGTGCTTAACACTGTCGCCTTGCACCTCCAGGTTCGATTCCCACCTCGGGGTCTGTGTGCATGTTCTCCCCGTGCTTGCTGGGATTCCTCTGGGTTCTCCGGTTTCCTCCCACAGTCCAAAGTCATGCAGATTAGGCTAATTAGCATTCCCAAATTGCCTGTAGTGTGTGACAGCGTGTGTGAATGTGGTCCTAGTACGGTCATAAAAAATGGGAATAAATAGTGTATTGGCCTCCACGGTCCCTAGACTACAGTATATCCTACTGTATATGGATATATATATAATATATTATATACTACAGTATATATACAATATACACATACTGTAGAGGAAAAAATACATCTAAAAGAAAAGCACTTACAAACTTACAAAAGTTAATTTTTTTTAAATCTCAAATGAATGCAAAAAAAGCTTTTTTCACTAGTGGGAATTTCAATTCCACAGCTGGCAAACCACAGCTGGTACAATAAACCATTTTTAATAATTTGTCATAAAAATGCAACTGTCAGAAGCTGCAGTGAGAGCAGGCCATCTACTGGATTAATCTCTGCATAGAGGATTTACGTGTGTGTGTGTGTGTGTGTGTGTGTGTGTGTTAGAGAAAGAGAGAGAGACTTTTTCTGATTTTCTAGTAATCAGTACCTTTATGCCAAAATATCCCACTATATAAGAGCGACAGAACCGAACACATCATTGTCCAGAGCTTGTTACTGTAATTGAGTATCTCAAGGGCCAAAATTCTGCATAATGACTTTATGGAGATTCAAAATTACTTTAAAAGCGTCGTCTGGTTAGGCTTTTGGACGATGGAAATGGCTGCACAATTAAGCCATTATTAGAAAGTGGAATAACTAATGGAGCATTTTTTTTATTTTATTGAAGTGGCCTTAGGGGAAGTTTCATCAACATGCTTGTCAGGGAAGGAGAACCTTAGGGTACTGTGCATTTATTTAATATTAATATCCACATCGGGGGCATGTGAAAGGATTCACGTTCCTGAATCACAATGTTGGATAGGAATGAGAATTTATTCTACATCTTATTTGACTCCTGCTCACCCACTGGATCCTTCACAGTTTTAACCAATAAAATATCTGACCGATAACAACAGCAGAAACATTAAAAAAATAAAAAATAAATAAAGTAACAGCCACATTTAGATATGTAAATATGAAAAGTTTTCACAGATTTATTAGAATGATTGTAATCAGCTTGACATTTGGGGATGGTAGGATCATTACATGCTTACATGTATTTTTACACAAATATCTTCCAAACAGTTGATTGCTACAGTACGTACTGAACAATATACATGTATTATTATTTATTTTTTATTCTATTTGATTATATTTAGGTGCTCATTGAAGGTCATCACTTTTAGACCCAGCATTACCAACACTAAGGTGGGTATATTATACCTCATCCAAGGTTAACTGTTGTTTATAAACTGTTTGGATTAATTTTTTCACTACTTGAGTATTGAGTAACTGTTTCACCGTAATGTCTGATTTATTATTCTTTAGAACAAAATAATACAATAATGTACAAATTCTGACATTTCCAAATAATAAAATTAATTAAATAAATAAATTGGGAAAAAATATCTTTACAAAATAGCAAATTAAGGAACAAGAACCACAAATTTCCTAATCTCACTTTTTTTAAACAATATAATACTTTTGAAACAAATACCTACTGTAGGTAACAAATGTATGTTTGAACAGTGTAAACTACAGTATTTCCATTGTAAGATATACTGTATATTCAGTTGCCCTCCAAATGTCCAAATGTTGGCAGATAGAAAATAACATTAGAACATGTGTACAAGAGGTCTCACTTTACCATGAACTGTGTCCGGCAGAACAAATGTAAGAAACTTATATATTTTTTGCCTCTAGCTTATTTAACGTTGCAACATTAAATAAAACAGGGCTAAAGCACTTACTGATCGGAAGATCCGTGGTTCGATCCCCAGCTCCACCAGGTTGCCACTGTTGGGCCCTTGAGCAAGGCCCTTAACCCTATCTGCTGTATCATGTCTGACCCTGCGCTCTGACCCCAGTTGCTCTGAGATATGCGAACCTCCAGGTTCCAAGTTTGCGTCCCGCCTCAGGGTCTGTGTGCATGGAGTTTGCATGTTCTTCCCGTGCTTGGTGGGTTTCCTCTGGGTACTCCGGTTTCCTCCCAAAGTCCAAAGACATGCAGATTAGGCTAATTAGCATTCCCAAATTGCCCATAGTATGTGAATGTTGATCCATTCCATGGTCCTACCATGGTTGTAAAAGTTGGTTCCTACAGTAGATGGATGGATGGTAACTTGGGGAGTATTGTCTACCTACTACACGAATAAGGCACTAGTTTGTGAGCTTGTTACCACACACCTTATAACAGCAGCTTGTTAAATCTGAACCAGATTTAAGGTCTAATTTGTGTCTTTTTGTATTTTAGTTTTCAAATCTGAACTTTGATGAACATTGGTCTTTTAGAGCAATATGGCACTTGACAATACAATGAAAGCTTACTGTTTTTACCCTGAGATGACTTAATTTCTCTTTTTTTTTTTCATGATAACTGGTAAGAGCCTTAAAGAATTTCAACAAAGGCATGCTTTGCATTTAAGCACTTACGTACAAACTGGTATTCGGATCCTAATGTGACTCCAAATTGCTGCTTTATTAAAGGCACATGAACTTGGAGGGTTAACCTGTTAAGCCTCCTGGTAAAAGACAAGACGATGCTATTATCAATTGTAAGAGAAATATGTTTCAGCTATAAGTGCCTCATTAGAGTGATCAAGATCTGGGCTTTTTCCTCTTAGGTTTGGGTTATTTTCAGTAAAAGAATGTCACAGGCACAGCTCTTATAAGTGCTTTTTAAGTATTATAAATAAGACAATTGTATGGGGGGGGGCATGGGGGGGGGGGGAAGCAGCTGACTGTCATCTCCATCCCACATCCCCAGATTGCTAGATTTTTGTGTGATATGGAAAAGGTCAAGTTTATTTATTAATTAATTTATTTTGTTATACTGTATTTGCCTTATTTGGAAATGAACTGTTAAATTACTTATTTTAAATCATTTATGGCGGCGCGGTGGTGTAGTGGTTAGCATTGTCGCCTTGCACCTCCAGGGTCTGGGTTCGATTCCCCGGCCAGGCTCGATTCCCGTCTCTGTGTGCATGGAGTTTGCATGTTCTCCCCGTGCTTGGTGGGTTTCCTCCGGGTACTCCGGTTTCCTCCCACAGTCCAAAGATATGCAGGTTAGGCTAATTGGCGTTCCTAAATTGCCCGTAGTGTGTGATTGGGTGTGTGAGTGTGTGTAGGTGTGTGTGCCCTGCGATGGATTGGCTCCCTGTCCAGGGTGTACCCCGCCTAGTGCCCGAAGTCTCCTGGGATAGGCTCCAGGTCCCCCGCGACCCTGAATACAGGATTAAGCGGTATAGAAAATGAATGAATGAATGAATGAATAAATCATTTATATGATATCTACTCATCCCTATGTCTATCCATCCATAAAACATCCATCTGTACGCATATCAAACTATCAATCAGTCATCTAGATATAGATGCATCTACTGTATCCATCCATCCATCCATCCAACCTTCCATACATCCACCTATTCACCCATGCCATCATTCATCCACTCATCTATATATTCCTGTATACTCTATATCTCTATCTTTTCATGTATCTTTCCAAATATCCATGCATCCCCTATCCTTTTCTTTTTTAAATAAGTTTATCCACTTATCCATCCCTCTATTCACACATCCATCGCCCATCCATCCATTCATCTTTTCTTTCCCATTTCAAATGAATTTACCCATCCATCCATCCATCCATTTTTTCATCCATCCATAAATCTGTCTATCCATACCTCTCTTCTTTCCCTTTTCAAATAAATATATCCATCCAAATATCCTTCCATCCATCCTAAACTTTTATGAACTGAATATTCATGGGTAACAGGTAAACATGTGGTATCTTTAATTCATCATTGTTTATTTTTTTACCAAACAAATTCCAGAATCATTTAACGTGTAGAACTCAGAGCATACAGTACTGTATATGTTCCCTGTGCAGTTGTATGATGAATAAAAATCTGCGCATCAGTTAAACATCAGTTTGTAAGCATCTGCGCTGAAAAGAAATGCCATCTTAGGAAGTAAAATATTCTTGAATATAGAGAAATATGTCTAAAATGTCTTAAAATGGGACAAACAAGCAAATAAAATGTAAGGTAATAATATAACTATAATTTAAGATAATTTAAGAATAATTTTGCTTCTTTGAAGAAATAAATTCCTAACAAATTTTTATATATAATAACACATTTTTTATATATAATAAATTTCCTAAGAGCAAAATTATTTGGCAATAAAACTAAATATTTCACCTGAAAAAATAGTAGCCCATGTCTAGAAATAAGCTTAATAATATTAAATGTGGTTTGTTGTAATCGTACTTTAAGATATTATAGATGAATGCAACTATATTCAAGATATGTTCACTCGCTAAGATGTTATTTATGCATTGTGCTTACTAATTACAAATTATAGTTTTTCTCAATTGCTTCGGCTTATTTCTCAAGGCAGATTTTCACTTCTCCTAACTCTTTGTGCAATTCTCAAAACTTTATGCTGCAGAGCATTTAGCTTTTCCTGCAAAGTGAAGTTTTCGCACCAAACCAATTAGTTCTTTTTGCAAAAGGCGATATCTTGTCACCCTGTTAGTCAGTGGCACCAAAATAAGAGCCACAGTCACTGTGTACGCCACTCTCATCACAGTTTTTGTGATCTTGTCAAAATCAAATCTAAAAAGATTTCACTCAATCATTTGCTATAACACTGTATCCTGTACACAGGGTTGCCGGGGGCCTGGATCCCCTCCCAGGAGACTTAGGGCATGAGGAGAGGTACATCCTGAAGCACGAACACTCACACGCTCATTCACAGACTACGAGCAATTTGTGAACACCAATTTGCAGAATGGTTAGACTTAAAGTACTCGGAAGAAACCCACCAAGAACTCCTTGCACACAGACTTCCCGAGATGGGAGATGGAACCTGCAACCTGGAGGTGCAAGGCGACTGTGCTTACCACTAAGCCATCGTGCCACCCAAAAAATCAAGTCACTCATGAATCCTGAAATATGTTTTGTGCTACATTTACAGTAGAAAATTATAAACTCACCACATGTTTCCTTGAAATTTATATACAATAACTGCTTCTATTGTTGTTCAATAGTTATGATAAGAAGTTACATATTTGCAGAGTACAGTATAGAGTAAAAGATTGAGCTTAATATATCAGAATTAGAATCAGGTTTATTCTCCAAGTACTGTATGTTGACACACACAAGGAATTTGATTCCAGCTGTTGGTGATTCCCAAAGGTATAAACATACATAACAACGATGTAAATTTGTTTATAGACAAAACACAATGCACAGAAAGTAAACAATATTCAAGAACTATACAGATAAAATAAAGAGTTTGCACAGATATACACAATATGGAACAGGTATTCAGCAATGTACATTAAGTCAGTGTGCAAATAACAGTAATGTGTGTCACATACAGTATGAGGATACAGTTATGCTTGACTGTTTTTCTAATACAGTATTTGTTGAGGTGAAGTAGGGTGTCAGAAGTGTGTACAAATTATATTTTATGATTTATGCAGCAGATTTCATGTACTCAAGGACAACTGCTTATGAGGGTGATTGCATGAGTATAAAAGAGTCTGGCAATCTTGGCACTAAAGGGTTCTGTATTGGCTGCCAGAAGGGAGGAGGTGAAAAAAGTAGTGTCCAGGGTGTAAGAGTTCTTTAGTGATTTTGGTGAGTTTGTCTCCTGGTACTTGTAATGTACAAGTCATAAAGAAGGCTCATGGGGGCACCAATGGTTTCTTTGTTGTTTTTTTTCCGTTTTTACTGTTTGCTGCAGTTTGTTCTTCACCAGACAGTGATGGATGTGCATTGGACAGGTTCAATTACTGCAGTGTAGAACTGTATCAACAGCTCCTGTAGCAGACCATACTTGCTCAGTTGGAGCAGAAAGTAGTATACATGTACATTTCAGGGCTTTTTTGACGATAGAATTTCTATTGGTCTCCTATTTTAGGTTTTGGCAAACGGTACTGTAGCTCAAAGAAACTTAAAGGTTGCTCCACCTCATGTCAATATATAGACTCATCGCCATCTTCAATGAGTCGAATGAGTGTAGTGTCGTCTGCAAACTTCAGGAGTTTCACCAATGGACCCTTGGATTTGCTGTCATTATTATAAAGGGAGAATGAAAATGGGGAGAGGACACATCCCTGGGGAGCACTGTCTATTTGTATACTAGTAACTCCACCCAGCCTCACTTACTTGGTGATCTACTGACAGATGGCAGGTGTACAGTACGCTGTAGAAGTTATTGTATTGGTTATTGTATTAAAAGCCAAACTGAAGTCATCAAACCAAATTCATGCAAATTTCCCTGGGCGGTCAAGGTGTTTCAAGCTGTAATGCAGCTCCGCGTTCACTGCATCAGTCACTGACCTGTTTGCTCAGTAGGCAAACTTCAGGGGATTCAACAGCCATAATATGCTTTAGGAGGGCCAATACTAGTTGCTGAAACGACTTAATGACCACGGATATTGGATCCAGTAATTCAGACCTGTGATTGTGAAGTATTTGAAACAGGAGGGGACTCCACAGAGCTCCAGTGATCTGTAAGAGATTGAAGCAGGTTGTTCAGCACATGCTTAGACATAAAAGGGAAGATACTGTCTGATGTCCTGTCTGTGAAAGAGATATTTCATATCCTCTTCAGAAATTGTAAGTGCAACTTGAGTGATGGTGGACATTTTTACCAGAGGTGTGATGGCAGCAGTCAGTGGGTGAGAGATGTGAAGATGCTCTTCTCAAATCTGCAATAGAAGGTATTGAGGTCATCAGCCATGGCTTTTTCTTTGCCTCAGCAGGGAAGGGTGGTCTCCTGTAGTAGGTGCAGTCCTTTCCACACTGGCGCAGGAGATTAGGATATTTAGCTGGAAATAGTTTTTCAGTGTAGCTTATTTTAACCACTCTGATCTCCTTTGTCATTGAGTTCCTGGTCTGCTTATAAATGGCCCTGTCCACTGTTCTGTAAGCGTCTTCCCTGGCCTGACAAAGTTGTTTCAGTCTGGATATGAACTGTGACTTGCTATTGTTATTTGTGCAGAAGGTTTTGGTTGGATGGTTTTGTGAAGATGCACACACATCTTGACAAAAACTGATGTAAGATGTCAGTCAGTTCATCCAGATCGTCAGTTGCAGCTTCAAAAGCACTCGAGTCAGTGCAGTCAAAACAGTCTTGTAAAGGGACTGGTTTGCTTCACTGCTCCATCATTTTACTGTTTTTACCACAGGCTTAGGAGATTTGAGCTTCTGCTTGTAGGTTGGAATAAGATAAAAACCAAGCAGTGATCAGAGTCCCCTAAAGGGTGCAGAGTGATACAGTATGCATCCTTAGGAACTGTGTAGCAGTGATCCAGCGTGTTATTATCTCTGGTGAGACAATTAATATGCTGCCTGTATTTTCATTGTTCCTTTCTCTCGCATATCTTGCATGCATGTCTCTTCTTTTGTTTTCATCTGGCCACAGCTTAGATTTTCTTCTACCTTACACCTTAGATTTATTTATCACTGTGAGGACTTTCCTATGTAATGTTACGTGGAAGACTACTTTGTTTGAAATACCATTTCAGGATAAAATTAAAGTTGCAATGCAATAGAGCAAATAAAAACAAACAAACAAAAATAGTGAATGTAAAACTATACAACAATTTTCCTCTGAACTATAGATGAAACAGTCCAATTCATTACACTTCGGGCATACTCTTTAATAGTGGAACAGTGAGTTCCGGTGTGACTGGACCCACAATTGCGGCTTGTACTGGATTTTATCAGACACACATCTCAAGGCCCTGTGTGGTTGTCTTACTCGTATTCCAACACACATCCTGTTTTGTTCCTCTTTGTCTTCGTTATTTACATTAAAAAAAATGTAAATAATCCCTTTAAAACTGCCCTGAAAAGCCTACTCAGAAGTCACCCAACCACAGTTAATAAATTGTCCAAACTGATTTGTTGTTTACAATAATTGGATAATTATGCATGTTGTATTTATTTGCCATTTTATTTTATTTTCTGATAATATATAGGTTCTGTATTTTTAGTAATCATTTTTTGTAGTGATCAACCAGTTCTGTAAAAAACCTGGCAACCATGGATGTCATGTGAGGACGTCACGGTAGACATACGCTGAGGGCGGATCAGACATCCCAAAAAATTTCTTATGTGTTGCATTGTGTTCAATGATAGCACTGTAATTCCTTATACCGTGCTGCATGTACAGTTCAGCTTCATGTGTCCTATTTTTACATTTCTAATTTAAATAAAAAGTAAAAGGTGTAAAAGTAAAAAGATCTTGTCCAGCCGCTTGCAGTCAGAGGTGAGCAAAGTACACAAATATCGTTCATCTTCTACATCACTTTATCCTGTACAGGGTCAGGATAAAGGCCAGAGCCTATTTCAGGAGACTTCGGGCATAAAGCAGGGTACACCATGGACAGGGCGCCAATCCATCACAAATCCTTCGACACCAGAGGTGTGAGGCCACAGTGCTAAGAACTACACCACCATACTTTTATTAACGCTCAACATGAATAAAAGTAGAAATTTCCTAGAGCAACTATTACTCAAGTAAAAGTAGAGGTTTACTTTTGTAGTAGAGTAAAAATACAGAAGGACTCCAACCAGCTTCTCTTCTGATGTTGAACACTTGTTATAATAATCAGCTTTAAATACTACAGTACACACCATTCCACATCACTAACGCATCAACTTGCAGATCTGTGGTTAAGTAAAAGTACAAATATTTGCTGTATGTTTAAGGGGAGTAAAAGTAAAAAGTATCATATAATAAAATTACAAATTACTCAAGTAAAGTTTACGTATGTGTACTGTTCCCTTGCACAACTGCTTGTAGTTAATTGTCCACATTAAGTGATGTGCTAAAATTCGGCATAAGCTAATATGGCATAATATGGCAAAGCTAGCTCAGTGTGATTATTATGTGCACAGTTGTGAATGTTAAATAGGCTTACAATACTACAATACTATAAGTACACGGCACAGTGTCACACTGTAAACAGCCACACCTTGGAAATCTTGTTTTACACAGTCATAGCACAGACCTAGGGTAATTGTGCCCTTGTTAGTGCTGTAAGTGCTATTTGTGGGTCACTGTGGTGTTTTGTCGATGCTGTGGGGGAACTATGGAGGCTGCACTCGTGAAGTTTAAATAAACCGATTCTGTGCTAAGATCCACCTCATCACAGCACCCACGCAATTTATGTATTGATGGTACATCATCCCTAATTCTTCCTCTAGGTGGTACTTCCACCCCATGGGTTTGATACATGTCCCATCTTGATTAAAATTCATTATTCAGAGCTTAATTATTTCTATAGGCTATTAGAGAACACCTGCAGGTTCTGGGCAAAGCTTAATGGTACTGTAGCTCCCCATTAATGAAGAACACTCATGTTGTTCCTACAGTATATAATGAAGCACTGGTAGAAGATACTGCACCAAGTACAGTACAAAAGTAGTTGAGTTTAAAACTTTAAAATGTAAAAAAGATTAATCATTTAATGTCAGTGAAATGTCACAGTAATTTGCAGCACAGTGAAAAGTACAAATAAACAAGGCTCTTCGGTACGGAATTTTAACTTTAAAATATACATTGTATGTTACACAGTCATGTGTGAGTCTAATGACACTGAAATAGAATTAACTCATTAGCAAGTCACGCTTTATATATATATATATATATATATATATATATATATATATATATATATGTATATATATATATATATATATATATATATATATATATATATATATATATATATATATATATATATTCATTCATTCATTCATTTTCTATACCGCTTAATCCTGTGTTCAGGGTCGCGGGGGACCTGGAGCCTATATATATATATATATATATATATATATATATATATATATATATATATATAATTTCTGCTGTTTTTTTTCTCACATTTAAAATATGAGCTATAAGTTTTACCCAATGCTTACTGGAATCTCCAGGTGACTGTGTCTTTCCAATTTCTGCAGTACAAAACACACACACACAAAAGGAAGCATTGCACAGCAAATTACTAATCGAAACTTGGGAGGTGTTGTTTAAAAACAAATGGCCGTTAAAGTCCCTAATGATTAATGATTAAACAATCGATAATCCCTTGTCTATGTCATGCTCAATACATTAGTCTCAACCACAGTACAAGTTACTGGGAGGTGTCTGCAAGAAGACCCAAGCTCCGCTCAGAAGAAATTGCTTCGAATAGCCAGAAACAACCCAGAAACCACCAGGGTACAGGCTTTCTATAAATTAGAAGCTGCTGGAACACTGCTGTCACTGTCCACAGACAAGAAAAAAGAAAAAGAAACACCTGGGAGGAAGGTTTTTGACCAGGGTTATGTTTCGAAAGTAAGGACAACCCCAAGTACACTATTTTAGCTGTTGGTGCATGGTGGTGGTAGCATTGTAACAGACCTAATACTATTATTTAAATAGTAACTTGCCGTTAGCAGAAAAGTAGGTAAGGACCACCAGAGACAACATATATGCATTCAAGTGTATATACATTTAATTATTGTGTCTCTCCACAGTGTATGAAGCGTCTCATCCGCCTTCTGGGCCTTCTCCAACTCCACCCAGTCACAGGGCAGACCCCACTGCAGATCATTGCCTCTGTGCACTGCCAGGTGGGCGTTCGTGGTTTCTCTCTCCCAGCGGCGTGACAGGGAATCAGGTACGGTGTTGCATTGCCCCTTTCGGTACTGAACTACAAACTCAAATGCCTGCAGTCTGAGCACCCATCGAGTTAGGAATGAGGAGCGGTTCGGCTGATTAAAAACCCAAGTCAAAGCGGCATGGTCTGTGATGATGGTAAATGCTTTGCCTTCCAGATACTGACGCCATTTCTCCACTGCCCACACCACAGCCAGACATTCTTTCTCTGATGCCGAATATATGCTTTCAGCTCCATGCAGCAGCCGGGAGGCGGAGGCGATCACATGTTCAACATCCGCGTGATCTTGGGTGAGCACTGTCCCCAGGCCGATGTTGCTGTCATCCATCTTCACCTTGAAGGGGCGATTGAAATCCGGGGCTGTTAAAACCGGAGTGTTTTGCTCTCAGATCTTCGAAGGCTGACTGGCATTCGGGGATCCACACCCACTTGGCTCCTTTCTTCTTCAGAGCATGCAAAGGAGTAGCACACTCTGAGAAGTGGGGTATGAACTTATGGTACCAACCAGCCAGACCTAGGAAGCGCTGTAGCTCCTTCAGGTTGCCAGGAATGGGGTAAGTCTGTACCCGGGCACACTGCCGCTGGTGTATTTATCTCCGGAGGAACAGCTGTCACACACAAAACAAAACGAAAAACCCTCGTGCATATTGGATAAAGCTATCCCGCACCCAGATTTTTAAATGCTTTTAGCATTTAGCTTCGGCTGTGATATGGCTGCTGTTACACAAGTCCAGCCACTCTTCTTCTTTTATTGAATTAACAGAAGCAGCTCCCACAGCGCCCCCGCTGGCCGGGAGCCCATAACTAGGCAATTGCCTGTTACAGAAAGATCTTCGGCTACGTTTACACTGCAGGTCTCGATGTCCAATTCTGATTTGTTGCCTATATCTGATTTTATTTATATCTGTTTACACGTTATTTCAACTATGACTCATACCCGATACAGGTGTTTACACTTATCACACCATCTGAAACATCACGCATAGTTAAAGGGAGGTTCTCGCGCTACACACTAGCCAAGATAGATGAAGGTGAAATATGCTTAACGCTAGTTCTGCAATATAGGCAGAGGTATCAAGTAACGAAGTACAAATACAAGTACAAATAATTAAGTAGAAATTTTGGGTATCTATACTTTACTGGAGTAATTATTTTTCAGCCGACTTTTTACTTCTACTCCTTACATTTTCACGCAATTATCTGTACTTTCTACTCCTTACATTTTAAAAATAGCCTCGTTACTCCTATTTTATTTCAGCTTGTCATTCAAAAAACAAACAAAACAAAAACAAGAATCCGGATAAATCGCACCATCCGGATGAAGCGAATTTGATTGTGGTTGGATGATGTAATGTTTGCAGGTAGTTCTGTTCCAAGTTTTCTCTTCAGCATCCTGACTCTGACGTAAGCATGTCGTGCGGGACGAGGTAACTAAGCGTGTGTAATCTGTCACTGGGCATGCGCATGAGAGGACAAAAAAGTAAACGGCACATTCGCTAACAACTCCGTTTGTCTATGTGATCTTTATTTTCTTCTATAGTGAAGGACGTTACAGATGAGAAGTATAAACATACCATTCCGACACTCTGTTGGTTGGTACGCGATCCATCGCACCTGCACATGATGTTACGTCACACACTCCAGCAAGGACGTTTGAATAAATTAGCATTTTCGGTTATTAAGGTTGTGATAAGTAGACGAAGCTGTCCGTGATAGAGACTCAAGATTCGAGCGAAATGTCACAACCAAGCACCAGCGAGGAAGGTAACAGGAATGATATACACACACACACACACACACACATATATATATATATATATACACATATATATATATATATATATATATACAGTGGTGTGAAAAACTATTTGCCCCTTCCTGATTTCTTATTCTTTTGCATGTTTGTCACACTTAAATGTTTCTGCTCATCAAAAACCGTTAACTATTAGTCAAAGATAACATAATTGAACACAAAATGCAGTTTTTAAATGAAGGTTTACGTTATTAAGGGAGAAAAAAAACTCCAAATCTACATGGTCCTGTGTGAAAAAGTGATTGCCCCCCTTGTTAAAAAATAACTTAACAGTGGTTTATCACACCTGAGTTCAATTTCTGTAGTCACCCCCAGGCCTGATTACTGCCACACCTGTTTCAATCAAGAAATCACTTAAATAGGAGCTACCTGACACAGAGAAGTAGACCAAAAGCACCTCAAAAGCTAGACATCATGCCAAGATCCAAGTAAATTCAGGAACAAATGAGAACAAAAGTAATTGAGATCTATCAGTCTGGTAAAGGTTATAAAGCCATTTCTAAAGCTTTGGGGCTCCAGCGAACCACAGTGAGAGCCATTATCCACAAATGGCAAAAACATGGAACGGTGGTGAACCTTCCCAGGAGTGGCCGGCCGACCAAAATTACCCCAAGAGCGCAGAGACGACTCATCCGAGAGGCCACAAAACACCCCAGGACAACATCTAAAGAACTGCAGGCCTCACTTGCCTCAATTAAGGTCAGTGTTCACGACTCCACCATAAGAAAGAGACTGGGCAAAAACAGCCTGCATGGCAGATTTCCAAGGTGCAAACCACTTTTAAGCAAAAAGAACATTAAAGCTCGTCTCAATTTTGCTAAAAAACATCTCAATGATTGCCAAGACTTTTGGGAAAATACCTTGTGGACCAACGAGACAAAAGTTGAACTTTTTGGAAGGTGCGTGTCCCGTTACATCTGGCGTAAAAGTAACACAGCATTTCAGAAAAAGAACATCATAGCAACAGTAAAATATGGTGGTGGTAGTGTGATGGTCTGGGGTAGTTTTGCTGCTTCAGGAACTGGAAGGCTTGCTGTGATAGATGGAACCATGAATTCTACTGTCTACCAAAAAATCCTGAAGGAGAATGTCCGGCCATCTGTTTGTCAACTCAAGCTGAAGCGATCTTGGGTGCTGCAGCAGGACAATGACCCAAAACACACCAGCAAATCCACCTCTGAATGGCTGAAGAAAAACAAAATGAAGACTTTGGAGTGGCCTAGTCAAAGTCCTGACCTGAATCCTATTGAGATGTTGTGGCATGACCTTAAAAAGGCGGTTCATGCTAGAAAACCCTCAAATAAAGCTGAATTACAACAATTCTGCAAAGATGAGTGGGCCAAAATTCCTCCAGAGCGCTGTAAAAGACTCGTTGCAAGTTATCGCAAACGCTTGATTGCAGTTATTGCTGCTAAGGGTGGCCCAACCAGTTATTAGGTTCATGTAGGCCATGTAGGTTTGGATTTTTTCCCTAAATAATAAAACCCCTCATTTAAAAACTGCATTTTGTGTTTACTTGTGTTATCTTTGACTAATAGTTAAATGTGTTTGATGATCAGAAACATTTTGTGTGAAAAAACATGCAAAAGAATAAGAAATCAGGAGGGGGGCAAATAGTTTTTCACACCACTGTACATTTATATATAATTTTTTGGGATTAACCACTTGGATTAATCATTCATTCTGACAGCACTAATGTTTATTGTAGACAACCATACAAGGGTAATTGTTACTAAGCCTGCCCTGGCTACACTAATTTTCTTGTATGTTGCCCTCACAGATTCCTGCACCTAAGCTTGGATGTACATTTACTTTCCAATAAAGGTTACAGATGACATGCCCCTGAAGTTGGACTTTTTGCACTATTAAAATACTTATAGGCAACTAGTTATCATATCTTCTTCTCCATAAAACATGTTAATGCTCAATAGTACACATACATGGTTCTTTAATGTGTTTGCATTGTACTAAAATGCATTCTTTTTCAATTGCCATATACAGTATCCCAAATCACTATGGCCGTTAAAAAATACAACAACAAAAAACAACACATTTTTCTTTTTTTTTTTTATGAGGTGTTAGTGTACAGTAGTATACAGGCCTGTGGCACAGCCTAAGCTTTTATCCTTAATGCCTTTTTCCCCCTCACGTAACTTTTACTTACAGTATATACTTTAAGTAGTTTTGAAACCAGTACTTTTACACTTTTACTTGTGTAAAAAGCTTGAGTTGATACTTCAACTTCTAAAGAAGTCTTTTTAAACCCTAGTATCTATACTTCTACTCAAGTAATGAATGTTAATACTTTAGACACCACTGGATATAGGCAAAGTTTGCAAAACGTCACCATGATTTTAAAACGGAGAAGGAGGGGAAAAAAACTAATTGCAGCCTGCGCATATGCTTTATTCACCAAATACTGATTTCTTAATGTTATTTAATGAGTGTAACATTACGTTATGGAGAATAACATTACGTCATTAAACCGCGAAGAAGTCTGCGTTATTTACCTGACAGTGTAAACATAGCTGTGTCTTTCCTCAATTCTTGCCAGGATTTCTGCTCTGTGTTCATCCAAACTTTAGGTTTCACACCGAGTAGGTAGAAATATGAAAGATCAAAAAAAGAATGTGTTCATTGTGTTTATTTGATTCCTATTCAAGACACTTTGATAAGAATGACTGTATATTGTTAATTGCACTTTTTATTTGAAAGAAGAAGAAATATGAAAGTTCATAAAATACTTTTTCTTTGTGTTTATTTGATTCCTGTTCAAGACACGTCGATAATAATGGCTGTATATTGTTAATATAGGCTACAGAGTTTCATTTTTTTTTTTTTTTTACAGTTTCGATTGTTGGTGTTGGTAAAAATGTACATTGGCTCAAAAAAGGTTTGAAAAACACTGTTTTAGACCATCAAACAAATTTAAATAGCAGTCGAAGATAACACAAGTAAACATATAATGCAGTTTTTAAATGAAGGTTTTTATTATTAAGGGAAAACTAAATCCAAAACTACATAGCCCTGCGTGGAAAAAGTATTTTCCCCCCTGTTAAATAATAACTCTGGTTTATCATACCTATCTCTATCATATAATACATATCATATCAATTTCTCTAGCCACACCCTGGCCTGATTACTGTCACACCTGTTCGCAATCAAGAAATCACTTATATAAGACCTGTCTGACAAAGTGAAGTAGGCCAAAAGATCCTCAAAAGCTAGACATCATGCCAAGATCCAAAGAAATTCAAAAACAAATGAGAAAGAAAATAATTGAAAATATCGGTCTGGAAAAGGTTATAAAGTCATTTCTAAAGCTTTGGGACTGCAGCAAACCACAGTGAGAACCATTAATTAATCTACAAATTGCAAAAACATGGAACAGTGGAGAACCTTCCCAGGAGCGACCAGCCAACTAAAATTACTCCAAGAGCATCACAAGAGGTCACGAAAGACCCCACAACATCATCCAAAAAACAAAGGCCTCACTTGCCTCAGTTAAGGTGAGGCTTCATGACTCCACCATAATAAAGAGATTGGGGGCAAAAATGGGGGCAAGATGAGTTCCAAGACGAAAACCACTGCTAAGCAAAAAGAACCTGAAGGCTCATCTCAGTTTTGCCAGAAAACATTCTAATGACCACCAAGAATTTCAGGAAAATACTCTGTGGACTGGTGAGACAAAAGTTGAACTTTTTGGAAGGTGTGTGTCCCATTATGTGTGGTGTAAAAGTAACACCGCATTTCAGAAAAAGAACATCATACCAACAGTAAAATATGGTGCTAGTGTGATGGTCTGGGGCTGTTTCGCTGCTTCAGGACCTGGAAGACTTGCTGTGATAGATGGAACCATGAATTCTGCTGTGTACCAAAATATCCTGAAGCAAGACCATTTCTGAATGGCTGAATAAAAACAAAATGAAGAGTGGCCTAGTCAAAGTCCTGACCTGAATCCAATTTAGATGCTGTGGCATGACCTTAAAAAGGTGGTTTATACTCAAACTCTCCAATGTGGCTGAATTATAACAACAACAATTCTGCAAAGGTGAATGGGCCAAAATTCCTCCACAGTGCCGTAACACTCATTGCAAGTTATAGAAAACACTTGATTGCAGTTGTTGCTGCTAAAGGCGGACCAACCAGTTATTAGGTTTAGGGGCAAACACTTTTTCACACAGGGCTATGTAGTTTTGGATTTTGTTTTCTCTTAATAATAAAAACCTTCAATTAAAAACTTGATGTAAAAAATGATGTATTTACTTGTGTTATATTTGACTAATACTTCATTTGTTTGATCATCTGAAACATTAAAGTGTGACAAACATGCAAAAAAAAAAAAAGAAATCAGTAAGGGGCAAACACTTTTTCACACCACTGTAGTACTAATCAGACAAAATTGAGTGTTTCACCAGGACAATGACCCCAATTACAAATCAAAGCCGATTGTGGAATGAATAATGTGAAGCTCTTGGAAATTTGTAACATGTGCTGTAAAGGGATCCAAGAAATTCAATTTAGAACAGTTGGTCAAATATACAACCGGGGTTTTTTTTTTTTTTTTTTTTTGAGTTGAGGGATATTGAAATGTTAGGAATGTTGTATGTATATATTTGACCTTGTATGGATAATTTGGACACCTTTTGTAAAACCCCCAAAAATTTAAACGGTAAAAAAAAAAAAAAATAATAATAATAAAATTGTGAGCCTAATAACGTTCATGTTCATGATGAGGATACAGAATTGTTTTTATATATATATGAATGTGGTATATATCCTATTATATCCTAAAACATATTTCTTTTTGTTTGGTTGTTTATATTTTCTGTGGATCATTATGCAGTTGCACACAGTTGTGATTCTAATGGTCATAAAGACAAATTTTCCATGGAATGAAAATGTCAGTTTCAATTACATCGTATTTCTGTCTGGCTCGAATAAATCACTCGCTCTTAACACCTGGATTTGCTGGGTTTTGCACTAGGAAGCAGGCGAGAGCACACTCTAATTTGTTATTCTTGCCAATTCCCTTGTTCTGTCTGGAATAATCAGGCGATTGTGTCTGTGGAGTTTGATTTAAAATGGATAGCGTGACTTTCATTGCGATGTCACTCTCTCATCAACAGTATGACTCAAAGCTGATAATGCACTTCACCAAAAATCACTAGTAGATCAGAACAAATCGCTTATGTTACATTGCTGACAGATCAGCACAATACACAAATCCACATATTACGTTTTAGACAGATTGTATTTTTTGTCCATGATCTCCACATATCCCCCGCTTGGGGGCCGGGGTAAGAGCGCAAATTATTAAGAAAAACTTTAAGTCACTCTGGGTAAGGTCGCCCGCCCAGTGCAATGAATGTAAATAGGAACGTATAACATTAAATAAGAGTTTGCAAAAGCAGCAACTAATACCAATGCCTCTAGTGGACAACTAATGTCATGACACTCCTAAAAATATGTAATAATTTTTTTAAATCATTTCAGATTGCATAAATAATTAATTATATGGAGTGAAAGTCTGAATATACTAAATAAAAGACATGCACCATCTAATGTTCAGATGTGTATTGTTTGCGATAAGCATCATAAAAAAATTATTAATGAAATTATTATTATTATAACCATATATATAAATATGGTTGTTATTATTATTATTATTATTATTATTATTATTGGTGTTATATAAATGGTTAATTTAAAAAAAAAGGTCTCTTATACAAAAATAAGAAGGAACTAATGTTTAAATGTACATAATGCTGAAATAAATGGGACATTTCAAACCTCAAACCCACTAAAACAGTTCACAGCAAGCTACTCTGATCATGTGAACTGTTGTTAGCAGGTTTAATAAATAAATAAATGCTTCAAACAGTTAAAAAAAAAAAAAAGCTCTGAGTTGCTTATCGTAAGGTCAGCGGTTCGAGCCCCAGCTGCAACTCTTAAGCGGGCACTGTTGAGCCCTTGAGCAAGGCCCTTAACCCTGTCTGCTCCAGGGGCTCTGTATCACGGCTGACCCTGTGCTCTGACCTGAGCTTCCTAACTGGGATATGCACAAGAGAAAAAAAAAATTTGACTTTTTTTTTTCAGGATGGCCAAGCAGAATATCGTACCAGACTCAAGGTCTTTCCTGATGAAAAAAGGATTCTGGTCTCTAGATAAACGCATGGGTTCAGATTATGGAGGGAAGTGATAGCTCAGCAGGTTACGGCTCTGGACAGAAGGTCGGCGGTTCAAGCCTCACAGCTCCACCAAGCTGCCACTGTTGGGCCCTGGAGCATGGCTCTTAATCGTATACGCTCCAGGGCCGCTGTATCATGGCTGACCCTGCGCTCTCACCTCAGCCCCCATGCTGGGATATGAGAAGAAATCACTTTCCTGTGCAGTAATGTATATGTGTCAAATAAAGGCTTAACTTAAATGCTTCATTTAGCAACCACTTTATTAGCACTGTTGGCTGTCTAAAAGCCGTGCCCATTAATTATATATGCTGGTAGATTAACCATAATTTGATATCTTAATTATTTCATTATTATCCAGGATCGAAGGCACTGACTTACCGATTATGACATGATTGCTTCTTTACGTCTATGGTACATATGGGAAAATGTATTTCCATTTCCATACTTTCATTCAATATATTTGAACTTTTGTGTTTGCAAACACTCATATCAGTAACACAGTCGAGTTTTAATGTAAAAGAATTATAACAATCCCAAGATATTACTGTCTATTTATGATAAAGCTCCTCAGTAAGTGTATGGCAAGGCAATGACAAGGACGGGCTTGAAAATTGAAAGGGGTTGTTAAATTCTTTAGTTTTAATGGTATTGGCTTTCATAACTCAATTAAACACAATGCATTATCTCAGATGATTGTGTCCGTGCAGTTTGATTTAAAATGAATTACGTAACTTTAAGTGCGATGTCACTCTCTCATTATAGACACATTATATACAAAAATCCATTCCCTTTGTTATATCTCATGTTGTTTCAGACCCAAATGTCTTGTAAATATTTGCCCTCTGGTATACCATAAATTGAAAAGATGATACTTTTTTTTTTTTAACTGTCTGTTATCCAAATCATCCAGACACTTCTAAATTTCAGCTTATCTTCAGGGAGATTTTGATCACTGCCTCAGTCCTGAGCTACCCTAGTCCGTCCATCCTCCCAGACTGCTCTGCTTTCAAAATCTTGTTTATTTTTATGTTTCAAACATTAGCTGATTCTTTGATTCCATCAAAAAGCGTTATCACTTCCTCTCCCCATCTTCATCACACATTGACATCTTCCATCTGTTTCTGATTGTCATTGCGATTATAAATAGTTCTCTCTCATCACGCTCTCATCACCATGAAAATTCATTTCGAAACTTTTGTCAGCACACGTCCTCCTTGACGATTCAAAAAACTCTGTCGAAGACTTTTGTTCATTTCATCTCACGACAATTCAACACTTTTCCGTTGTTAAATATATCTCAGGATAAATCTGCTTCCACATTGAGGGGAAACACTGAAGGCCTGAAACATCAGAGGGCAAATTATTGTATACACAAGATATGAGAAAAAAACAATGTAAGCGTTTAAGTTAAGTCTTTATTTGTCGCATATACATTACTGTACCGGAAAAATCATTTCTTATGTCCTCATCTCATATCCCAGCATGCAGAGCTTACCTGCTAAAGACGTTGCTAAATACAATAAACAATACACAAATCCACATATTATGTATTAGACTGTATTTTTAGTTCATGATCTTCACATATCCCAGCTTGGGGGCCGGAGTGAGAGCGCAGAAGAGATACCCCGGGATACTTCTATACTGACATTTTTATAAAGTGTGCCTTAGAACAAAGCATGACCGCAACACACTACTGAACATGAGAGCATGATCAACAGTCACACAACCATTTAGCTCATCAACTTCAAACAGAATCAGGCTACACTACAGATCTCCCAGAAATGAATAACATACTCAATGTTCACATATTTTACATTTCTCATTATTCATCTAACAAGACCTGCATTATTCTCCCATCGGAATAACGGAAGCAAACAATCCGGATGAACCCCAAACAGGTGCATTTGCACTACAGTATGTACTGTATGTGTATACTCTATAAGTACTGTATGTCTTCTAAGCGACCTGCAATGGACTACAATTATTCAAAAGACGACATCGTTTTCCGACATCACTTATTCTGCCTACATAGACTATGCTGTGCACCACTAACTAGCTAAAAGGGATCATGAGTTCATTTCCTACAGATCCAGTTTTCTCTGACGTGATGCCAAAGTACAGTATAATGGTTAATTTTGTCCCTCTGTTATCTAGGATTCAGGATAATCATGAATCTTTCTCTAGCTTGTAGAGTTAATCCTATCAAAATTAATGTTCTTTCACTCCTATCCGTTTCAAGCACTCCGGTGTTTCTTCATTAGGACTTTTTTCGCAAAGTTCGGTTTTACTATTCGGCTTGTAAATTAAAATAAAAATTTAGACGATGTGAAATCCTTAGTTTCTTACCTAAATAGAATCTAAATAGATATAGCCATGGAAACATATTCTACCCATTTGGTCTCTTTAAAAGCTCTCCTACTGTACATGTTCCTATCTTATCCTCCATATCACAAAGAATGAAAAGTTCTAAATTTCTCTCAGGATCAGTTAAGTTTAAGCACCACTTTGGGTTGCAGTCATATTCCGTTTACGTGTCTTTTCTAGCGAATCAAGTTTTCCCACCAGACAATGGGCCTCATACGGCAACATCCTCTTAAATTTCCCTTTAATTTTCTCTCAACTTTCTGCTAAGGGGGGAAAAAATACATCGATATTTTCTTATCCGTCAAATTTTCTTAACCGACCAAATCTGCTTTTAATCAGGTGAGCTGAATGATGAATCCCACTTGTTATACAGGATTAACATAGGATTTGCATGTATTTACTGTACCACAGGTAACACCCCTGACCATGTTATGCCGTGTGCAAATCGGGCACAAGAATTAGAGAGATGGCACAAAAGAAAGGTAAGAGAAAAAAGAAGGAGGAGAAGAAGATGAATATTATAACGTTTTCATTATTTAGGTTATTATTATTATTATTATTATTATTATTATTATTATGATTATTATTATTATTATTAAGTTTTATTTAAAAAAATATTTCGTAACAGTTGAACTGATTCCATCATCAAGTAGCAGAGATAGTTAAAAAAAAAAAAAAAAGAAAGAAAGAATCTATAAAGAGAATGAAATGAATATGTGCAATATGATGCCAAAGTGAATGGTGCAAGACCAAGGTAGTGCAAATAAGGGTACATAATGACTAGAAATATAAATATGACTATGAACAATGATTACAGTATGTTATTGGGAGAGTTTAACTGAGGAAGTGTGACCCTCTGACCAAGAATTCAGGAATTCTGTAAAGAACTGTTAAAGCAACATATGACCCGGGGAACAAAGCGTCTGTCGGTAGAGACGTCTGTGACTGAACAGGCTTTTCTCCTTGGCAAAAGTTCCATACAAAAGGTGACTGGTGTTGGACATGATGGACAGCATTTTGTTCAAGGTCCTCCTTTCCAGCCCCAGCTCCAGTAGTAGTGCTTGTGGCAATGTGAAACAGTTCAGAGCATCCATTCGACTGTCTCATCAACTCTCTCTCTCTCTCTCTAGAAGCCCTGGACAGCCGAAGCATCGAACAGCAATCTGTAAGCCATTTTGAAGCAGAAAGCATGTAAAGATTTTTATAATCTTAATTGGGATCAGCTGACCAATAGTATCTCTGTAGCCCACAAATTAAATTATCTAATCATTATAATTCCTCTAAAAACTCAGTAATCTAAATTTGATTATATGATGCAGTTTTCCGGTTCTTAATCTTAAAACAATTTTACCGTTTATCTGGTAAACAACTTGTGGACTGTGAAAATGGAAGGTTGGGGTTATTTTTATTTATTTTTTTATATCTTGGTGAAAGTATCCTTTAGCACTCTTACCTAAGAGAAGAGCAAAATAAGAAAAGACTGGTGAATTCCGGAAGTGAAAGAGTATAAACAAAATAAGAAGAATTCATGGATATGATCAAAAAATAAGAGAGAATCTGTTCATGTATCACTTCTCACATGAGGCCCAATGTATTTCTTACTTTGGTTTAGTTAAGGTGTGTGTGCAGGATCAAAGATTTGTACAGTGACAATGCGTTTGCCTCTTTAATCTTCCTATACAGCATTTCTTCTACAAGTTTGTGTTTTTGTTTGTGCCAGTTGTGACTCCAGCTGTTTTTTTTTTTTTAAAGCAGTGATTTCTGATATTTATTTCAAAATAAATCTTTAGCATGATCAAAGCTCAACCTCCATTAAGGCCCCTTGGAAATGGGTATGAAACTCACTCACAATCACTCATTGTCTATACTGCTTTATCCTGTATGCAGGGGCCTGTAGAATATTCCGGGCACTAGGCGGGGTACACTCTGGACAGGGTGCCAATCCATTGCAGGGCACACACATTCAAACACAATGGGCAATTTGAATGGGAATGCCAATTAGCCTAATCTGCAGGTCTTTGGACTGTGGGAGTGGAACCGGAGGTTTGGGACTAATGTATGTACATATACCATACTGGTTCATCATCGGCTCAGTGGTACAATACTATGATAGGTGGCTCAGTGGTTCTAGCTTCTTGCCTGCCATGTGGAAGGCCTGGGTTCAATTCCCACCGAATGCCCAAACACCAGCCACTGGATGCAGTGCTGGTCCCAAACCTGGATAAAATAGGAGGGTTGTGTCAGGAAGGGTATCCGGCTAAAACCTGTGTTCACAAGTTGTTGTGCGACCCCTTGATAGGAGCAGTCGAAAGACCACCAACAACAACCAACAAAGAAAAATATGAAATGATCTCCTTTAAATGTGTCTGCTATACTCAAGCTTTTTAAGTTAGCTCATTAATGTATGTAGGCTCTAATTGGAAGTTCAGATGAGATTTCTGAGCCTGGTAACTTTAATGGAGATATGTCTTGGTCTCGGTCTTTCTTTCCTAGGTCAGTCCTCACATGTGTCATGTTCATCATACTGTAGCATTCAATGGACTGACCTCCATGTCTTAAAATAATGATTAAATGTTGTTTCTCTTCACCTAATTACATCATTTAATATGAATTCTTTGACAGATTGGCTCAGATCAGCTCGCCTATATTCTCTGGTCTAGTGTTTCTCATTTTCTTCTTGACAATAACCCACAGTTATACACAGACCACAGTAATATTGTAGTCAGCCTTCAGCCGTAGTCAGTTAGTGGTAGTTTTGGCACTGTGGGCATTCCTGCTGGAAAAGGAAATCAGCAGATGGAAGCATGAAGTGCTCTAAAATCTCCTGGTAGATGGGTGCATTGACTTTGGATCTGATAAAACACAGTGCACCGACACTAGCACATGACATACAGTAGCACCCAGAATAATCACAGACTGTGGAAACTTCACAGTGGACCTCAAAAGCAACTTGGATTCTCTGTCTCTCCACTCTATTGAACCTTGATGAAATGCAAAATTTTCACATGCACCCAAATTTTTTCACCCCTTGCTCACTACATAGGCAGCCTCCCATTCTGCAGGAGCTTGAATGCACGAGGCTTCTAGATTGGGCGAAGGATGAATGAATGCATCTCGGGCTGCCCATGTGAACGCACTCTGCCACTCCATCACTGCCAACCCTTGCCACCCAAGTGCCCCTCCGCCAGCTGGGCACTGCCTGCACCAGCATGTACACACCCTCATTACTTTCCTCTCCTTCTTTCCTTTCTCCCTCCTCAATTCCCTTTTCCTACGATTCCTAATGAAACTCCCCTTTTCCCGTAAGCACCCCGTCTCATGCATGTGTACCTATGGTGCCACCCGAGTCAGAGATCTTACATCATATACTGACTGACCTTTCTTACCCCTTCCTGGGGGTGTTTGCCTTTATTTTTTATTTTACTTTTATCCCAATATCCCTCTACAACCTCTATGGATCTTCACATTCAGTGGTCAAGATTTTATGCAACTATTATGCAAATGAACACAAATCCAAAGTGGTGAATCTTAATTCAAATCAATATAATTTTATTTATGTGGTGCTTTTAACAATGGTCATTTTCGCAAAGCAGCTTTACGGAATCAAAAGGAAATTAGGGAGATGAGTATGAAACGTGTGAGAAAATATGTATGAATCAAAATGGATAATAAATTGACCCTGAATGTCAGATTGTTAATGTTTTTAAGGTTTTTGTTTGGTTGGTTGTCATGTTCAGGCCAAGGAATAACAAATGCCTTGTCTTCTTGCCGAAGCATTGTTAACCAAATGCATAGTCCTGTGCTACAGCGCCCCCTTCAGGTTGAACTGGCTTGTCTTACTTTAGGAATCCAAGTTTCAAGATTGAGAAACTGCCTCGTACCATATCGGTGTGATAATCTAGTTTAATATTACCGAGACATAAGGTGCAAGAACTGTGGATTTCAGTGTCAATGAAGCAGATTTAGACTAATCAGATGTAGACTGAAACCAATAGCAACACCAATGACTGAAATAGATTTTTTTTTTTTTTAAGTGCAGATCTGGGCAAACAGAGCTATTTAAATTGAAGAATCTGTTGGTCTCCGAAGAGCAGCTATAAGTTCTTTAATTACGAAATGGAAGAAAATGATGAACATGCCTGTTTTTAATCACCAAGAGTTTACAGACAACATTTTAAGGCATTAAATCACAAGCAAAAGATATCTTTCTTTGTTAAAGGTCACCTAGTAACATGACCAACATTTCTCTGCTTCTGTAGTGGTTTATCAGTTTGTGATTGATGAGAAAAAGTATGCAAGTGTAAGCAAATGATGGTTCAGGAGTCTGAATACATCTGGATCGAGCGTGAAGCATTGAGCAGCATTGTGTTGGACCATTCGGTGGAAGCGTGCTGGGGCCAGGATGCCATCAGGATAAACAAGCTTATCAGGAAGACTGCATGCTCAGGTAGAAATGTCTGGGGCAAAGATACAGAAGACTATAGAACATACCACTCCCTTCGTCTTATCTCCTCCACAGTGCACCGCAATGTTACAGAAAAATTCATAAAGATACCAATACCTCCAAAGTGTAGCATTTCTTCAGGGAAATGTTTTAATCGACCCCCTCTCCCAAAAGGCCATCTGATTGCAAGAAGTGCAGAACTAATCCTCCTTCTGTAGGAACAAGAACTGATATAACACAGAATGTGTGGAACTACCAACTTTTCTATTCCTATGTATATTTCATATAAGTTTACTTAATGTATATGAAGACAATAATGATATACTGAATGATTTATTTCATCATTACCAATTGTCTTACACGCAATACCACCGAGATGAATAGCTTCAGTGTTGGATAATATCATAGCCGCTAGTTAAATTAATTGAGAAAGCAGGTTTAGCCTACGCTTTTACATTAATCAATGACCACCGCTGTTTCCCAACTGCCATTTTTTTCACCACTGTTCATAGCAAACACCTGGTTCCTACTGACCACCAGTGTTGACAAACACCTAATTGCCATTGTTCACAACAAATGATCATCTTTGTTCTCCACCACTGTTCCCATTAGCTAACCAGTGATAACCATTGTCCACCATGACTAACAATGTGTTGGATCACCCCAACAATTACTCATTGATCCCAACTGTTCCCAACAACTACTCATTGATTCCAACTGTTCCCAACAACTACTCATTGATCCCAACTGTTCCCAACAACTACTCATTGATTCCAACTGTTCCCAACAACTACTCATTGATCCCAACTGTTCCCAACAACTACTCATTGATCCCAACTGTTCCCAACAACTACTCATTGATCCCAACTGTTCCCAACAACTACTCATTGATTCCAACTGTTCCCAACAACTACTCATTGATCCCAACTGTTCCCAACAACTACTCATTGATCCCAACTGTTCCCAACAACTACTCATTGATCCCAACTGTTCCCAACAACTACTCATTGATCCCAACTGTTCCCAACAACTACTCATTGATCCCAACTGCTCCCAACAACTCCTCATTGATTCCAACTGTTCCCAACAACTACTCATTGATCCCAACTGTTCCCAACAACTTCTCATTGATCCCAACTGTTCCCAACAACTTCTCATTGATCCCAACAGTTCCCAACAACTCCTCATTGATCCCAACTGTTCCCAACAACTCCTCATTGATCCCAATTGTTCCCAACAACTTCTCATTGATCCCAACTGTTCCCAACAACTCCTCATTGATCCCAACTGTTCCCAACAACTTCTCATTGATCCCAACTGTTCCCAACAACTTCTCATTGATCCCAGCTGTTCCCAACAACCAATCGCTGATCACCATGATGCCCAACAACAACTCATTGATTCCAACTGTTCCCAAAAACTAATCGCTGATCCCAACTGTTCCCAACAACTCCTCATTGATCCCAACTGATCCCAACAACTTCTCATTGATCCCAACTCTTCCCAACAACTCCTCATTGATCCCAACTGTCCCCAACAACTCCTCATTGATCCCAACTGTTCCCAACAACTTCTCATTGATCCCAACTGTTCCCAACAACTTCTCATTGATCCCAACTGTTCCCAACAACTTCTCATTGATCCCAGCTGTTCCCAACAACCAATCGCTGATCACCATGATGCCCAACAACAACTCATTGATTCCAACTGTTCCCAAAAACTAATCGCTGATCCCAACTGTTCCCAAAAACTAATCGCTGATCCCAACTGTTCCCAACAACTCCTCATTGATCCCAACTGATCCCAACAACTTCTCATTGATCCCAACTCTTCCCAACAACTCCTCATTGATCCCAACTGTTCCCAACAACTTCTCATTGATCCCAACTGTTCCCAACAACTCCTCATTGATCCCAACTGTTCCCAACAACTTCTCATTGATCCCAACTGTCCCCAACAACTCCTCATTGATCCCAACTGTTCCCAACAACTTCTCATTGATCCCAACTGTTCCCAACAACTTCTCATTGATCCCAACTGTTCCCAACAACTTCTCATTGATCCCAGCTGTTCCCAACAACCAATCGCTGATCACCATGATGCCCAACAACTACTCATTGATTCCAACTGTTCCCAAAAACTAATCGCTGATCCCAGCTGTTCCCAACAACTGATCACCAAGGCGCCCAACAACTAATCACTGATCCCAAAAGTTCCCAACAACTAATCACTGATCCCAAAAGTTCCCAACAACTAATCACTGATCCCAAAAGTTCCCAACAACTAATCACTGATCCCAAAAGTTCGCCGATCACCACTGTTTCCACTAATCATTGATCATCATGGTGCCCAACACTGATACCACCTGTTCTCAACAACTAATCACTATGGTGATTACCTGTTACCTGGTCACCATCATTTTCAACAACTATTTGTTGTTTCCAACTGTTCCAAGTTGTTTCCACTGACCAATCACTGATCCTCATTGTTCCCAAAATCTAATCACTGACATTTGGCAACACAGTATGTGACCGGTCATCATAATGCTTTTTATTGCCATGGATTTGAAGGCTGACTGGCATGAGAACCCAGTGCCTGCAGATCTATTATGCCGCCTAATGCAGTCTGCAGAATTTTAAAGTTCATGAAATACGGAATAAATGTCATAACACGAACAGCACGCTACCCAGGATAGCAGCCAAGATGGATCGCTGGGCTTTGCAGCCAAGTTATTAGAACATACACCATAGTCTCTGTCTAATCCAATGATAATGTCAGTGTCTGTGGAGATACTGAAATAGAAGCACGACGGCTGATTGCTTAGCCTTAATACCTTCATATGAAATAGCGAAAGCATGGAAACTTTCATCAGACGAGGCTGGAGATGACATTTAAACTCACACCTGAGCAAATGAAAGGGGCAGAAGGTTAAGCTGTATTAAGGCCAACAGAATCTCTCAAAAACATGAACATAATAACGTAGCACTGGCTTTCCTCCTGAAGTGGGTGTATATCCTGGAGCTTTGCATAGTTTAGCGCTCCATCACAACTGCACTTGTTCTCAAACTACAGGCTTTAAGCTGAGGAAGATGGTGAGATCGCAGATGTTATTATTTTTGTTTTATGTCATTGCGTGGAACATTACAGCTCCCTGAAACCAAGAGCAATTTATTTTAAACCTCATACTATTTCTCTGTAGTCTTCATGCTTACAGTTAAAGCTCATAGATATTTATAAGAGATTATACGCTTCCCAGGCCAAAAAGGCGCACACTCATCCATTTGCTTTGATTTAGAAAACCATAGTCACTTTCAATTCTCTCCAAGATCTGGTATTCAAAGATTGTCAATGGGGTTTAAGGTCTGGACTCTGTGGTGGCCAATCCATGTGTGAAAATACTCTCTCATGCTCCCTGAACCACTCTTTCACAATTTGACCCTGATGAGTCCTGGCATCATCATCATCATCATCATCTTGGAATGTGCCCGTACCATCAGTGAAAAAAAACTCCAGTGATAAAAAAGCGTTGTCAGAGCTGATCTCTTTTTCAAACATTGCTGAACCTAGACCTGACCGACAGAAGGAACCACAGATCATAACTACTGTAGCTTGTGCGGTAGGCCAGGAGACATCACTTAATCCACCTCTCTCCTTACCCTTATCACCCCGGACTCATTACACCACATGACCTTTTTTAATGCTCCACAGTACATTTTTTAAGTTCTCTAGAAAATTGAGTTTTTTTCAAATTAGTCTCACTGATTAGTGCTTTTTTTTCCCCATATTTTCTCCCTAATTTAGTCATGTCCAATTCCTCCCCGTCACTAGGGGGCTCCCACATTACTACCACTCAGTCGGGAGGGACGAAGTTTCCTCCAAACCACGAGACGCCAGCCGACCGCATCTTTTCTTACTACTCGCTCATGCACCGTTGGGAGCGGCGTAACACACTCGGAGGACAGTGCTATCCGCTCCCTCCGCGTGTGTGAGCTCACAGACGCCCTGATTGGCTTAATGTGGGATCACGAAGTACTTCTCATCCTTCCCCCCTGAGAGAGCTCGGCCAATCAGCTGTCCCTAGACCTTCGGCTGCGAGAGGTTACAGCATCACCCGGGAATCAAACCAGCGATCTCCGGATGATAGGGCGAGCACTTTACCACTGCGCCACTCTGAGGCTCCGAATTAGTGCTTTTCTTATGGCTACGCAGCTATTTAGTCCCAATCCCTCCTCGTGCCCTAAGAGTTCTCTTCACTTTGTGTTTGTGGGTGTGTAAATGCTCTTAATTTTGAACGCATTCATTCAGATTGGGGATTTCTGCAAATTTAATGCACTTTGTAGGCTATATAAGTTTTATTTTTATCTTCATTCAACCTGTTTTTGGTTCCAATTCTGCTCTTAGTGCTTCTGCTCCAATCCTGGTACGATTGCATGCAAGGCTAGTTTAGAAATGTTTATGAAGCCCCCAGTCATTCTTTTATTTCCTTTTACCCCACTTTGAAAAAAAAAGTTGAACAATTGTCACGTCACTAAATGCGCCAGCTGTCCAGCATCATCTGCAGCTCCTGAAACTGCACCTTCTCTTCATAGCTTTTTTTTTTATCATCATCACACAACCCGATGCCTCCTTTGTGACGAAAAATGTTGATTTGTACTGAGAGATATGACATAAGAAGTGTTGTAATTAGACCAACGATCAATACAAACATCATTACGCTTAATGTGTGGGCTTCGGTAATTTTCTCCTCCAGCAACGTCCATTTAAACAGATGATTCAGGCTCAGAACCCTGATAAGCGCTCTGCACTTGCTTTGACCTGCACGCCCTTTTTCTCCATCTCCAACACACACACACACACACACACACACACACACACACACATTGCTGAACTCGGCACTTGTCACATTTCTTTATCCGGCAGCGCAGTCGTTTTTTGTGTGCGTGCGCGTGACACATATCGACGTTCTCCATGCATCCCACCACCATGATAGATTTTCAGTCACTCACTGTTAGTCTCCACCGAGCCGAACCTCACTCATTCCAAACCTCCATCCTTTAGGCGGATCATTAAACCTGACAAGTTCAAAGTGACCAAATGCCTAATGCAGTCAATCAATTTATTTATTTTTTATCTTTTAAATAACAAAGTCAGGCAAGGGTGGCTATTCTTACATGGCATGAATTATTGAGCCTGGCAGCAGAGTTATACAGGCAAAGACCTGTTAACAGTCCTCTTCCATTAGGCCTAATTTACAGGGCATCATTGAAAGGGCTAGGGAAGACCTGGCGTGCCCATCAGGACACCTTCAAACAAATAGCAGCAAGCCTATGACAACATGCAGCTTGCCTGCTAATGGGGTCATTAGGAGTGATTTCTAACATGGGGATGTCAACAAATGATGTGCGGATTACATTTATTACATTAGCGAAGTTAAATATCAGCTTTGAAAAGCTGCTACAGCTTGCTCTCTGACTCATCATTATAAAAAGTAAAATAAATAAATCTCTTTCCTCTGGAGCTTTCGCGTTTCATTGCTCTATATTTTTCTCCCCATGTCTCAGATTCCGCAGAGGAGAATGTTAATGCAATCCTCAATAGACATTAGAATGAAATACGTCTTTTTCTTTTGTATCCTAATTCCATTGTTCGCTGTTCCAAAAACTTAGATTTTCTTTGTTGTTTAAATTAGAAGGGCACAGAACACGGTTCACTAATTGATTTACACTGAAAAGATGCTTAGAGCTTTGTAGTGATATTGTGCTTTAAATTTCCCCAAGGTCCGAACCATTGATTTATGGTTTACAAATGTAAATGAGAAATCTAGACAGGGCCGGAAAGAAAGGCCGAAGAAAGGACGTAACATTCAAGCAAGTTCCTAGCTTCGTCTTTACAACGTCTTTAAAAGAAACACAGCCACAGATTGATGCTGTGAAACACTGCTGCCGTCAAGCGGTGAACTTTGGAATGACACCTGAAGCGAATAAATAAATCATGAGTGCATATTTTATTTGCATACGTTTAAGGCATATGAGAGATACAGTGAAATGGTACAGCATGATTACAAGACAGTTACATATAATGTTTTCAGATGTAAATACTTTGATTCCGTGTAAATCTTAAATGTCAAACTGGACAGAATTATTCAGAACATAATCTACAGTACAATATATATATTTAAAAATAAAGGAGAGCTTTTACTGTTCACTTTGAAGTATTGCTGGTCACTTTGATGTGATGTTTGGTTTTTGGCCCTAACACGCTTTTTGTCTATGGGACACTACAAAGACATGGAGGATGTAGCGAGACACACAGTTTTGTGATAAAATAAAAAAATGTATGCACCTAAAATAATTGCCTTAATCCCTATGGCAATTATTTTAGGAATGGATCTTTTCAGCTTTTTTTTTTTCCTTTCTTAAGGAGAGAAGCTTCTGATTTTAAATCTGAGAGTGGACAAACAGCTAGGAGTCTTGAAGAAAAAAAGCAAAAGACCTTAAAGGTCACAACCTGGTTGACCTGGGCCTTAGGAAAGACATTTTCATGCAGTTTGAAGATCTTTTTAAAAACAACCATCCTAAGTGACCCTAGGACATATGACCTATGGTGGTGCTCTTTAAACCTCTTTGGGCATACAGTACATGGTTATCATGAAACCATGGGAGTCTAGTTACTGTACATTATACATGTCCATTTGGACAAACTTTAACAAACTGTTAAATAACCGTTTTAGTTTTTTTTTTTAAGGGAAAAAAATATTGATGTAGCATGTTGATACAAATTAAACACATGCAATTTTCATTCCTGAAACAGAAATGGGAATACTTATCTAACACACGGCCCGTTATCAGGTTATACAGACATAGGATTTTTCGATGACTTTTTAAAGACGAGTTGCATCTCGTGATCAGTTCAAAACATTTTGCATATTTAAGATATTACAACTTAAAATCTGTTAAGACTTTTCTCAAAGCACACAAACACTTTTAATAACTCTTACTACATCATGCCTGATCCTACTACTACTACTAATAATAATAATAATAATAAATCCTGAAATGATTAGCACACATGAGCGCGGGATATCATGTGATTAAGAGTGTAAGAGTCTTGACACCCTCAATTCTTCATATTTTGTTTCCAAAGAATCAGACTTTCTTGCATTTTTTTTTTTTAGTCTTGAGGAATTAGTTCTCCAGGCTGCATGAAGAAGGACTTTTTGGCTTTCACTTTCAGAGGAATGTTTTTGGTTTGTGAAGCCACACAGTGATCTATGAATCATTTAAGCATTAAAATACATCTGACTCAATGCAGCAAGAAAAAGGTGCGGATCAGGTGGATCAACTGGATGGTTGTAACAGATGAGAGGGGAAATGAGGTTGCTGTTGAAGTTGTTTCATGAATTATTATAGACCAATTATTAGATTGTATCTGTAGGCACTTTTGCAGCCTGTGACAGTAAAACATCTGTTAAAATTTCTTTAATTTTATCAGCAGAATTTAATTTACTATGAAGAAATGAAGAATGCTCAAGACTTACAGTACTGCATACATAAGAAAATTTAAAGTAAAATGTCTAAACAGGGTTTTGTATGACCTTTACCGATAAACGTGATTACATGAAGGCAAACAGCTTTGGCAATAAAGCAGAGTATCCTGTTATTCAATGCATTAAGGCATTATAGCATGTCAGATAATACATAGTCAAGCTTCATACTGAATAAACATTTTTCATATACATTTCCACCAAACACAAAGCCTTGTAGTTCCCAACTCAATGAATATATGAAGAGGCAGTCTGATTAGACAGACGGAGCGAAACTCATTCCTGTAGGCTTTCCTCAAATCTAAGCGTAATACTGAACGAACATCAGTGAGAAGCAATGCAAAAGGATATTAATGCTATACAAATGCATGGTCTCCATTCCTTTAAGCACAGGCGAGTTCACTGTGGCGCCCCCTGTGGGTGTACAAGCCTATTTGCGGGCCACGGTTTCAGCCAGCTTCTTCAGCCTCTTCTTCAGCTCCAGGGGAAATTTCTCATAGCACTTCTTACACACGGGCTTCATGTCAAACTCCACAAACTTGTTCCTGTGAAAAGAAGCAACATTTGTTCTGACAATAATAATAATAATAATAATAATAATAATAAAAAGAAAAGCACATTACTAAAATGTGTCGAGTGTCTTGTGCAAGTATTAACTCCCACAATTCTTTTCACATGAGAAATGTATAATATTGATATCTGTATAATAAATGTGCAATATTCAACAAATAAAAACACTCTCGTGTATATTGTATGTTTGTTAGTTACGGCCAAAGCACAGTGCCCGTGTTAGTGCTGATTTAATTGTTGTATGTCATACATATAATAAAGAGCATGTGCTTGTGCCTAAGAAGCTACTTATGAAGTTTATGCAACACAGAAGTGACCTTTCCTAAAAATGTCTCTTAAAAGTTGCTAAACTACGCAACTTTTTAAAAATTGAGTATTGATACAAAAACTGGTGCAAGCTTCTAGAAGCATATGACCTGTGAAAAATGTTTAAATTAAAGTATTAAGATTTTTGGTAAAAGCTTAAAAAGCAAAAAATCTGTAGTGTCCGTAACCATGTCAAATTCATGTTGCAATATTGTAAAAAAAATTTTAGCTTTTTAGAATAATACACTTTTTCTAAATTGGCCAAGTTTCATCTAAATGACGGTTAATATCACTGAAAGATTTGAATTAAAAAAATAATTGCAGGCGTGTGTTCAAAGGACATGAAATTGTATTTAGCTAATGTGTTTCTGTTTATCCAAAATAAATATAAATGTGTACGCATATTTACAAAAGACACGAAGCATGAATCGGGAGATGATAAGCAATAAGATTTATGGAAATGAAATGCTGTGATATGAGAGTATCAGAAAATTCACTTTCACCTACGTGGGAGACTTTTTAGCACCAATACCATGTTTTGGCAAATCATCATCAAGCTCTGAATAAACTAGAGAGATTCAGAGTCCAGTGATTTCATAACCTAGTCACTTCATATAGCTGAGCTTCATGGAAAAACGGTCAGAATTACAGATTGTGTAATTTAATTTTCAAGTGTAAGGTGTGAACTTCCCGATATCGTGGACACGTTCTGAGTGTAATAAAAAAGAATTGACATGCGTGAGGAGTTTGTTTCCATTTTAGTATTTCAAATCAACAACTTCTGTTATCAGGTGTGTGTTAGAGGTACAAAAACCACCGGCCTGTTTACACTTCCCTCATTTCCTCCCACTCATGCAGAAGTAAAGCATAAACTCCACATACAACTCTATAAAAAATCTAAATCTGTAGTGACACAGAAAAGCGTACACATGTTAATGATTTTCTGGTAATGACGACCAGAAAACGACTGATGCACCGAGAACTAGTGTCTCATTTAATTTAACTATTTACAGCTGTTACAGCTGGCCAAACTTCATCTGGATCAATCTTGCGTGTTTATGTGACATGATTGTACATCTGGGCGAGGTTTTCCTGATCAAATGAAGAAATCTTCATTTCCATCATGATGTTAGTGTGTGTGTGTTGAAGGGGGGTTAAAAAAAAAAGCACATGACAAGGTCTGAAGGAAATGCAAGATGAAAGCCACTGACCCCATGAAAAGGAAAAAGTAAAGATGGATGAGCGTGGAGAGAAAAAAAAAAAAAAGAAGAGAAGAGACTACGAGGAGTTACGGACAGACAGCGACCATCTTCTTCTTCTTCTCACGAGCATCGCGTTCGCGTTTAGCGAGTCGCCGTTTCAGCTCCTCGGGTAGCCGGTCGTAGCAGTGCTTACACACCGGCTTCAGGTCGACCTCTACAAATTTGTCCCTAGGACAGTGTAGAGGGTCCAGTACGGGAGCAATGAGGGACAGGAAGGTGACAGGGGACAGAGATAGGAGAGAAATACAAGGAGCGCTTTTAGCAAAAGGAGAAAGAAAGAGAGACAAGACGTACTGGTATTGGTAACACCGATGAGAATAGACAAGCAGATTAGGAACAGATATGCACTTGCCAAAAATAGAAAACACCTCGACTATACAGTAAGTGCAGCAGAGAGAGAGAGAGAGAGAGAGAGAGACCTTGATGTTTGGATCGAACTTACTTCAGCGTGAGCTTGGTGTTGCATGTAGAACAGGAGAAGCAGTTGACACACCAGGCTTTATTCAGAGCTGAAACAACTGAAAAGAAAAACATGATTTATATTAGAAGCTGCTAATACAATTAATGAAGTGAAATTACACACGATGTTTGACCAACATGTTCATTTCCAAACTTGTTAGGATGTAAACATGGGGGGAGGGGAATTAATCAATAGACTAATAAACCATCCCTTGTATGGTGGTTTCACAAAGCCAGCTCTATCGGTTTAACAGCTCTAATGACTGGAAGACTGCAAGCACGCTGACTGACAACATCATATTATGTATACATAATTACCGTCTCCTTCGATCACTCGGTTGCAGTGGTAGCACACGTCACCGAAAAGCTGCGCAGAACAAGCGTAAACAAATCATGAGCAAGTTCTACATGTGTCTATAATTAACATCATAAGCATGTAAACAAATATCAAAAGCTGGGAAATCAACATCTCAACAGTGCCGGCTGTTTTTGCTAAAGGTCTGTGTTTAATCTAATTAATTAATGCTCAGTATCAAACGCATGATCCAGGGAACATCATAAACAACCAAAAAATATCTCTAAAGCAAGCTCTTACTTCCTACTAGGCGAGTTAACGATTAAATCCATTTGCTCCTAAGAAGTTGACTGATTAAAAATGTGTTACCTGTTAGATCTTGTTTTGCACAAAATTTCTGCATAGCCATTGACTTGTACTTTTAATGATTAATTTTTGTTTAATGACTTTTAACTTTTATGGAATAGATTATCTGTTGCTAAGAAGCTGACTGTTCAGCTTTAAAATTGTTACTTGTTGAACGCGTTGTTTTGCATAATATTTCTCCGTAGCTCATACTGTACAGATATTGTCTTGTACACCACTTGCAGTTCAGGTGATGTACATTAATCATTAAAAAATTGCACCCTAACACAGTCACAGTGCGCTATGGAGAAATATTACGCAAAACAAGATGTTTAATCTAACAATTTTCAGGCTTATTTTTATTATTTTATTGTTTCATATATCTGGGCTTGGAAGATTCCTCACAAGTTAAAACTGTTTATTTAAAATTCTTAATACTAGAGAAAGGTTTTTTTTTTTTTTTTTTTTTAATTTGAGAAATTAAACTCAGAACATATTCAATAATATTGCAGTGCAGTCCAAGTTACCTGGTTGTAGTGAGTCTCGCAGTACGCCAGCCCCTTTCTTTCATAATGGCGATGACCCAGGAAGGGTTTCTCACATTTAGCACACACAAAATGCTGCAAACATACACACACACACAGGCATACAGGATAATTACAGCAATTTCTGCACCGTCCAACACCATATTGTACTTACAAATTCATGCACGAACCATCTATACAGCTTGTAAATAAATCAGCACTGATGTTTTCTTGGTGTGTTACAATTACTAAAATGCTGTGGTGTATTATATTGTGCACCACAAAGACCTGTTCAAGTACAGTAACATTATATTTTTGTAACATCACCTTCATAAAGTTCACTTCAGCGTGTGCTAGACATGAACAAGCACAGATGAATACAGTCTGTGAACAGGATTTGCTTTCTCACGCCTACTGTACCTCAACGTGCCACTGCTTGCCCATGGCGTTGACTACGCGGCCTTCGATGGGCCTCCTGCAGGCTCCACAGATCGGCACTCCCATCTTATCATGGCACGGGAGACAGTACAGCTCTCCTTTCAGCTCCCGAGCATCAGCAGTCAACTCTTTACTGGAAATAATAAATCACACTTTTAGGACCTGGGGACAAACTGTACAATACTTATAGACTGACAATAGACTTCCGGTTAACGTCCCACCGACCCGCAGTTGCTGCAGTTGAAGTGATCCGGGTGGTAGGGGTCGTTCTTGAAGATGAGAGGCTGCTCATCAATGATGGCGTGGCACTTCTGACAAATGTACTTCCCGAGACCGCGAGCCTTCTCACGGTTATGACACGGGCGACACAGATGGCTGTGAAACACACAAGACGCTGATTTATGACCAAGCAGCTCTTTGAACATTTAAAAACAAACAAAAAAAACAAGACTATAACGAGAAGGCTTACCGGCCAGCATTTTTGACGAATCCGACATCAGCCAACACGGCCTGACAAATGTCACAGCAGAAGCAGTCAGGGTGCCAGCTGTTGTTCATGGCTTTGATCACACGGCCAATGATGAACTCACCTATGGACGAAGATGGATTCATAACAATATAAGCTATGATAATGAGACATCATCTATGAATAATTAAATAAACCTACAGATTTTCCAATTCTAAAAAGTAACGATTCTAAAATTGTTTGTGTACTGCTGCAACTACGACACTTTTTTTTTTATTAAAGCAGAGCTGGACGCTCACCACGCAGCCCCTACACACTGCCCCTCCCCCACCTCGTGTCAAAGCGAGGGCAGTGTGGACAACTTTGATGAGAGGATGAAGCGGAACCATGTTGCCCGACCACAAAATTAATATGAATAACACCATGAAAGTGAACTGTGGCGAGGTCAATTAGGTCAGCTTGTGTTTACTCTCCTCGAAGTTTGATGTCAGCAAGTAAAAGTAAGATTAATTTGACGATGACGCTGTCTGTATCTCGTGCATGTGCATGAAATTGGTAACCAAAACTGTGGTTTATATGTGGGATGTGATAGAACATATTGAGATGGATTGTGGTATTTTTGTTTGTCTGTTTGTTTGTGCATGCATCACGTAAAAACTACTTAACAATGAGACCCAACAACAACAACGTTACCGTTATTTTCAGTAGCACTTTCTCTCAGGAATAAACAGTATGATGTAAAATATTGAACACCCCAAAAAAAAATAATAATAATAAATAAACAGTTATAAACCATGCTGTTAGTTTATGCAAGTATGCAAATTGTGTTTGCAGGAATATCTGAGTGGTGCATAATCTTACCACACTGGTGACAGCAAGGGGCAAACAACATTTGGAAATCGTGCTCGCAGTACTTCCTGCCTTCGAACTACAGGAAAAGGCAAAAAATAAAAATATATAACTATAACTACAATCTTGACAAATCTTCAGGCCCAATTAAGGCATGATTTTATGTTGTTGTTTATTTCACTGAACAAGAAGCACTCTTGTGCAGGATGTTGTAGATATGAAATATACTCTAGTGTTGCATTATTACATTGTGAGGTCCATTAAATCAAAAGAAGAGCCGTGCTGTACCTCGTAGAAGAGTCCCTCTGGAAACTGCTGGAAGCACTGGGCGCAGACGAAGCACTGCTCGTGGTACAGCTCGCCGTTACTGTTGACGATCTTCTCTGCTGGGGCGAAGCCGCTCTTACAGCGCTCACACGCGGCGTTCGCCAGGGCATTGGCCATATTGCTGCTGGGGTAAGAAACAGATTGTTGATTAATCTTATCTAAGATCAGTCCGTTTGTGAGGATTAAACAGGCAATAGAATTTAAAAAGCTATGATAAAATTTTAAAAGTATAAGTCGATCTCTAATGCTGATTTCTGACTGGAAAAAAAAAAAAAAACGCTATATACAGGTCTGTGCGTTTACACACACAAAAAAAACACTGAGATGATCACTAGCGGTGCCTAACACCACGTCTCACCGCGAGTCAAAATCTGTAGGAGAAATAGGGGTGTGGGGTTGCCACAAATATTTTACAATGTAAAGCAAAAAAAACAAACACAAGTCTTTGTGTTTTGGTTCCACATTATACTTTTGCAAGACTCAATCTCCAAATCGTGCCAGGAATGCTTGTGATGCAGCAGGGTCAGCTGACTTCATTTAAAGGCAGCCCCAAAAAAACAACGCTACATGGTGTTTAGTGCGCACTTTAATGGATGCCATTTTGTCTAAGAGCTGTTTTCCACTGTATGGGACTGTGAACTTTGAGGTTTTGTTGAGGATTTTGCAAAATTAGGATTATTTACTATCATAACAGCTTATTATTCACTATCAGGACAGTTAAATTATATAATTATAAATATTGTTATCTGGTGCACTGCAAGGTCTTTATTTATTTATTTTTTTTTTACAAAACACATGAGCTACATTTGTAATTTGTTGCATCTCCGAATGTTCGTAGAACCGCGGTCTGTCCGTATCTGTGAAAATTCGTAATTAGAATTAGAACAGGACTTACTGTACACCTGCTTCTCACTGATTCATGCATAAAATTAGAATGTTTTAATGCTTGAGCGATTCTTAGCTCAGTCTGTGTAGTTATGTTGATTGCCCCAGCTTTCTTCTTAGCATTGTTTGCACACATACTGTATTTCCTTTTAGAACTCTCTATCCGATTCTGATTGAGGACTAGCTTCTATAAACAGCTTAATTATGCATGACTGAGTGCAATGCACAGGAAATGTCCAGTCCTACACTGAGCTGTAGTCTACAGTACACTATTGTAAACACATCAGTGAGCACTGGGTGGGGGGGGGGGAAAGGAAGTGCTTTTAGAGAAATGCATTCCTGTTGCATGCAAACGTTTGCCTGGCTGAGATGTTTTTAAAGTGAAAAGATGGATGCATATGCTTGCTAAAAAATTTGGATTTTTGAACATTCTGCACATTAATGGGCATTAGCAGAAAAGTCATTAAAAAACAGGAAAGAATAAAATCAATAGTTTACTTTTTATTCGTTTATTTTCGCAAACGTTTAATTCTGTAAAGTTGTTTTGCGATAATGGCCGTTGTTAAACGTACTGTACAAATAAAAGTTTGGACTTGAGCTGTCGGTGAGAATATTTTCAATAGAGCTGCACCAATTGCAACTTTCATGGCTAATACTGATTTTCTACGTTTCATAATATAACATGGTTTATTAAATATGTTGTTACATTTTCTCCAAAACTGCACAAGGTTTCTCCAGGTCAGAGTTTTTTTTTTTAATATATACAAAAAAATCCACATGAAGGTGGAAGACTGTCAAATAAATCATCTGAGAAAAAAAGTAATGCCAACTTGGGACAATATTATCTTTTTGAACTGCTGCACACACTAAGATTACAGGTCATGATCACGCCCCTATGACTGACGAGAGTGTGATTTTCGGATGTTCGATTCAGGAGACTGTGACGGCCGTTCCTACAGCTTCAGCTTGTATTGCTTGACAGGTCGGTCTTGCATTATTGACCTGACAATCTCTGTCCAGCTTCAGTTTCTTGACTGTTGTTGATGTCACATTCTTACTTCTAGAATCTGCTGATATTTACTGAAATCCATTCTTCCATCTATGCTGTGCCACTAAACCCCAAAGCAGATTACAGACACATTGCCATGTTTAGCGGTTGGAAGTTCTCATCATCAAACGCTCGTCCAAAAATGCGCTCTTTTCGCTCAGTGGACCACCACTCCTTGTTTTTTGTTGTTGTTTTTTTTAACTACAGGCTTTGTTCTATTCAACTGCAGTGCATGAATATTTAGTTTTCCACCTGTAGTACCGCTTCATTTACAAACTGTATGAAATGGTAATAAGTGTGTAATTGAAAAAATCTCTGTGGGTCCTTAGTGTAGTAGAGGGCATTTGCTTTGCCAGTCAGCCTCCTTTTTACAGTCTTGGTCTGTTCTCGTTGGTAAGCGTTTGAGGAGTCAGAAAACGTATCACTCTCTGGAATTGTTCTGCCTAATGACGATTCCTGACTTGCCTAATGAGTCCTAATGAGTCAATTAGAGCCTGAGGAGTTTTTAAGCTCTCAGCGTTTAAAACGGGAAGACTCTAACTATGCTAAAGATTTGCAAATCTTGCCCTAATAGTCTGCCAAAAGCAGCGATCAGTGATGTAATCAGTGATCAGGCAAGCCCAGACCTTTGCATACAATTGTACAACACTGGGTTTTTGGGAATGAATACCATCAGGCCAAAATCATTACAGCATAATTGCAGCAGACAGCCGTGCCTGAAGTGTCTGTCATCTCGGCCACTATTCAGACTGCTCCTCAAACAACTTGATGTTAAACAGGGGCAGGATATACTGTATAGTACGCTATCATTTCAGCGCATAGTAATACCGTGAGATGTAACTCGTGAGAAGGACACTCAGAGAGTGACGTTCCCTAATATGGACATCTTCACAAGGAAAAGTATGCTCCTGCTCTCAGGGTTTGGACTTCCTGAGTGTGCCTGTGAGTTATATAAGCAAAACAGCTGCATTACTCCAGGATGAGAGAGGAAACTGTGCTTTAGATAATACTAGTGTTAGTACCCGTCATTGACGGAAAAAGAGTTTGTAGAAATCGTTATCAGCTTTAATGTGATCAGTGATATTATTATTTTAGGTTGAAGCCCACGTACATGTCTGCCTGCAACAAAGATGAACCCCTGAATTAATTAATTTTTTTAACTGTAATTTCACAAAATTTTGTTGGGTGCAACTTTATATGGTATTGGTTTCCACTGCATTTGTGGCTAAATATTAGGAGTTATTAGGATCGTACAACATTTACCTAAATCACGGTACGATTATGAATCTACTATAATTTCATCTAATTAAAATCACTGGAATAGAGATGAGATAGAATTTTATCGTCAGCCAAATTAAGATGAGTAGATCGGATAAAGTATATGTTTTGTCTTAAAAGGCATGTATATTTCACTTATAACACTTTTACAGCACTGTTATTTCAGATGTGAAAATATGAACTAATCCCACTAAACATTTTCAGTTTAGCTTTTCTAATTAATATCTATTGGTGCAGGTGTTGTTTGTTTACATTGAGAAAGTATCTTATTAAATCCAAAAGATAACTACGAACGCCTGGCCTCGCCTCACAAATACTCGCCTTAAAATCTGAAATTTTGCAAGAAATTTGCGGCATGCTGAGCGAAAAACCAAGCGCCAGTTTGCACGTATGTAGCGTATGCTCATAAGTTGCACTCGCATGTGGGAGCCGTTCAAAACCTGTTTGCGTCATTTTCACACATGCATGAAAACCAAGCGAAGGATGTTTACATTTTTTTTTTCTTTTACTTTTTTGCATTTTGTGCAAGGTTTGGTGATGACATAGCACCACGGGTCCCAAGAATGTTATTAGGACCAGTAGCAAGAAGACAATAAAGCCAATTTCAATTTAGCTTTTAAAGCAGCCGGTGCCAAGAAGAATCATAAATTAAGCTTAAGTGAGGTTTAATGTCTGTCTATTTCATATTTTACTTCATTTACATGTCTTTTCTAAATGTGTCGATTAATGTTTTCACAAACAATCAATTATATGCAAACAAAATGATTATAGTGTTGGAAATTGGTACAGTAATACTTTTGGCTGGAACAGATTATCTGCATTTACATTATTTCCTATGGGAAGATGCGTTTCACAATACAAATTTTCACCTTAAATTCGTGTGCAGAGGAACCGCTGTGCTGCCAAAAGGTCATTAAATTCAGACATTCATCCAATGTACTGTATGAATTGTAAAGACCATTGAAAGAGCACGTGCTGACCAATGTACAGACAAAACCTTTTATTTCTATAGATAAACAAGTAAATAAACAAACAAATACACAGATAAAAGTGATCAAGATTTGTCTTATGCACTGTTCATGAGATGTGGCTCAGACATGGCAAAATAGGTTGAGGGGAATCTACAAACTGTAGGTGTGTGTGTGTGTGTGTGTGTAAACGTCCTTAACCCTGCTCAGACGTGGTGGATCATCAGTCAGGAGTCATCATTAAAACTTAAAACGATAAAATCTGATATTTTATACATATATTACTCAAGTCTCTGCTTAGTCACCCTTTTTACTTCATAAGCCTTAATTTTTATATACAAATGTTTTCATTAAAAAGTGCCTTGTTTTTAGCATTAGCTCAGACTGGTCGAGGTGGCCAAATAAGGGCATTTTCCCCTGAACCGCGCCGAATCATGATTCACTGGTGGTTCAATCTCAAATCTCTCCATAGTGAACACGTATGGCACTGGAATAAGGGGTGGAATTCCGTACTCTCCACTCTTACACAACCACACTTAGTGCACTTGTACAGGAAGTAGCGAGACATTTAGGACGCGTCTTTAGTACGCTAGCTAGTTAGCTAGTTATGTGGACGTTATTTGGAAAGTTGGCCACAAAAATGAAAAACGAATACACTTAAAGTTGCACAAAGAGGTTTTAAACACGTATCAAAACTAATCCCAGGCAGTTCATTAAATAATAAATAATATCACTAAAATGATAGCCAGCTAGCATTATTATCACTGACTAGAAAAGCTGGCTAGAGAAGCTTAGGTTTAAGGATTAGGACTTACCTGCCCGTCATTTCTGCCACACCCAGCATCCCCTACTACACCGCTAATCCAGGAAAACAACTTCAACAGAATCGACAACTTTACACGAGCCTTAAGTGAAATATTTCAGCTAAACGCGGTGTTTCTGTTCCTCTCCCTCCGCTTTGCCCCGGGCGCTGGATTCTCACTCACCCCACCCTTCTGCTTAGGGACCGTCAATAAACTCCCCTCTGAACTCCAACACGAACAGCGTCCCCGAATCCAATGAGGGAGCGTTAATAAATTCACTTTATACGTCAAAAACGCAAAAGGGGGGCGGCAAAGTGGCTTAGTGGCTAGTCGCTGTCTGTGGACATGGAGGTTGTATGTACTCCGGTTTCCTCCCACAGTCCAAGGACATGCCAGGGGGCCAGGGGTAGCTCAGTGGTTAAGGCATTGGACTACGGTTCAGAAGATCCCAGGTTCAAACCCCACAACCACCAAGTTGCCACTGTTGGGCCCTTAACTCTCAATTGCTCAGATGTATAATGAGATAAAAAATGTAAGTCGCTCTGGATAAGAGCGTCTGCCAAATGCCTAAATGTAAATGTAACATGCAGGTTAGGCTAATTGAGTGTCATAATTTCCCATAGTGTGTGAATAAATGTAAGTGTCTGTATGTGCATGCCTTGCAATGAATTAACACCCTGTCCTGGATGTACCCCACCTTGTGCCCTATTGCCTCTTTTCCACTGCATAGAACGGCACAGCACGGTTCAGTACAGCTCACTTCGGTTCGGCTCGGTTTGCGCTTCCACTGCAGTTTAGTACCGCTTTAGAGTGGGCGGGATTATTCCCGTGTCGTTATAGTCGCGGCGCCTCTACTGATGTGACATCATCGTAAACGCGCCACAAACAAACACACAAGAATGGAGCATATCGACGGCACATCATTCTCGGCATGTGGATGTTTTTAACAGCGAGACGAAGGAGTTTGTTTCAAAAGAGGCTGATGGCAGCCAAAGAAAATTTTTGGTTAATACAAAAAGGTGCGTGCGATCCTTCTCTGGCTGTTTGAAATATAGCGGTTTTGTTGTGTCTCGTGTCGCAAGTTCAGTGACGCAGTAATGAGGATTTTCTCCGGCCAATCAGTGACCAGCAGAGTTTACACGTCACGTTTTGGTAACGGTTCGGCTGAGGTGGTACTAAAAAAGGACCAGGTACCAGGTACTGTTCCCAGTGGAAAACCCCTCAAAAGTGAGCTGAACTGCGCCATACATGTAAGTCTCCAGGATATTTATCCTGTATACAGGATAAAGTGGTATAGACTGTGAGTGAGTGAGAGTAAACACGTGTCTTAACAAGCTCTGATCAACACGCTGATTATCCTAAAATCTTCATGTCTTTGGACTGTGAGAGGAACCTGGATGGAGAACATGGAGGAAACCATGTGGAGAACATGCAAACTCCACATACTGTACACAGACCCCGAGGAGGGAATCGAACCCTCAACCCTCAACCACTTTATTGCAAGTAATGTAGGCATAGTCAGTAAATCATATGGATGTATAACAGCGTTAAAATTTCTCTGAATAAAAACTGAATAAAAACTTGTTGCAGTGATAATATTTGAATATTTCTGCATTGCATTTACAAATCCCTACAGCATTTACAATAATTGAATTAGTTAAATAGTTAGTTACTAATTAATTATTATTATTAAATCAACTCATCAGACCAGGCAATGTTTAAAAAAAATAATTTTTTGGTCCAATTTTGGTTAGCCCATGCAAATACCATCAAGGCCTCAGTTTCCTGTTCTTAGTTGACAGCTGTGGTCTTCTATCTGCTTCAAATGTGTGGTGTGTTCAGAGATGCTCTTCAGCGTACCTTGGTAACAAGGTGTTATTTACGAATTGTTGCCTTTCTATCTGCTCGAACCAGTCTGGCCATTCTCCTCTGACCTTTGGCATCAACATATACATTTTTTATCTTTTTCAGACCATTATCTCTAAAGTGAAAATGAAATGTCCATGAATATCACAGCAGATCAAAAGTTTTTTTTTTTTTTTAATGCTCAGACCAACCCGTCTGGCACCAACAACCAGAGGTGGAAAGAGTAATAAAATTTTGTACTCAAGTACAAGTACTGTTACTTCAGTGAAATTTTACTTCAGTACAAGTAAAGTTACCATTATAAAAATCTACTCAACTAAAAGTAAAAAGTAGCTCATTAAAAAATGTACTCAGAGTAAAAGTTACCGAGTTACTTTTTTATTTTTATTTTTTTAACAGCGGGGGTGGGTTGAGGCATTCTAGCGTAGTTCAAAAAAGATGAGCAGATATAAATCTCAAACTAGTTGTTTTTAACTGAAGGAACACCTTTGCATAATAAAGCTGTTGTCTTTCTTGTGCTTGAAAATCAAAGTGGTCAATAAATATGGTGTTACGTCCCAGTCTAGAGCCAAACAGCAAAAGAATGGTTCAGGGTTCTATTTATAATATATATATAACTGTATGGAAATGGTGGTATATGGCAGAAAGAACTAGATCCAATCATTAACTGATGAAATAATGAGGTTTGTATACACACACACACACACACACACACACACAACAGGAGGAGGATCAGATTCAGGATGGACCCAGGCCAAAATAATAAACAAAATGGTATTTATATTTAGTAGCTAGATTACCTGCAAAAAAAAAAAAAAAACACAAACAAAAATACAGGTACCTTCCCGGACTCCCTAAACCAATATAAACTATATAAAATATAAACCTAAGCTAAACTATATAAAATACCTGGCTCAAAAAAGTCTCACAGTCTAATATTTCACTGGATTGTTTTAGCTATGATTAAGCTGTGGGACTGCTTTGATAACCTTATATATATTATGTATATATAATTTTATCACCCCCCCATATCATTCCGTACAATAAGGTAGTCAGCTATCTTTATTTTATTCCTGAGCAAATAAATTCCCAAATAAACTCCCTCTTCCAAAAATAAATGGCAGCCACGCCCCTGCTACTAGTGAGTGCACAGACATACAGTGAAATTATCTATAAATATATACAAAGACCAACCAAACCAAAGGGACAAAGCAATAATCAAAGTCAATTGGAGGCAAAAAGTCAAACCAGAATACACAACCAAATATCAAAACGCCAAAATCACAACCTCGTTCATCTTTCCCGCGTCTCTCTCCGGTTAACATATATGGTCGTGCTAGTCGATGACGTCACTCAGGGCGGAAGCGACCGTGTGGAAGGTCAGGAAGATGCCGATGTCAGAAAACATGGAGTGGAGTCTGGAGCGGCGCGCAACCAGGACATGATACACACACGCGGCGCAACGGAGCATTTATACACAGCATAATATTTTTATTATTTTATAATTTTCATTCATTTATTTTTTACTCAGTAGCGAATATGATTTAAAATGTAGCGAATTACAATACTTCAAACAAAACGTACTTAAGTAAAAGTAAAATTACAGATTTTTAAAACTACTTTAAAAAGTAGAAATACACAAAAAAGCTACTCAATTACGCGAGTAAATGTAATCCGTTACTTTCCACCTCTGCCAACAACCATGCCACTTACTTTCAAAATCATTTAAATAACCTTTCTTTCCTATTCTGATGCTCTATTTGAACTTGACTATGTCTACATGCCTAAATGCGCTCAGTTGCTTCCATGTGATTAGCTGATTAGATATTTGACAAGAATTTGAACAGGTGTCCCCTGATGAAGTGTCACCTTACTTTCCTTGCAATGCCGTTCTGTACTGTATGTTCCCGGTATGTTGTAGGCTCTTGATGTTTGTGTATGAATTTTCCATTGTTTCTTTGTTCTTCCCTTAAATTCTCTATTCAGATTTGCATATTTCTTGATGTTCAGTATCATTTGATCTACAGTATTCCTGGATTTTACTACTTATTTTGCCCTCCTACTGTTACAGTATCTGCCCTGAGACGTTATTGTTTTTGAGTTTTGGATTGTTTTAAGAATCCTCCAGTGAAAGGCTCTAAACTTGATCCCATTCTTACTTAAGGCCGAATTTGATGTAATCACTTCGAAGCAGGAAATTTAAAATTTGATTTAAAATTTAAAAAATGAATAATATTTTTACATGAAGTTTAAGCCTTTTATTTTATGCAATCTTGTATTTACTGATTCCTCTTCAAATTAATCACTTATTAAATATAATGTTAAAAGCTCTATACAAATAAAATTATCTACCTTTTAACTAAATAAAAGCATCAATAACAGTAAAACCTTTGCTCAAATCTGACAGGGTGTTTTCTGATCATTTGCTATACATTTATGGAAACATTTTCCCTGTTTCCAGAACATCAAACACATTTACATTACGTGTTATAAGCAGAAATCTATTGCACTTTTAACAGCATGCATTTGGTAAATCTAGTTACAGCCTGAGTTATCAGCGTATCTCTTGATAGACATGCACGGGCTTACAATAAGGCACCAGGGATGCTGACGTATGAAGTAATTAGCGACGACAAATGCAGCATCGACATAATGCAAGTCTATGCTTTTTGCACTGACGAGCCTTTTTGCTGAAGCTTTAAAAGGCGCTTGTCATTGAGCTTTTCCTATGTGAGTCAATGGGCCATGCAAAATCTGATTCATGCCAGCTCCTATTTAGAAACGAATGATCGTTGAAAGCTGATTTTTGTGCCACAATCACTAGATTATGAATGCATTCTGCAGTGATACTGTATGAGCACTGAGTTTGGAGGCATATTTATGAAGAGTGTTCATGTCGAGCTGGGACTTTTGTGCAGGATAACAGAACACCATCAAGGTAGATTGTTTTCTCAGTATGTCAGGACTATGAACATTCATGTTTGAAAGCTGGCCTCCCAGGAACTCCCAAACATGTAGAAATAGTCTGGGGCATGGTCAGAACTGTACAGGGATGTGTCAATAACTAGGCAAGATCCTGTAACGTAAGCGATGTGGTGGCCAGAAGGAGTGACTACAGTGGGCTCGAGCTACCTTGGCCTTGGGACGTCTTTCCCAGATGTACTGTATAGCTTTCTTTAAAATGTTTGCACCATTCAAATCTTATGGCTAAGAATCTCATCACTGTACTGTGCTTGAAGACTTCTGTAAATGTCATTCAGTTTTACATCTTCATTCACGAGAAATTTTTATCACAAGTGCCAGTTTGACTTGAGCACCCTTCGTAGTTTTACCACAAATGCTTTTTTACCACTAGGGCTTTTTAAAATGCAATACATACCGTTTGTAGATGAAAGGGCACAATGCAAACACATATTTATACAGTACACAATTTTTACACCTAAGGGCATGAAAGTAGCTTAAACTGCTTAAACAAATATTTTTGAAGGGAACCAGAGAACCTGATGAGAGAGAACCACATGGAACAAAACTCTACACACCGGATTCACTGCTTTTTCTACTGTCCAGGATAATTTTAGCACATAAAAATTTTATATACTGAAAACTTTCAAATGGACGGCACGGTGGTGTAGTGGTTAGCACTGTCGCCTTGCACCTCCAGGGCCCGGGTTCAATTCCCGGCCAGGCTCGATTCCCGTCTCTGTGTGCATGGAGTTTGCATGTTCTCCCCGTGCTTGGTGGGTTTCCTCCGGGTACTCCGGTTTCCTCCCACAGTCCAAAGACATGCAGATTAGGCTAATTGGCGTTCCTAAATTGATATATAGTGTATATTGATATAGTGTGTGTGTGTGTGTGTATGTGTGTGTGTGTGTGCTCTGCGATGGATTGGCACACTGTCCAGGGTGTACCCTGCCTTGTGCCCAGAGTCTCCTGGGATAGGCTCCAGGTCCCCGCGACCAGAGGTGGAAAGAGTAATAAAATTTTGTACTCAAGTACAAGTACTGTTACTTCAGTGAAATTTTACTTAAGTACAAGTAAAGTTACCATTATAAAAATCTACTCAAGTAAAAGTAAAAAGTAGCTCATTAAAAAATTTACTCAGAGTAAAAGTTACTGAGTTACTTTTTTATTTGTATTTTTTAACAGCGGGGGTGGGATGAGGCATTCTAGCGTAGTTCAAAAAAGATGAGCAGATATAAATCTCAAACTAGTTGTTTTTAACTGAAGGAACACTTTTGCATAATAAAGCTGTTGCCTTTCTTGTGCATGAAAATCAAAGTGGTCACTTAAATATGGTGTTACGTCCAAGTCTAGGGCCAGACAGCAAAAGAATGGTTCAGGGTTCTATTTTAAATAATAATAATCACCATTATTAATTAATTTATTTATAATATATTATTAATAATAATAATGAAATAATGAGTTTTGTACACACACACACACACACACACACACACACACACACACACACACCAGGAGGAGGATGATCAGATTCAGGATGGACCCAGGCCAAAATAATAAACAAAATGGTATTTATATTTAGTAGCTAGATTATCTGCAAAAAAAAAACACACAAACAAAAATACAAGGCTCGGTGCTGTATTGTACGACGGGAATTATTCTACCTTCCCGGACTTCCCGGACTCCCTAAACCAAAAACAATGAAATTATCTACAAATATATACAAAGACCAACCAAACCAAAGGGACAAAGCAATAATCAAAGTCAATGGGAGGCAAAAAGTCAAAACCAGAATACACAACCAAATATCAAAACACCAAAATCACAACTTCTTTCCTCTTTCCCGCGTCTCTCTCCGGTTTATATATGGTCGCGCTAGACGATGACGTCACTCTCAGGGCGGAAGCGACTGTGTGGAAGGTCAGGGAGATGCCGATGTCAGAAAACCTGGAGTGGAGTCTGGAGCGGCGCGCGACCAGGACATGATACACACACGCGAGCGCAACGGAGCATTTATACAAAGCATAATATTTTTATTAATTTATTATTTTATCATTTTCATTCATTTATTTTTTACTCAGTAGCGAATATGATTTAAAATGTAGCGAATTACAATACTTCAAACAAAACGTACTTAAGTAAAAGTAAAATTACAGATTTTTAAAACTACTTTAAAAAGTAGAAATACACAAAAAATCTACTCAATTACAGTAACGCGAGTAAATGTAATTCGTTACTTTCCACCTCTGCCCGCGACCCTAATACAGGATAAAGCGTTATAGAAGATGAATGAATGAATGAACTTTTAAATGGGTGCAAGCTGAAATTCACTTAGGAAAAGTATTCAAAATGATGAGGCTATTGAGTTTATCCAAGGGCATAGAGGCAAGTTGTAGAGCTCTGGTTTCTATACAGAACCAGATCAGCAAATAAAAATTTTCAAAAAGTGCAAATACACTACCTCATTTTAAAATATTGTGGCTACGCCAGTTGAACCGACGTTAGTCTATGGACATCATCAGTGGAGGAGCAGCAGATAGAACCGTTAACGAAAGGGTTGCCAGAGTTCAAAGTCTTTTTGTGTACCCTATTACCGTAGATTATGTGTGTACAGAAATCTGAGTGCACCAAAGTGGTAATCATGTGATTGGTATGAACATTTTGGTGAAACCTGGCAACCATTGTCAATGCTAACAGCTGTTATGTCCCAGATAGCACTGTAACACATTTTGTCCGTTGGCCAACTGTTGGACTATTGGTGGGGCCAAAGATTGGGTCAGTTACATTATGTTAAAATGCTCTTCATCGACTACAGCTCTGCATTCAATACCATAATTCCCTTCACACTCACCACTAAGCACCTGGTGACTCAGCTCATCTATGTGTCAGTGGATCTCCAACTTCCTAACTGGCAGACCACAGGCAGTAAGGATGGGCGGGCATGTCTCAGCCTCCACAACTCTCAGCACTGGAGCCCCCCAGGGGTGTGTTCTGAGCCCCCTGCTGTACTCTTTGTACACATATGACTGTGTGGCCACTACCAGCTCCACCACCATCATTAAGTTTGCTGACGACACTGTCGTGGTGGGCCTGATCTCTGATAACAACGAGACGGCCTACCTGAAGGAGATTAGGATTCTGGAGAACATGGTGCCAGAGGAACAACCTCCTTCTAAACGTCAGTTAATAACAAAGGAGTTACAGTAATAGTGGACTTCAGTACAAAGCAGGAGAGGAACTACCAGACCCCCATCATCAATGACAGCCCAGTGGAGAAAGTGGACAGCTTCAAATACCTTGGTGTTCACATCACTCAGGACCAGTCATGGTCCTGTCACATCAACACCGTGGTGAAAAAGGCCCGACAGCGTCTCTACCACCTCAGGCGCTTGAGAGACTTCCGACTGCCCTCCAAGGCGCTCAGGAACTTTTACTCCTGCACCATAGAGAGCATCCTGACGGGAAACATCTCAACCTGGTTTGGGAACAGCACCATGCAGGACAGACGAGCTCTAGAGAGGGTGGTGCGATCAGCTGAGCGCATCATCCGCACCAAGCTCCCTGACCTCGATCTACGTACTCGATAAGAACTCGATCTAAGTACTCGATCTACAGCAGGAGGTGCTGGACCAAGGCCAGGAAGATCGTGAAGGACCTCAGCCATCCCAACAATAGACTGTTCTCTCTGTTGAGGTCAGGAAAGCGATTCCGCTCCCTGAAGGCCAACACAGAGAGACTGAGGAGGAGCTTCTTCCCGCAGGCGATACGGTCTCTCAATCACACCACCACACAGTACTGACCCACACATATGGTTTTTACACACACTCTGGACTTTCTGGACGTTCGTTTACACTAGTGACCACTGCACAACTATACTTCGTGGTCATCAAACCACTCAAATCACTATCACAAGTCACTTTAATAAATCACTTTAAGCATATTCGCACTGCACAAGACACTTTAAACATGTGGATTGCACAACCCTGGACATTACCATATTTTTCCTACTCGTACAGCTGCTCTTACTGTTCATATATTATTCATATATTTTCTATTTTCTATATTGTGTATTGTTGTACAGTTATTTTATCTTAACTTTAATTTTTATATTTTTATTTAATTCTTTCCTAGTTAAATTCACCCTCTATTTTATTTTTCATATTTATTTCCTATTCCAATTCATAGTCTTTTATTTTAAGGTCACGAGCAGTTGTCTAAGCATTTCACTGCATATCGTACTGTGTATGACTGTGTATGTGACGAATAAAATTTGAATTTGAATTTTGAATTTGAGTAGACAATGGCATGGTAAGAAAATTGGAAATTAAATTACTGTATATTGCTATTGCTTTGTGCAGCAGGATCTCTCAATGGTGCCATCACATCAGGATCTCATATGAAGGTTGGTCACCAATCTAGGACATAAATAACATTGAAAGAACTATATATCTAACTCAGTGGGTATAATTGGGTATAATTCTGTTTCCTAAATATTGCCTATAGAACTATGAATCTTTAGTGATTCATGATGACTAAGTAATTTGTAAGAACAAATTATTATGTTGAACACAAACATTTTATATCCTGCCAAAAGATTTATTAACAAACAATAACAATATTACTGGAAATATGATCATAAATGATAACTAAATAGATTGTCTATGTTGTCAGCTAAACAATGGTGATAATGTGTTGTTATTTAAGACACGCCAACTTTTAAAATGTATTTTCTTGTGTTTTTGTAAAGTGATAAATGGTAGATCATTGTGCGTTTTACTGTGAACAGTGTCCTGAAACCCCACAGGTGTTGCTGATTAAATCTTGAAGTCAAGCTAAACACAAGCTAAAGTTTTGTTGTGCCTCTTTGCTCCTAACAACAGGTGGATTAATATTCCTCCAAATGAGATGTAAAGACCCTTGAGTATCTGAGTGTTGAGAATCTGTGGTAGTAACATGAAAACATGAATGTTGTAAGTAGTTTTGCTGTAATGTGGTCAGAAAGATGTTTAGCTAAGCACTAAACCTTTAGGCTAATCGACCTGTTGCCAGTGAATATACAGTAGTAGCATACGGAGCAATAGCAAGGTTAGAACCATAGGGATTGTTGCTATAGTAAGCACCAGAAATGTTAATAACCTAATGTCAACTACCTACAGTAAGTACATATATTCCACAATAACAGATTGTTTGAATCGCTGTGTTTACTTTGTTTCATCTGGAGAAAAATATGTGTCCTGTATACCTGGAACTGTTAGAACTTAGTTGATCCAAATGTGGAAAATGTTTGTTTTCTCATCGTTTTGCTGGTTGAAAAGGAATATTTCGAAGAACATATTTTGAATGACATTTTAATGTACAATGCTCAAATTATTGATGTATTTACACAGACTAGAGTCACAGTTCTCCAAAGATGCTGGAATGTTGAAGATGATGATGATGATGATGATGATAAAGAACAGCTGACCAAGCTGATTGTGAAAGTACCAAGGTGAATGATGATGATGATGATGAAGAAGATGCAGAGCAACTTAAAAAAGACAGTCTGAGGCAATGAGTACTTGGTTTGTATGCATTTATTTGTATCCACTTTGCTGAGAGAAAAGGTGTTTGTACTGTAGTAGGTGTTTATTTTCTAGTTTATCATCACAATGGATACATACAGTATACAGGTATCATCTTAGTTTGTAATCATTTTACCACAAATCTAATTAATAAATACATTTCTGGAGACATAAATGTGTTTTCTTATTATTGGCGATGATGAAAAATATATAATTTAATTTCCAATTTTGCCATTATCTACTGACCCAAAATTGGGACAACTTTATTTTTGGCCGCACCAATGAGCCAACGAATCAAATGACATTGGGGCAACCAGTGATGCCAACACTGGCCCATGCTAAAGATATAAGATTATATGCTATCCGGGGTGTGGACCTCATAGACTGTGAAAGGAAACCCACTGGATTTATTTTTATAAAATTATAACAAAAAAAAAAAAACAACAACAATGGCATGAGGGCTTTCAAGTCAAACCAGGACTTGTGATGAAATTCCTCATGAAAGAAGGAGTAAAACCGATTGACATTTAAAGAAGATTTCAAGCACAGTATGTTGGTGAGACTCTTAGCCGCAGTAAAACATGTTCAAAACGCTTTAAAGAAAGCAGTACTCTATGTCTGCGACTGATGATCCCTGACTAGTTGGTTCGGAGCTCACTGCAGTCGTTCTTGTAAATAAGTGGAACAGGGAGTGATTTTTGAAAATCAACGGATAACTTGTCACCAACTCCGACTCATCTGTCTGTGGGAACCGTACACACGATCATTCACCAACACCACTTTGTGCTTTGAGTTATTGCCACATGTACCGTACAACCCCAACCTCACCGAGTCATTTCCACTAAACTTTCTACCTTGTTGGTAGCACTGGTGAAATTTTGGCATAAGTTCATTAGTGTAACTGGGGATTAAATACATAAATAAATGCTATTCTGTACAAACAAAAGTCCAGATTTGTAAAATACTACTTGGACAATTTTAAATGCAAGAAAATAAGAAAAACTTCACACACTTTCACCATAATTTGCAGACTTCAATGCATCACAACACTGGAATTGTCAGATTGTTAAAGTGTCTAATTATTTTCTCCTGTATGAACGCAGTGTTGTGTATAAGCACATTTTGAATTATATATAAGATTCAAGTATAAATATGTGATTTCACAAATTATCAGATAAATCAGATATTTTAGGATAATCAACTGAACAATTGTTTGCACACTTCATTTGCGACCACAGGATGGCGCTGTAATACAGAAAGTACCATACAGAAGAGTACACCGGAGGGCTGAAAACAAGATTCACACTCTAAATATGTCACTGGAACACTTTAGCTACGATTACGACACGCATTGCATGATTTCAACAACATATGGCCACAAAACATATAATCATAATAATATAACATCATATCATATAGCAACTGATAAAGTTCTGTGGCCACAAACACAGTAACACAGTAAGTTTTTCATGAACTCTTAGATTCACTTTCTGGCCATCGGGGAAAAAAATTGTTGTAATTTCAGTAAGAAGGGAAATGCACCCATCATGCATAGTGGCCACTGTACAAGCCTCTAGAGGCAGTGTTTTGATCCGGGGTTGCTTCAGCTGGTCAGGTCTAGGCTTCAGCAACGTTATGTGGCAAGTTCATTTCAGACCTCTAATTGTGAAAGAGTGGTTCTCATACATCGACAAATCATTTTCACAGTGTATGGAAGATTTTAATATTTAAAGCTTGTTATTACATACCTGCTATTACCAGCCTCCCCAGACGAGTTATCATATTATTATTGTCTATTCTTAATTAACATTAATATGTCATTCAGAGATGCGAGCAAACCCTTAATGTACAACTGAAATCCTAAAGTCATAGTGGAGCAGCATGTACTGTAGAATGACTAGAATAAGAACTACAGCTCTTATAGTTTTGCATGGTTTTTAGATGTTCCTTTGGTTTCCTCCAAGTTCTCACACCAGCATGAGAAGCAGTATAGGAATTGGCAGTTATGAGTCGAGCCAAACCAGGACTTTTGACTGTGCAGAATAATAGAACATTTGGTGAGTAAAATATCTTTATTTCTCTATATAATCGCTTGCAGGGCGGCGCGGTGGTGTAGTGGTTAGCACTGTCGCCTTGCACCTCCAGGGTCTGGGTTCGATTCCCCGGCCAGGCTCGATTCCCGTCTCTGTGTGCATGGAGTTTGCATGTTCTCCCCGTGCTTGGTGGGTTTCCTCCGGGTACTCCGGTTTCCTCCCACAGTCCAAAGATATGCAGGTTAGGCTAATTGGCGTTGCTAAATTGCCCGTAGTGTGTGTGATTGGGTGTGTGAGTGTGTGTATGTGTGTGTGCCCTGCGATGGATTGGCACCCTGTCCAGGGTGTACCCCGCCTAGTGCCCGAAGTCTCCTGGGATAGGCTCCAAGTCCCCCGCGACCCTGAACACAGGATTAAGCGGTATAGAAAATGAATGAATGAATTAATTAATAATCCCCTGCTACACTAAGCTCAGTGTTTCACTAGTGCTTGGATACCATCAAGGTAGAAAGTTTTCTCAGTACGCTGGGTCCATGATCAGACTGCCTGCTGTCTGAACCCCTAGCCTTCCAGGAGCTCCTTTAATGGCCCAAACATGTCGAGGGAGGTCAGGACAGTACAGGGGTGTGCGGCAATAACTCCCAGCCAAGTTCCTGTATTGTGCTGTTTATGAATGATTGTGTGTACAGTTCCCACAGACAGATGCGTCTCTTCCGCAAGTTATCCGTCACTGTTTAAAGATCAGGCGTTCCCCTCACTGAATGTTCACAGGATCGATTGCATCGATCTCTGATCTCTGGGATCTCTGGGATCGCCGATTACGCATGCACAGCTTTCTTTATCAAACAAACTTTATCAGTATACAATGTGTGAACATTGTACACTGTTGGTGTCCAATCCAGACTTATGGTCATCCTGGAATCAGCTCCTCAAACTGAATGAATGAATGAATGAATGCAATTCCTTGCCTGGAGCTTACCCCAGGAGACTTACTGTAGGGCATGAGGTAGGGTACACCCTGGATGGGATGCCAATCTATCACAGGACACAAACATATACAGTACACACACATTCACTTTGGGAACACCAATTAGCCTAAACTGCATAACTTTGGACTGTTGGAGGAAACCGGAGTATGAGGAGGAACACCCACCAAGCGTGAGGAGAATAAGCAAATTGAATATTTAAAAAAAAGCAATATTATGCTATCAAGTGACAAATTTGATATCATGCATGCAAAATGATTGAACCTGTGTTCATATGACTGACAGAAATGTCTGGCTCCTTAATTAATATTCATAGCCATACAACATAGTCAAATTACTGTCTGCCTTAGGTGTAACAAGATGAAATAAAATGATAATGTCGAATAAAACGGAGCTACAGTACATGCCACCATCATTCACGTCAAGGTCATTGCTGCATGGTGAAGCTTGAAAGCAATAATTCATCATTGGAGACATTTAGACTGAAGGTAAACGATCACCACAACAATGAAAGCATTTAGATGCACACAAACATCCACATTCAAAAAACAAAACGAATGCTCACAGTTTCATTTTATTTCACGGCGTAATACAGGTTACTTCTTCCGCACTCTAGATGTCTATAAAAGACACATGGAATTCGAGCGGGCTACATGAGTGGGCTATATGACATTTTTATAATGCCACTGAGATGTCCCGTGAGAGAAAAATAAAGCATCTTATTTATCCCCCCCCCACCCCACCCTCTCTCTCTCTCTTTCTCAGGCGAACATCCTGTAATGCTGTAATGTGTGCATGATACATAGTTCAATAGAAAGTGAGAGCGAACCAGTAAGCAGCTGCTAGCGCTCACATGCGGGCTTTAATAATGCAGCTCTGTGTGTCTCCGAAGAGCAGTAATGTGGCCTCTGCTGCTTGATAATGGCTGGTGAAGAATGGCAGGCCTTTACAGTGCGTTGGACATTATGGCTCATGGGAGACCCTGCTCCTCTTGAGAGAAGGAGTTAGTTGTAGTAATAAGAGTTAAAGTAAAAGCAACATGTCCACATGCACTCACTGAACCTAATAGCACATATCCATCTTTTGAAAATTAATCATACCTTTTATGATGCTACAGTACTTTATGCCCTGAGCTATATCACTATAATTTCATGGTGGCATTTGGTAACTACGATCAGTACGCTGCGTGTTAAAAAGGAATAAAACATAACAGTGTTAAAGATAGCAAGTATGTGCCATGCTCTCAGGGTTCTCTTTGGCTATTCGAGAGATTGTGTATTCAGAAAAGGGCAGACATTTCCCGTCATAAGTGTCTTGCAACGTTGACATTACAACCCAAATTATTAAAACATTTTTTGGTCAGATCTCAAAATTATTAGTGACTTTTATCGGATTCTAACATGGACACGTCAGTCCTCTGAAATGATGCACTTTGCTCACGTTATCCGGAGTAGCCCTTAAAGCCCAGAGCATTTAAGCCATTATTTGTTTAGCTTTTTTTTTTAATAACCCTACTGTAAGGGGGGTGATCATAAAATCCATATTATCACGTGAAAAAACTGAAAAAACAATATTTATGTCCCAAATTATGTCTCGGAAAATGAGTATGTTTATGAACACTTCTTATATAGTTCATCAGGTATAGTTCATCATGATGCCCCTAGAAGGTCAAAACCAAAATGGTGGACACAGTTAAAATGATTGATGCGCGCCTTCTTCATGACAATGCATGAAGACGGCGCACATTCAGCTCACGAAACGGTGAAACTTGCAGGCGACTTGGGGTACGGAATTCTGCCTCGTCCTCCCCCACTCCCCCGACCTCACACCCAGGGACTCCTTCTTCCTGCATCACTTGAAGAAACCACTTTGTGGCAGGTGTTTGATGACGATGAGGTGATTACCGAGATGGAACTTTTCCCCAAGAGCCAGAAAGAAGGCTTCTTCAAAGACGGTCTCCACCAGCTCATCCATCGTTTGGAGAAGTGTGCCGCCTGAGATGGAGGATATGTAGTGAAGCACTAAGCTCACGACTAATATTCGTTTTTCATCATATAATTTTTTCTTAGCAATAATAATTTTATGACCGCCTCTCGTACATAGGGCTCAGGATTGTACAGTATAGAGTGACATATTCTTTTTTCAGCACAAAATAGGAAATATGATGAACTGAATTTTAGTTCATTTTAACCAACAATACAAACACGACTGAGCAAAAAAATAGGTCACATACAGTAGGCAAAGAAATAGCACAGGTACACACAGTCACATGTTTTTATTGTTGTTTTCATTGTTTTTAGAAATAAAAAATAATAATATGCTATTTTTTTTCTGTGCTCTACATTTTTGAGACTTCATTCCCATATTCCGGTAGTTCTAAAATCTACCCTGACATATCCGAAAACTAGATATGTAAAAAAATATACGTTTATATATTTGATGTCTAAGATAAAAGATACAGTACACAGTATATATATCATTATTGATCTATGCTGTGTTGCCATGTGGATCTGTGCCATTTGAGTTTTAAGGGTTAAAACACCCCATATTTGTGAAAGCACTCCTTCATTCATTCATTCATCCTCTATACCGCTTAATCCTGTGTTCAGGGTTGCGGGGGACCTGGAGCCTATCCCAGGAGACTTCGGGCACTAGGCGGGGTACACCCTGGACAGGGTGCCAATCCATCGCAGGGCACAGCACTCCTTCATTTTAAACAATAAATGTGATTTTTAGCACTGCCCTACATGCTAACCCTAACCCTAACCCCAAGATGCAAAAATGCCCATTCTCATTCGAGTTGGATGACCACATACAGTATGGGATATAAACACATACAGTATAGGATAAAGGACCACATACCCAAGTGACTCAGATCGGATCTAAAAACGTCACATTCAGACAGCCCCCCAAAAAAATCAGATCAGTGTCACATTAGGGTTAAAAAAAATCAGAATCGACTCACTTTAGGTCAATATTATGAACGTAGCCTCATGACGCTCTGTGATACAGCATGAGCAGCAGTTTGAAAAGATGCCTTTGGCTAGCTCCGCATTTCTCACTGAAGGCATGTTAGCCTTTGCCCTTCCTGGTTGGAAGCTGTCGTGTGATAGAGCAGAGCTGGATGGTGTGTGGGTGGTGAGTAGTCATAAAGCTTGTCATATTACAGAGAAACTGGAAAGCGCATAGTTCTCATTTATATTACAGCCAGGATACTGTCAGAGCTGTGCTGTTATAAAATATGAATCCACTCTTTCCTATTTGAGAACTCCAAACGCTGTGGTATGAAATACCTCCGTGCTGGTAAATCGATACTGATTGGTCAGAAGATGGAGTTAAATTTTCTGACATAAATGCCAAGTGTAATTCAAATCAGAAGTACAACTAGCCCATGGATTAACGTGCATTTTTACATTCATATTATTGCTGTGGGTAAAGTTCATTTGTCTGGGTATGCAGATGCAATGCATAATCCTACAATAGAGTTTGTCTAGACTAAGACAAACAATTAATGGGTCACAAATACATACAGTAGCAGTTTAACAAAGAAGAGTTCTATTCAGGGAAGCTTTCTGTAAACAGAGTCTAACAGTCACTAAGGATTTGCTTACAGTCAAGTCTTCGAGACAGAGGATTTTGTGCTTTTTGTTTTTCCCTTTTCAGAACTTTTGAGGGCATGAGAGCTTGCTGGGTTTATAGCTGAAAAAACTGGAATTATACAACAATTAGTTCTGACCTGATTCCGATTGGACGAGAGGCATGGTGATAATAGAGCACAACAGCACTGGGATGTTTAACTATATTTGACTCATTCTGCATCACAGGTGTTCTAATAATCGTACACTAATTGTCAGTCGCCAGCACGGATGAACAGTACAGGAAAGAGGGGAGAGCAGCTGCCTGCCAAAACCTACATTCAAAGCCAGCCACAGCAAGAAAACAGATCTGATAAATGTTATGTCGTCTTAAACAACACTTTATCTTCATGGTTCTGATTCATTGTTTATGATCAACGGTACTACTTGGTGTGTGGAACAAGGGATTCTACTCCCTACAGTACATAGAGCACTAGCTTTCCACTTAATGCTATTTGGGATTCAACCTTGAACCCCAGAAGTAATTTGATGTTCTACAGTGAAAATCTAAAGTAAATCTCTCTAAATCTAAAGTAAAGTAAGTTTCTCAGGACTGTCCTCCACCATCCCCAATTTCCCCCCCTCACCTTTTAGCTACATAGCACCGGTAAGAATTTAAAACTACTTTCAGCCCTGTTAATTACACTAACTGTCAGTCGCTATCTGTCGGTTGCCAGATCTGCCAGTCACGGTTAGTTAGTTCTGCCAGTCACGGAAGGAGATGTGTTGGCGGAGCTAAATAAGTTATTTATAGCTCAGCCTGAGTAATTCGTGTCTTTGCCATGTTGTACTGGTTAAATAAGCAAACAAATCTGTTGATATTAAATGGAACTGTTTCGTAAAAGCAATATCACAATATCGGTCATAATATCAGTATTGCTTGATTAATTTATCTAACTAAATATATCAATGCATGGACCAAATCTGCTGTGCATTAAATGTTTTTAATAATAATAATAATAATAATAATAATAATTATTATTATTATTATTATTATAAAATATAAAGTGGTGGTGAATATCAGGATATTCACTGTATGTGAAGTGAAGACTCACATATTACTATCAAAACAATAAATAGCACAAGACAACCATAACTGAAATTAATAAATAGATATTCGAAATACTGTGTTGATTATAATTATACCTATATTATAACTACCTATAATTATAGGTGACAGGGTGGCTTAGTGGTTAGCACTGTCGATTCACACCCCCAGGGTCCACATTCGATTCCCGCCTCAGGTCCGAGTGCATGGAGTTTACAGTACATGTTTTCCACGTGCTTGATGGGTTTCCTCCAGTTTCCTCTCACTGTCCAAAAGCATGGTGTAAGATAACTGGTGTTCTCAAATCGCTTGTAGTGTGAAATAATTTACAGTATTTATATCTTAATTTTTTCTTTAGGTGTTCGTGTACTCTGCGATGGACTGGCACCCCATCCAGGGTGTACCACACCTCATCCGCCAAATCTCCTGGATCGGCTCCAGGCACCCTGTGACCATGTATACAGGATAAAGCGGTATAGACAATGAGTAAGTAAGTAAGTGAGCAAGTGTAATCTTCGGCAATCTGCTGCCAAGTCAAATTTATTTTTAAGGCATGTTTTAAAAAATTACCAAGGTTCTGTGCAAACGCTATTCTAAAAAAATTTTTTTTTAATTAAATAAGAATAAGTTGATTTTAGGAAAAGAACAAAATTGAATTCAAAGAATTCAGAAAGAAAGAAAAAACACATAAGAACATTTTTTTTTTTTTTTTTTGGAAAATGATCAACTTTTTTGGTGTCCACCATACTGTAATTGTTTAGGGGTCTAGGTTATTATATGTACCTATGATAAGGTTGATAATAGTAAAAATGTCACAAACATACCATACAGTAATAAGCAAAGTGGTATTTTATATAATCGCAATTTTTAATTGTATAAAGGAAATAGTTGAACATCTGGCTCTTCAGTGTCATCACTGACATTTCATAATCACGATCAAAAAGCAGCACAAAAGTGATTTAGGACTGCATTACAGATGTCTGTTTTTCCTCCATGCATACAGTAGTATCTAAAATAGAGCTAATGGAGGCATGAGAACCAGTTCTTTGCCCATAACCATACTTTATTCATGAATGCTATCAAGTTTTTAAATCCATTAATATCAACAGAATATTGCAGTTATATTTTGCAGAATATTATCATGTTACATACTAACATCGTACATTATAGTGTATGTATTTACAGTATTTCAGTCTTTTTTTCTTTCTTTAGGTGCGACCACATTTTATATTTAGATTACTTTTAGAGAACAATAATTTTGAAAAATAGATGAGAACAAAAGCCCTCGAGTGCCCAAAGCCCTTAAGTGGCCACAGTGCATGGTGTGAATGGTGCTATATTACACAAAAATTATGTCAGGGAGGGTGAGCAGGGGGAAGACAGAACGAGAGAGCGGAGAGGGAGGGAGAGAAACTGAGTGGGGAGATGGGAAGGAAGCGAGAGAAAGCTTCGTAGTGAAGCTGCCACTACGCTCTGCATCTTCTCGCTGACACACACACCCACACGGATCCTCGCCTTCACTACTTTGTCCTCACAGCGAGCCTGATTTCTCGGCTCTGTATCTCCATCTGCCTCATTCAACTCCTTCTCCCTCTATCCTTCTCTCCATCCTCATTGCACACACCATCTTAAAGTAGCAAACGGTACCAGGAAAAAGCTCCAGGACTGGTAAGAATGTGATGTTTGTGTGCGTGTGTGTAGTGATTTGGGAAGCTGATGCTTGGTGTCTGTTGTATTTGTGTAGAAATTGCTGGTCTTTACCTGAGCTTTGTGTATTGATGTGAACTTAACAAGTGTACTTTATTAGGATGAAATACGAAGTAAAAATACAAAATGACCCAAAATGTGTAGTTTAAAGAAAAATGGGAATAACTGATGTGATATGATAGATTGTAAAAAATATTTCGAATGAGATAATTAGATAATAATAATTAGATGCTGATGTTAATGTCATTGATATTATAAGCTATTTATGGCTCTGACTGGGTAATTCATATCTTTGTCATGTTGTGCTGGTTAGAAATTATTCATCTCGAAGCATATTTAGTAACTAGTATGAATTATTGATTAACTTCTGTGAAACTAATGAAAAAAGGTAGATTGTTGCAGGAATGAGATATCAACTCTGGACACCATAGCTCTTGGGACTTTCCTCCATGCAAGGCATTATACAATATTTTCACGTCTTAATTGAATCCTTGATGAATATTCCAAATTGTTTGCTTGTTGGTCACATCATGGTGATCTGAGCATGCTTTTGAT